>NIGD01000008.1:523190-548105 GCA_003055185.1 Escovopsis sp. TC
GGGGGGGGACAAGAATGCATCCGGGGAAGAGAAAAGGAAGACAACATAGGGTTCATCCGGGGCAGAGGGAGATCGAGTTTATCCGGGGCAGAGAGCGGGAGTCAAGAATTCATCCGGAGCAGAGAGCGGGAGACAAAGATCTATCCATCCGGAACAGAAATAGGGGGGGGGCGAATGATGACGACGGCGACGGCGCAACCCGGTCCCCGGCTTGTGGACGAGGCCCGAGGGCGCCGGAAAGGAAAGGGTTGAGGCTTGCCCGCTTTCTCTCCTGCGCCCCCGCGATGTCGATGTCGAGGCCGTTGGCGAAGCCACCGTCAGGTTGTGCTGAGGCCGAGCGCGACGAGCAGGAAACTTTTTCAATCGGCTGACTGGCGTGGGGAGCTGGCAGGCCGGGGGGTCGTGGAGGGGCCAGGCCGAGGCCCGGGATTGGGGATGGCAGTTGGAGAAGGGGGAGCAATGAGGTGGAGGTGAAGATGGAGATGGAGATGGAGATGCAGCCGATGGAGGTTTGGGGGGGAGGTCGGTGGAGGTGGGGCTACAGTGTGATTGGTCCTAGAGGCACTGTGACGCCGGCTCCTCTGGATCGACAAGGCAGAGCCTCGTTCGCGATGGTGGATCAGCAAATGCGTTCGTGCTCGTCTCTTGCGCTGCCACGCCGCTGCGAGATACATGCTCGTACACGTACATGGAATAGATGAAGTGCCCACGTCACGGCCTCCACGCGGTATTGCATGCATGCAACTTGGAGATCCAGACGAGTGATCCCCCCCGCTGGTCGTTCTCCTGCCAGCGGAGTCGGTATGCTCGCCTGGCCCCTGGGACGGATCTGCGCTGGAACGCCGAGGTCTCGGGCCCGACGCCGCACCCAGCCTTGGGCCCTGGCCCCTGGGTGCCCGGCTGGCCGCAAACAGCTCGTGGTATTGTCTCGCGCCGCTGGGTGCAGCCCACGCAGGCTGTCGCTGTCCCGGTTTGACTCGTCCACGCAGGGAGGCCAGGAGTGAACACTGCCTCATTTCGTCGTCTCACTACGGAGTACTCCGTAGAACGGAGTACTACATGGATCCCTTCGTCCAAGCGATAAAGCTTGTCTGGACGACCTGTACTCCGTACGGAGTACGGAGTACTCCATACTCGTACTCCCACACTGCTCTTGTCACGGCGCCCTCGATGCTGGCACGTGTCGTGAGCTCTGCCAGTTGGATCCATGATGTTACCTACTACTACCTACTAAGTACTATACTCCGTACTCCGTAGTACTCGTACAATCACGAGTATCTCGATACTCTGTACTCGTACACAGTACAGGCCCTCTTGAAACGGAATACGAGTTGTGCGGGGCAGCTACTAGAAGCTTGAGGAAAGAACGGCCGGGTCCAGGCCCTGGATGTCGACAAGCCACGGCAGCCGCGACCGTCCTCGACCCATTGACTCTTGCCTCGTTGACTCACGCCGAATGCCTCGATCTGCGCAGTTGCTCCTGCCTCCTGCCTTACCAGTACTCTCGAATTCATGCACTGGAGGGCAGCAACAGCGCGGTACTGCAGTAGGAGGTTCTCGGTACATGCAATTGCCAGCGGATGTTCACGCCCATGTACATGTACTCTACTACTACGGAGTACTACCTGTAGTACTGCCTCCTGGCCTCCGACCTGGCATACATCAAGGGTACATGTACGGAGTACTACTAGTATTGATCTCATGGCTGCATCCGGTTTCATGCCCCTGATGCAGTTCCTCTCCCCCCGCCGTCCTTCCCTACAGCCACCACATTGCCCATTCCCACGGCGGCGTCCCTTCATCACGGCTCCCATCTTGCCACTCCCCTCGACTTGGATCCTCACCGTCGAGTACAGGCAGGTAGGTATTAGGTACTACGGAGTACTGACTTAGCACCCTCCACGGCCGCCATACAGTACTCGTACTACCGAGTACTAAGGTACTAACTACTCCGTAGAGCCCTCAGACTCACGATGCAACAACACCGGACGGCCGGTCCAACAGCTGGAGGCTGGAAGACTGACGACCGGGCTGCCGTACCCCGTACGCCTCACGAATCCCAAGTTCGAGCCCGCCGTACTACTAGGTAGTACCAGTACCTCACGCAGTGCACGCACCCCGTACGCCCCGTCAACGTGCCCGGACGGGGGTCTTCGTGCGCGCTCCATCCCGTCAATGTCGATCCTGTCTCTGCCTCTCTTTGTCTCTGCCTCTCCTCTGTCTCTCGCCCCCCTCAGTGTGGCTCTCGACCGTCCATCTTCGTCTCTGCCTCTTAGTACTCGTATGAGTTAGTACGAAGTACTCTCTCTCCCGTACGTCCTCCTTCTCTGCCCATCCTCTATCTGTAGTATCCTTGTTCTCCCCCCATCTCCCGAGACTTTCCCTTCTATTCATGTGCTCCATCCGTCTCTCTGTTGCCTGGGCCTTCCCCCCCCCTCTCCTCTCTCCTCTCTCCTCCTGACTTCTCCTACCCGAGTCACTAGCAGTACTGGTAGGAGCACCCATCCCGCCCTCGCCGTTGGTTCAAGCTCCAGGCCTCGCTCTGCATCCATCTCCGTTGGCCGTGTTGGTCGACGCAAACAGCAGGGTCTTCATTTTTTTTCTTCTTCCTTCCCGGCCTTCCCCCCTCCCTCTACTTTCTTTGCTTCCTTTCTTCCCTCGCCGAGTCTTGGTCTTCTCTTTGGGCTTCCATCCGCACTCACCATCTGCATGTACTACTATCTGTCCATCCATCCATTCATCCATCCATCCATCCCTCTCATTCCTTTGTTGCCCCCCCCCTCCCCATTTACATCATCGCATGTCCCACTGCTTGCCGAGACACCCCGAGGGCCCCATATCATCATCTACAAGACACAAGATCTCGTACTCACTCCATACACACCTTGATCCATCTTGATACATCCACCAGGTACTACATAAATCTCCACGAGCGCCTCCAAAACCGTCCCTTTCTCTCCCCCCCCTCCTCTCTGCAACTTTCCCCTCTCTGCACTTCATTCCATCCAATACTTTCTCTCTCCCCTCTCTCCCCCCTCTAGCTCCTTCTAATTTGCTCTGCTCGGGCTTCCCGCCGACCTCACGATCTCGGAAGAGTCGTGGCCCCGTACGATCTGCACATACTGCCTCTGCCAAATACGGATTACTGGCGGTTCCATACACTCCCATCTATACGAGATCTCACCCGCCTGCGCCTCCCCGCCCCTTCGTCTTCACCCCCCTCCCTCTCTCCACGCACGCACGCGAGACCACGGCCAACGTCCTGCGGCCAGGCCCGTGGGCTTTACTCGTACGAGTACGGGCTCACAAGGTCAAGGTGGCCCCGAGGACAACGCCTTTGCATTCCCCAAAACGAGGCTGATCCCGCGGCGGCTCACACAACACATTGCGAAATTGGGAGCTCGTATCTCCGAGCCGGTACCTCATTTCTCTCGGTCGGCATAGACCAAAGAAAATAAGGGACTTCTCTTTGATTCATCGGGAAGGGGCTTGGCATTTCAGAAGAGGCCCTCTCAACCTCACTTCTTTCTGCCTCATTTGGAAGAGCTTGGCTCTTCTTCTTTTCCTTCCCCCCTCCTCCTCGTCTGCAGCCCGCACTCTTGTTCCTGCTTGAACGTTACCAGTCCTCCTCTCCCATGGCCGTCATGGGTTCCAGAGTCCTCTCGTGGCTCGTCTTCGCCCTTTGCCTCCTCAGACTTGGCTTCGCCGCCCCGACTTCCCAAGAGCCCACCTTGGCACTGGGCTCCCTCCTCGCCGAGAGATCGACATCGATCGTCCCGCCTTCGTCGCGCACCAAGCACTCCAGCCGGCCGTCGAAATGGGTCATCTTCAGATTCGGTAAGACGACGTCCTCGCCATCGCGAGATCGCTCCAGACTCTCGAATCATCACGCCCACCTTTTCGATCCGACGCTCGGCCTCGCGACCTCGAGCGCGCACGTCACCATCCTCCCCGTCTCGCCGTCGGGCATGACAGCCGGCAAGGTCGTTGCCGACACAAACGGCGAGCTTCTGACCGTCACGTACGGCGGGCACAAGTCCCTCCCCATGTGGGCTCAGCCGTGGACGTCGCCCGGCTTCCGCGACGCCTTAAGACTGAGTCAGGGCGTGGCCATCTTCATCCTCGCTAGCTCGCTCGGGATGGCTCTTGTGTGCTCCTATTTCCGGAGGTCAGCATGAATCACTCTCCCGCTCTCTTTCTTCCCTGTCTCTTTCGTCTCCTTTTCGCCCACCCGTGTCATTTCTTGCTCGTCTCTTGCTCCCCTCTTGATCTGTGTGTTCGCATGATAGCGTGTCTCCATCTCTTGCTTCAAAGACATCTCAAACAAGCCATGCCGCCCTTCGTACTGACCTTTTCAACGTCGGCCAGTCAATGCTCGAGGCGAGAGCAGCCGGACTGGCTCGACTTGGAGAACGCCGACTCGCGGCTCGTGTCAAAAGACGAACAGGCTCACCATGTCCAGGATGGTAGCTACATGCTCGAGGTGGAAGAGGAGGACTCGACGTGATATGCGGACCACCCAGGGGCCACCACGACGAGATGAGACGAGATGATGAATGCAGAGCGATGAGGGAACCGGACGAAGTGGGCTGGAGGGAACACATGCAGAAGCCAGGGGCATCCCCTTCAAATTTACTGCCAGGCATGGGAGATCCCCAGACCTGACCTCACTCACTGATCCCATGACCCCTTGCGCGAGGTGCCGTTTTCCGAATCCCCCTCCATCTTTTTGGACTCACCGACAAGGGGGCGGGAAGGGGGAGGCCGTCTCATGATTTGAGTTTCGACCGATCCATGCCGCACATCCTGCACTTCTCCAAACACGGAAGCCATCATATTGCGATCAGAAGCTGAAAAGAGACGCTCATGGCCGAAAGAGTCGCCCCTCTCAGCCTCACATGATGGCTCGGGCAGAGGCTGGACCACTTGTAGTCCTCCGTCTCATTCGAGAATGTGTCGTCCCGGCCGATTCGGCGCCTAAGATTTCTGTGCTTACTCCGCGCAGCCAAGCCACCGACGCCTTAAGAGTAGGCATCGAACCATTTGCCGGGCCCTTGAGGTCTGCCTGATGCCTAATGGGGTGGTCTGAGAATTTCCCAGGCTTCAGGGGTACTGGCATCACGGTGTCCGTTTCCCATTTCGGAGTTCGATGACAGCCCGCATGAACTCCTGCCGCCGACTTGGAGGCATCCCATCCTTTCTTCGCGACACCGGCAACCAGGCAAAGGTGGGGGATGCTTATGCGACGTATGTGCCGACTCCCTGAATCCCGTCCTCGGGCTGCGATACCAAAACCAAGGCAAATGGGGGGTCCGCATGCGGCGTATGTGTCGGCGAACACTATTCCGTCGCCCCGTCCACAACTCCCCGCGGGTCGTGGCGATGTCACGAGGACAGCCCTGATCTTGCCCCGTACGTCGTATCCATCGACAGAGTCAAGGAGCAGGGGAGCAAGAGCGTCTGAGCGACGATGCCGATGCCTTCCCCGCGGGCTGCCTGAGAGCGAGGCGCAGATCTCGTGCAAGCTGCGAGATCAGCCTGATGATGAAGCAACCAAGGCTCGGAGAATTCGAAGGCATATCTCAGCCTTTGACTATCCAAGCCCGCCTCGTGCTGCCGCTGCTGAATTCTACGCCGCAAGTTGTCAGTGGTTCTCAATGATTGGAGGCGCCAAGGTTTGGACTTGTGAAGCCCCTTTCTCGGCAGGCAGAGTCTCGTCGGGCAGAGGATTGGAGTTCAGAGACTCGGTGGGCAGAGACACGGCGGGCAGAGACTCGGCAGGCAGAGACTAGGCAGGCAAAGTCTCGGCAGGCAAGAGTCTCGGCGAGCAGAGGTGTGTCGGCAACGGCTATGTCTGGCCGTGCTCACGATGTCCCCCTCCCAACGTCTCCTTTGGGATATAAAAGGGGTCATGCCTGAACGCCGGGGTGGTGGGAGCTCCTCCTTGTGGCAGTTTCGCCTCCTTGGGCTGCGGCAATCCTGACCTCGCGAAACATCGCTTGACCTTATCTTTGATCTCTTGAACGAGCAGCAACGTTGCTGAGTTGTGAAAAGTCGAGATGTCCGCGTACGAGGCCGCCGAGGACAACTTTGTTCAAGTCGGAAGCATCAGTTTCGCCTATCGACTCTTTGGCAAGCCGCAAGGGATTCCCCTTCTCTGCATCACCGGCTTCCGGTGAGTTCGCTTCTCATCCTATGCCTGTCTCGCTGCAATGTCCTCATGCTGATGAATATCTCCAGGCAGCACATGGATTTCTGGGACCCTCTGATGATGGACGCCATCGCAGCTCAACGTCAGGTCCTCCTTGTTGACGGCGCTGGCGTCGGCCGCTCTGGAGGCGTCATCCCCCAAACGCTGGCCGAGGTGGCCGAGCAGTATATGCAGGTTCTGCAGGCTCTTGGCCTGTGGGAGGTCGATGTGCTTGGGTACTCGATGGGAGGCTCCGCAGCACAGCTCATGGTGCTCAACCATAACATGGGAGCCATATCCATGGGGTCAGATGATGCTTCCACGATGAGCACCGGCCTGGGCGAGGAGAGGATGCCCGTCATTCGACGGCTGATCCTGTGCGCTACGGCGTCGAGCCTCAGCGAGATGTCTGTGACGCAGCCGGTCATGCCGACCGCGCTCCACACGGCCGTGACTGAGGACGAGATGCACCGGGCCTTTGTGGATCTCTTCTTCGCCCAAGACTCAGAGAAAAGCAGGAGGGCTGGCCAGAAGTCGTGGGAGCGGATGAGGGCCGTCCGCAGGAAGAGAGGTTTGCTGCAGCACCTCGATCTGGTGTCCAGTCAGCACCAAGCCAAGGGAATTGCGACCTTCCTGCACCCGCAGACCGAAAGACATGGCAGCTTCACCCGTCTCGAGCAGCTTCGATTGCCCGTCTTGATCGTCAACGGTGAGCGCAGACCCCTTCTTATGAGTCCCTCTCGTGCTTGTTCCTCTGATCCCTCTCCCTCTACTTTTACCGCTCTCTCCGAGGGAATGCCGCGCATTCGCCAGATGGCTAACGTTTGAGACGCTTTTCTTTTCGAGCCGCAGGATGCAAAGATGTCATTGCTCCGGTGGAGTATAGCCTCCAGATTTGGGAGAAGCTCAAGTTAGCGAACGCGCAACTGCACCTGTATCCAGACTCGGGACATGGTTTCCATTTCCAGTACCCGGAAGAGTTTGCGGCGTTGGTCATTTCGTTTCTTGGCGCGGGCAATGCAGGTCGGATAACAGTAGAGGCTGACGAGCCTTGTGAGTCACCACGTTCAAGGAACGTACATATCCGCAAGGGATGCCGCTCTTTCTTTCGGGAAAAGGTAACTCTCAAATTTTTCTAAAATGGCAGTGCCGGCTGTCCTGACGGCCTTGGGCGGATGTAATGGCAGGAAGACAAGTGTTGATGAAGAGAGGAAACGTCATGTCTTCGAGCGCATGGTGGCATCTGTTTCGTGTCCGACTCCTGCTGATGCCCCCGAAAGATCTGACGTCGGGGCCAAGAAGTGCGCGGAAGAACTCCGTAGATGGCAGACCCCTGTCTCGATGACGTGAGGACAGCATGCGTTGCACCTTTCCAGGATGAAGAGCTTGGAAAGCAGGCCGTACTCGCCCTCCCTTACAGTGGTCTTTGGCCATTCGTCTCCTTCCAGCATCACGAAGGATCGGGGTGGACAGGCGCAGAAGAGCTCCATCTCCTTGATCCTCCAATCTCTCCCCCTTGAGTGTGCGATGCAAGCAACCACAACGGGAACAGCAGAGTCAATAGGGCCAAAGCAGGCTCCCTTCGGTACGAGTGCAGGTGCCGTTACGGCTCGCACGCCCCTTTCCACACACGCCTTGCAGGTACCTCCTGGTGCAGGACTGTATTCGTTTATGCGCCTGCATGCAAATTACCCTGAATCTCCCGCGCACATCTCATCAAGGTTGGTATTCGCCGTGTCCCGGGAAGAGTGCAACAAGGCGTGGTTGAAGTTGTCGCTAGACATCCAAGTGTGGCACACGGGGTTTGAGGTCCGTCATCCTACTCCGTACGTACCACCCTTGCCGGCGCAATGGCTGCAACGGGGCCGTCGAAAGGGAGGTGAGGGGGGAGGAGGACGCGAACCAGCGCGGCCTTCCCCCCTTACCGGGAGATGTTGGTAGAGACGGGAAGCCGTCCCGATAGGTCGTGCGTGGGGTTTTCCGGAAAGACATGGTCTCTCGATGCAGGCGTACAGGAAATCCCAGGCAGTCGAAGATGATGATACCGCCTCGTACAAGCTCTGTGCCGGAAGTTTGATTTCTTTGTTTCTTCTTGAGGATGTGATTTGGAGAGCACATTTTCTTGCAGCAGTGCGGAGTAGTAATGCTGGGAAAGATACTTCGACTCTTCCAAAGCTTTCTCCATCAGTGGTCGGGCAATGGCCAAGGCGAGAATTCAGGGACCGAGTTGCGTAGAAAGCTCTGCTGTGGGATGGCACCGTAATCGCGTGAGGAGGAGGGTTTGGGACGGGACGGACGTCGGAAAGAGACTCACGAAAGGGAAAGGGGAGACCCGGGAGCAGTGCGGCTCCCCACGAGCCTTCGGCGCTCATTGATGCCTGCTGCGATGCTTGATGCATCCTCGCTGCAGGAGTCGCGCTTAGAGGTGCGTTACCCCTTGCTCGGTGATATATGTACGAGTACGGGTACGAGTGGAAGGGGTGGGGGAGCTCACGAATGCATCACGATGCCTGGGATGTCCTTCTGGCCCTAGGCAATCGGAGGCCTTGCTCGGGGAAGGATAGGTCCATTTGGAGGCAGGTCTCACAGCTGTATGCAACTGCGAGGTGGGCGCAGAAGAATGAGAGCGAAAAAAGGGGAAAGGCATTCCGTGCAGATGAGATGTCCGGAGTAATGGCGATGAGATGGCCGTATCTGTGGCCTGCTGCGGCATGGTGGATATCGTGCAGGACCAGCTCCGGGCAAGCTACAGGCAGGGAATGGAGGATGCCCCTGCAATTGTCTCCCTTCCTCCTCCATGCCCCTCTCTTGTGTCTTCCACACTCGAAGTGTTTCCTTTTTTCTCCTCTTCTGGCGCGAATACCGGGTTCGGAAGTCAGTTCATGGCGATGCAGAAGAAGCTGCTTGAAGCAGGGCGTGCGTCAGCCCCGACGGACGAGGCCTGTGGTCGAATTGACCGGGAAGAGAAGCTCGGAGATGGTGAGGAGTAGGAGGTGAGCAGGAGAAACGTCGTGGAGAAGGTGAAGGAGGAGAAGAGACGAGAGAGAGAGAGAGAGAGAGAGAGAGAGAGAGAGAGAGAGAAAAGGGGGGGGGGGAGGGGGTCGTCGAGGTGTAGATGCAGCACTTTGGCTCGTGGAAGGCACGATCTGGATGGAGTCAACTTCAACGGGAAGGAGGTCAATCTCGCTCTTGCATCGAGATCGAGAAGGAAGGGAAGGAGGGAAGGAGGGAAGGACGCCGTGCATCTCTTGAGGCTGGATCGGGGTGCAGCAAGTCGAGGATCGCGGGAGGAGAGCCCATCAAGGGATGTTCCTGTACAGCAGTACGGAGTATAGCATCCTGTACTCCGTAGGTACACAGGACACGTCCAGGCACTGCTTAGGACCATTTACCCCAGGTACTCAGTACTCGGGATACGGCACAGGCGAATGCCAACCGTCCATCCCGTCCAATGCGGAGCACTGCTAGAGTGCAGTGGATGGTGGATCGACCCATTGGTGGTGGATGGATCAATGTCAGTGCCTCAGCATGCCTGCTGCCTGCAACGGCGTGCTGGGCTCGGCCCGTGGATCGTCTCGCCGTGGCCGCTTCGAGGCGGCCCTCCCATCCATGCAATGGATCGATCCATCCATCCGTCCCTCGTCCATCCACCCATCCACCATTGCTTCGCTTTTCACAGGGGCCAGCCCTTTGATCAGGGTCTTGAGCTTCTTTTGCCGGGAGCAGCCGTCTGCCGCAGACGTCGAGCTTCCAACAACCGAACCCTCCCTGCTGGCATCTCGCCGAGGTCTGAAGGAATGGATAGATCCATAGATGTTCGTGCGGGACTGGAGTCGTGAGCTCCCGCCATGTTCGAATGGACAAGGTTCAAGTACAAGTACTTCTGAGTGCTCCTGTGAACCTGCCACTGGCGTCAGGGGCTCTCCAAGTCGCTCCATCAGTGCGAATACCAGTACTCCGTACAAGCTCTGACGCAGTGCTCGAAGTGGCTTCAGGACAAGGACGTGAATCCAGCAGCGCCAAGGACCCTGTGATGCACCAGGAGCTTCAATTTCTGATAGGAGGATACGGAGTACTACTACATAGAAGGTACTACTACCACGATGAACATGTACGGAGTATATACCTGAGGTACTATCTGCTATGGATGTATTCGGCAGATCCAGGTCGCGTGTGTAAAGTCCCCTCCAGGTCGCGGTACCCGGACGAGTCGTGCCCCGTGCTGCCGCCTCCTCCTCCCCGGGAGACGGCGGGCGACTCCTACCTTGACTCTGCGATCGACAAGTCCCACGGAAAGGCACCGCCATTTCAGGTGCGCGTCAGGAAAGAGCCTTCATGCAGCTCCTGCTCCGTCAGGCCCATCGCTCCTGGCCTCTTCAGTCGAGTTCAAGTGTCGTGGTATATCCGGTGTCTGCCCCGTATCGAGGGAAGGAGTGACCCTACAGCATCAGACTGTGAGTGCTAAGGCAGGTGCGGTACCAGGTGAGGAAGGCACGAGGTAGGGCAACGCCGCCGCCGCCTGCCGCGGGGGAAAACATCCTGGACAGGCCTCAATCTGTCCTCTTCCCAGCTTCATCATCATCATCATCACCACCGCCATCATCACCATGATCACCGTCATCACCGTCATCACCATCATCGTCATGGACCACCATCAGTCTCCGTTTGCGGAGTACGGAGCGTGTGCTCCCATGTCCCCGTCGTCGTCCTCGCCGCCGCTGGGCTTGTCAGCAGCGATCACGCATCCGGATGCTCCCACCGGCACCCGTGCTACCAGTACAAGTACGAGT
This sequence comes from Escovopsis sp. TC, assembly GCA_003055185.1. Lineage (NCBI taxonomy): Eukaryota > Fungi > Ascomycota > Sordariomycetes > Hypocreales > Hypocreaceae > Escovopsis > Escovopsis sp. TC. Next base: position 534,171 of record NIGD01000008.1, read on the forward strand.
GCGACTGCGGAGTCCTAGGTAGCACGAAGAATCATCCAGCAGGGGCTCGTGCCAACCTGGAGCACGCATGCCGGAACATGGATCTCCCAGATCGGGGCAAGGAGACTGGCCCGGCCAGCATGGGCACCGAACAGTCCGCTCCACGAGCGACGAGCGAACGGGCGAGAAGAGAGAAAGTCTCCACGACAGGTCTCCACGGCAGGTCTCCACAGCAGGGGAGCGCGTCGACCTCCGAGATCAGCATCGTCATCATCGTCCAGCGCCAACCGATCTTGGCTTGTTTCATATGGCTCGGCCTGCTCAGACAGGTGGTGCTCGGGTACGAGGACAAGAGAAACCTCAGGTTCCACGCTCCCACCCTTTCTTCACGGCAAAGATGGTCGGTCGCACCGACCAGCTGCGCAATTCCGGCTGCCGCCCTGCTGGAGGATGTCCAGTCATCGTCCGTCCTGGCAAGAAACACGAACGTTGTCTGACCGAGTGTAGGGGAAGCAATCAGGACCTGCATTTACTGCGGTCACAGACCGTCGGTGAAGGTACTCAGTGCTTGTACCCGCTCTTCTGCTTCTCTGCTCTGCGGGAATCAGGCACGCTGCGCGAGCGGCCAGTGGTCGTCTTGTTTGCGTTGGATCCCTGGCCAGCTGGGCCTTGCTCGGCGGGCGGCTCTGACGCGGACACGGATCGTGCTTCTCAACGGGCCCCGGCGGCCTCAATTCCCTGAGCGCCTCCCGCAATGTCTCTTCTCGATAGCAGTCCTCCGTACAGGCGAAGTTTCGGCCTCGGATCGTCTCGAGGCGGTGGCGACATGAGATCCCCCACGACTGCCCACTCCTTGTCGGTTGTGCTCGATTTTGTTCATCATCCTCCTTCCATCCACGCTGCGCACGCGGACGACGATACATCTCAACATTCGGCCCACGCGAGAGGGAAGGGATGCAGAACGGCGTGGGCAGCTGGGACAAGAATCAACGAAGCGAGGATCGCGTCACGACTACTCCCAGCACGGAGTGCCTATCGCCTGGTCTGAACGTGGCGCCGTGATTCGCGCTACATCTTCTCGGCCGGAGGCTTCTCCCTTGTATCCTCTCTCCACCTCGGCGTCTTGCTGCTGCTGCTGCTGCTGCTGCGTGCGGCACGGAATACTCGTACGGCCGCTTGTCTTGGCTCCACAGCTTCCAACAAGCAAAGCACTCCACGCCCTCGGCATGAAGCAGCTCCAAGGTCCTTCCGAGGGCAGCATTTGATGCGTGCAGCTCCATGCCGCGCCATGCAGAGAAGCGGGAGTGCGTCGCGGCCTCTAGGCCCCTTTTGGTGTCATCTTTCTGACAGCCCTCGACACACGGCTCATGTGCACAAGACGTTTTGACTGTCTGTCATTTCCTCCGATCGCTTCGTCATTTCCTCGCCTTGGTCAAAAATTCTTTCTCTATGTGATCTCTACTCCGTACACCCACTTCTTTCCCCGGCTCTGCATGACCTGGAGCAACCATCCTGGCCCTCTGTCCGCCTTCTCGCTCCATTCTGACGGGCTGGATTTGATCCAAAGGATGCTTCAGCTGACCCATCTTTCGTCCGCCTCCAGCTCTTCGCGGAGTACTTGACGTCTGATACGCCGTTTCTCCAGAAGGGCGACGAATCGCCTCATCTCCTGCTATCCTACTCCGTACTTCGTACGCACAGGGTCATTGGCCAGAGGAAGATCCTACCAAAGCCTGGTGGCTCCGTTCGAAGCTCTCTCTGCGACCCTGGATGGGACGGATTCGAGACTGAGTGGACACAAAAGATCAGAGCAGCGGAGCGAGGAGGAAGATGCGGAGGAGGGCGAGGAAGAGGACAGAAGAGGGTCCCGTATGCATGCACCTTCAGCCTCCATTTCGTTTACCTCCTCGCTCGGGGCACCCCCCTCCGCCGCCCCCCTTTATTTTTTTCCTCCACCTCCGAAATATCGAGACAATCCCCCTCCTTCGGAAGCGGCTCCGTACATACCACATACAACATGGCTTGATACCGGCACGGGCTGCGCCATCCACACTGCCTCTCGCGGTCATCGCTCACACCACCGGCCTCCGCTCCCTTACCTTGCCATGCACAGTCTGGACTCGGGAGTGGACGCAAAGCCTGTCCTATCAAGGGCTCCTCTCTTCTATCGGATTTTCCCCTATGGGGCACGGAGCATCCCGTCGTTGCTCACGTCCCATCCCGACAGGCTCCTCCGAGGTCTCATGCTTGCTCCAACATGGTCGTGGATCCGTCCAAGGAGGAGCTTCCCCCCTCTTCGCTCTCCCCCCGTCTTGAGCATGCCGAACCTACCTACATATCCCCGAAATCCTACTACTCTGTGACTGGGCGGGAGTCACAGGCCACGAGCATGGTCTCCCCAACAACCATACTCCGTCGACCGACACGCATGCGGCATCCAATTTTGCCCCGTCTTGGCCCGTCTGTTCCTCCCTCTCCTTCTGATTCGGTCACATCCTGTCATACCCTGAACGTGCTCTTAAAAGGCTACGCGGTTTCCGTGCCAATCCTTTTCTTTTTCCTTGGCTCTCGTCGCATTCTGATTTTCCTTTGGTTTATATGTTCATATATATTTTTAATATCACGACCCCCCGCCGAGCAGTCTCTCTTCGACTCTGTCGCCTTCCAACTCGCGCGCGACTCTCATCGGACCCTGCATCCCTGACCCCTTGCACCCCGTCCTCACCGTCGTTGTCCGTCCGACATTGTCCGTTCTGACAGCCTGACCTCACGAGAAACGGACGGGCCATGCTTGCCGAACGTTCCACTTCGACCCAGGCTGAGATCGACGGGAGAGGCCTCGGGGAGGAATCAGCAAGCTTGTCCGGGTTTCGTCAACTACCCGCTGAGCTTCGCCTCAAGGTGTGGTCTTGCGCGGCTGAGCCACGCATTGTCATCCTTGATGACCTCGTACAGAAACCGAGGTCGTATCCCCTGCCCGTCGTCACTCAGTTGAACACAGAATCCCGCCTTGAGACGAGGAAAGGCTACGAGCCCGTTGGCCGAGGGTCTCACATCAACTTCTCCAGGGACATCCTTGTTTGTGATCCCAATATCTCCGACCAGAGCTCCAACAAGTCCCTCGAGGAGCTGGCTCCCCGGGTCCAAAGACTCGCCTTTTGGGATTGCTTCCCTGACGATGGACGAATAGACGGGCCGAACCACTACTCGGCATACCTGGCGCGATGCTACCCTCACCAGGACTTCGGAAGGGTGGAGTTTGACAAGTTCTGGTTTCCCAACCTGAGAGATCTCTGGATCGTCAAGATTGGCGAGGTCGATAGATCGTGGATGGTTGGCGTCGACAAAAATTTACCATACGACGTGCGCCTACGGAAGACGGCTCGACAGTTCCGCTACTGGATCGACGAAAACATCGTCGAGATCGCGCCCTTGGATCTGGATGAACCGGAGACGAGAGCGGTGCTCAGGCAGGGGCGCTGCGGCAAGGTGGATTGCCAGACCCTGAACCAGGGCCAGTCCAAGATGGTCTCCAAGATCATCTTCATGGACGGCGAGTATCGCAAGATCGACGGATCCGAGACCTGGCAGCGCATCATGCCGTGGTCAACCAAACTCGTCAAGGTCACAGAGAAGGACACGTCGGAGAACCGGATGCGCTGGATCATCGTCGAGCGCATACTCACCTTCTCACTGCGTTGGGAGGGTGATGAAGAGGAGGAGGCGACCCTAACAAGGCGAAAGATTGCCGACATCCCCAGTCGGCGCATATCGACCGCAGGCTAGACCTGGCGGCAACGACAGACTCAAGTAGGGGCGAGTCTTGTCCATGGCAGCCTTTGGCTTGACTTTGCCGGCTTCAGGCCATGTCTTCCTCTTTATGCTCCCCTATCTTTTCCTGGCCTCTTATTTCATTTCAATCTCACTCAGCCAATGCACTTGCCTTTCCTTTGTATCACCTCTCAACTTCTCCTTTGGTTTCTCCTTCTTCCACTACTTTTTACTCTTACTTTCACCTCTTCCTTTTGCTTTTTCTCTTCTACTACTATTACCACTTCTTGTCCTTCTTATTCTCCCTTCCTTTTCATCTTTGACTTCATCATCATCATCATCATCTTCTTCTTCTTCTTCTTCTTCTTCTTCTTCTTCTTCTTCTTCTTCTTCTTCTTCTTCTTCTTCTTCTTCTTCTTCTTCTTCTTCTTCTTCTTCTTCTTCTTCTTCTTCTTCTTCTTCTTCTTCTTCTTCTTCTTCTTTCTCTTTTCTCACTCTATCTTCTCCAGCTTTTCCATTCTCGTCTTTCGGACGTCCTTTCTATGATCTATGATCTTATGTGTTCAGGATATCTTGGCTTGGCATTTTGTTTTCGCTGGCATCGCATCGTAGGGCGTTCAACAACAGCTTCTGTTTCTTTGGGTACTTGTTTCCCTTTTCACTACTACTCGTTTCATCACTCTTGATACTCCGATACCAATTGCAACACCATCTCTACTTCAATATCACTCGGGATGATCCATCCCGATATTACGACTGGCTATCTTGGCGGCCTTGACCCAATCATCTCTCTCTCACGCTCGTCCGTCGCGCGACTGCTGTCTCACAAGGACGAAGCCGATCCGGATGTCTCACTCTCAGCCATGACACCCCTTCACCTACCCGGGCTGAAGGCCCAGATCGACAGCGGCAAGGACGGGATGAGACTCTATGGGCTGGTGGTTGGCCGTGCCCTCGGGGAGGCTGAAACAATCGATGCCTTGCGTTCACCGGTGCTCGCTTCGGGAATTGGTTGAGGAACACGAATGGGGCATATTACGTGTGATGTGGGGGATGACAAAGGCCGGCCCGGGGGGAGGCTCGGTGGGCGAGCGGGTGAGGGGGGCTGCCGGGCATATTGGAGCACGTTTCCTCGTTTCATGGCTTGGTGTGTGGACGGGTCTTGTTGGCTTGCTGCTCGGCGGGGATTTCGGGGGGATCAAGGCACGCGGGGATAGCGGTGTGCGTCAAGGGACACATCGGGATGGGGATGTGTGGTACGACAGTGGGAGTGAATGAATCGATCGGCTGTGATGCTGGCTGCGCATGCTTCGGACGTGAAAGACCTGCGAAGGGCATTCTGCGAGTGTGAACGCCTTCTCAGGGAATGGAGACGGGTGTGCGGTCTGCGGAGGGATAGTGATGGGCAGGCGCGCCGAGGATCTTTGGAAAGGTGTTGCCGATTTCTTAAAGTGGTTGTATTTCCATCTATGGTAGGTTTTCGGTTCAAGGCGTGCAGCGTGTCGGGTCGAGTCCTGATGAGAGATTCTTTGGAGAAGTCGCGGTATCTGGTTGTAGTGCCTGGAGTGCGGTCGGGGGGATGACATGTGTGAGTTGGGGTCCTTGGCAGGTTTCTCATTCGCAGGATGTGTCTTCGTTAACCATGGTGGGCGAGGTGGTGGACGAGGCGATGGACGATAAGAGGGGCAGGGGGGGGGAGGAGAAAGAAGGGTGGACGGGTGGGAGAAGAGGGGCTCCAGGAAAGAGGGGACTGCTTGCGATTCGAGGGATGCCGGGGGTCGCGACCTCAGGGGCATGAGTATTGGCATAAGGATTCGGACATAGAATGCAAGAGTGTTGTGGCATGGAGAGCGCTTGTCGTGATACTCCCTCCTGTCATTGGACCTAAGCCAGCCCCCGTCTCGTATGGCGGTCTGCGATGAAGCCATTGCATATCCCATCTCCTCCCGGCGTGTCAGTAAAGGGGTCCCTCTTCGGGCACGTCTTCCAGCCAAAGGCCATGAACCAGAAGGAAAAATTCCCCGAGCCAGGAGCTCGGTGGGGAGGCCCTTGGCTTGAAGCAAACCGCCGGGATGAGCGTCAAACGCTTCCCTTTTTTTGCCGGGAACTATTGAGATCTGATAGGATGTTGCGGAGTGCTACCTACTACCAGTACTAGTAGTATAGTAGTAGTAGTAGTATTTCCCTTGCTCTGACTCGAGAGTGCTGGTCACTGCTGCGAGGGACAGCAATGTCAGGAGCTCCATTGTTAGGGACCTATCGTCAGGGACTCCATCGCCAGGTCAGGGGATCGTTCGGAACACCGTCGAGACTCCATCGTAGGGGACACCGTCGTCCGAGACTCCATCGTAGGGGACACCGTCGTCCGAGACTCCATCGTCCAGGACTCCATCGTCCAGAACTCCATCGTAGGGGGCACCAACGTCGGGAGAATCGCTGGGGATACCAACGCCAGGGGCTGCTAAGTCAGGGACCCCATCGTGAAGGACCCCAGCATCCGGCACCCGAGTCTACAGGCAGTGCCCAATTCAAGATCATCTCACACGCAAAAGAGTGCACAACTCTCGGACACTGAACATGTTCGTCCGAGTATAAACAAGGGGGGATATATACTACCTCCCGATGGGTACACAAAATATAAGAAGCACCAACACAACACAATACAACTCATCTCAACTCGATCATACAAACAAAACTCGCCTGCCGCACCTAATTCCCCTGCTCTTGCTCCCCAGACTCCGTTATATGCAACTGATATTACATTATGTTTTCATCTTATATTCGCTGTTCCTCTTCTCTCCTATCTTCTCAAGATATCTCTTCATGTGCTTTTTTCGCGTCTTATGATTGGTGCGAGAGCGTCTTGATTTGTTCTTGGGGTGTTTCGTACTTCCTTGTCGAGGCCGTGATATAACATGCTCGCCTTTCGCATATCTTGCCGAGGTGTCCTGATATGCTCTTCTCGTCTCCCGCACTCCGTGTTCGTCGTTAGATACTTTTCTCTCCTCGCGCGTTCCTTCTCCTCTTGACCTCGATATGTACCCCCCTCGTCTCGCCAGATACCATTCAGATCATGGTGGAGAAAACGGGCGGTCATGATATGATCTTTTTGTTCCTTTTGTCGATCATCTCCCGTACTGTCGTCATGCACCCCCGCGGTGCCCCCGCCGCTGGCTCGATGCGCGGGACCACGTCTGCGCCGTGTTCTTAAACCGCACGAAGCTCAGCCCCGGCGCGGCCTCGCCTTGTGCACGGCTCGGCACATTCTTCCCGACGCGCTCCCACTCCGATGCCTTCTCGGCGACTTCCTCGTCAAGCAAATCCGAGACGTCGTGGCCGTGGTCGTCCGAGGCGGAGGCTGCGTCGTCGTCGTCCAGGGCGGAGGGGAGGCAGCTGGCCTGGGAGAGGCCCCTGCTGCGGTTGCGGGAGTGCTTGTTTGAGCGGGCGCCGGCGTCGACGCTGGAATTGGGAGACGCAGTGGCGGCAGAGGCAAGGCTCGTGTTGGTAGTCTTGGTGGCGGTAGGATTGCTACCTGTGCCAGGCGTCATAGAGGCGGTCGTGGTGGTGGTGTTGGTGCGGTGCCTGTTTTGTGAGGGGCGGTCTCGGGCCGCACGCATCACGACGGTGCCGCGGAGCGCGGCCCAGGACTCGACGAGCCCGTTGACGGCGTCCTCGACGCAGTTGCACTCGTCGCCCGCGGGGCAGTAGGACTCCCCCGCGGCGTGCCACTCGGCGAGGCAGTCCTCGTGAGAGACGCAGCCGCAGGAGAGGCACGGCGGGAAGAGCGCGTCGACGGGCTCGAGGCAGTAGACGCAGCGTAGCTGGTGCTGCGCGCGGTGGCAGCGATCGCAGACGCCGACGGCGCCGCCGACCATGGCCTCGGACGAGGTGTACCGCACAGGCTCGAGCTGGGTCTCGTGCACGCTGCAGATGCCCGTGACGTCGAGCCCGCGGCCGGACGCCATGAGCATCTGCACGAGGTCCCGCTTGCCCATGATGATGGGCGAGGACGCGCCCTTGCGGAGCGACGCGCGGCCGCCGCCGCCACTTGCGCCGTCGTGCAGCGCGAACGAGCCGTCTGGCCCGGCGCCGGCGGACTCGTCGCCCTCCTCCTTGAGCACGTTGAACTTCATCACCTCGAGGCGCGCGAGCGGCTGGCCCCACATCTGCAGCATCTCGGCGTAGGCGTATCGGTAGTTGGCGTACGTCCCCGCGCTGCTGGCGTCCAGCAGCGGCGTCGTCAGCCACCCGTCGTCGTCGAATACCGTCTGGTCCTCCACAAAGACGGATACGCTGACCGGCACGAGCGGGAGGGCGTCTTCTCGCCGGTGGTAGTCCTCATCCGGCACAGAGGAGCGGCCCGTGGGGCCCCCGTCCGCGAAGCTGGTATAGAAGCTCGGGTTCTTCGGGCTTGAGTAACCGGGCCGCGGGGTGAGAGAGCTCAGCATCATGGCCTCGGCGGGGCTAGGCTTCCTGCGCGAGTCCCTCAGCGTCAGCGGCGGGGACGAGCTGCTGCCGTTGTAGGACCGGGGGATGTTGGTCGGGAAGGCGGGGAACGGCGGGTTCGTGATGCTGCTGGTCAGCCGGGCCAGCGATCGGTTGGTCGGCGACTTGGACAGAAAGTTGAACGGTGTCTCCGGCGGGTCAATCCAGCTCCTGCCCTTGGAGGGCGGCGTCTCGCCGCAGGAGAAGGAGTTGGCCCCGACCTCGCCGATCCATGTCAGCTCGTCCGAGGCGTGCGACCCCGCGTAGTACGCGGGCGTGTGGAGCATCCCGGGCGTCGTCGACGCAGAGTGCAGCGCGCGCTGCCCGTATATATTCCACGTGGAGGCATCCATGGGGATGTAGCCGAGGGAAAAGGAGGGCGCTTTCAGGGGCAGCGGCGTCGCCTGCTGCGGGAGATGAGACTCGACGTACGCCATGCTGTCTTCGGTCGAGTACTCGCTGAAGATGCACGAGAGCATCGCCAGCATCTGCACGTCGGCTATCTTCTCGAAATAGGTGAAGAGCTCCTGGATGAAGTCTCTGGCCAGCGGGTGGCGGCCCCATTTCACCCTGCCGAAGAAGGTGCTGTCCGCGAACGTGAAATGCTCGGCGTCGTCGTCGTCGTCCAGTTCATCTGTGAACAGGTTCCGCTTTTCTTCCTCGGGAAGCTTTGGTAGCGTGTCGTCTCTCGCGATCACGAGGATCGAGCCTCGCCTCTGGTTGCTGGCGAGAAGCTCGAGCGGGATGCCCTTCTTCAGCAGTAACGCCAGGTAGAGCCAAATATTCTGCAGATCGGTGTAGCCGTATTTGGCCGCCACGTCTGCGTTATGCTTGCAGATGACCGCTCCGTCTCCGAATATGGCGTATTCTTGCGCGAACTCCTTCTTCGAGGGGAGGTCCGATCGCAGATCGTGGATGGACACAACATTTCGGGGACGGCCGGGCCGCCGGCGACCCGTCCCTGTCCCGGTAGCGGTACCGATGCCAGTCCCGGTCCCTCCCCCGCTTGATCGAAGGGAGATGTCTTCGCTATAGGTGTCTCTGATCTGATGGCTGGTGTGGTACCAGAGGCTCATCTTATGAATAGACATAGACTCGGAATCGCTCGAGGACGAGGACGAGGAGTCAGACTCTTCCGAATCCGACTGATCTTCTGTGGCAGACGCGTCGTCGGTAGTGAACTTGCGTCTCGGTGCAGGGTCTTGGGCGAGCCGGCCGAAGCCGGCGAATATCGGCTCCCCCTTGACTCGATCTTTGCCGCCACAGAGCTCCGCCGTCGTCTGAAACAACTTCCTCGCCTTCTCCTCCTTAGTTGGGAAGAAGCAGACGAGGCGCCCATCGGCCGAGAAGCGAGCACCGCAGGTGAGTGGGGATGGGGGAATGATGATGTGTGCAGGGGCCGGTACCATAGTCTCGCCGTCATTGTGAGGTATGAGCTCCTGAGACATGGAGGCCGATCCGCCCGCAGGGATATTTTCGTCCTCTTCCGACGAGCTGTCGTCGACAAGGACATCATCATCGAGGTCTCGGACATTCTTGAAAAAATTGGTGCTGGCCTCGAGGTCGGCTTCTCCCAGCAAGTAGGTGAAGACGACTTCCAGACAATTTTTCCTGTTCTGGAGGAACTTGTCAGCGACCTGGTGGAGATCCCTTTCGAGTCGATTGCGCTTCATCTCGGGAATGAAGGAGGACTTCTCGATGTAGAACTTGGGCGCCCTGAGCTTCGGGTAGTGCGGCGGAATGTCGATCTTGACCTTGAGGAAGATGATCTCCGAGTCCTTCCCCCAGGGGCCATTGAGGGAGGCTGTCAGGGTAAGGCTGTCCATGTCGATGTTCTCCCACTTGACCTTGGGGATCTGGGTGCTGATGCGCAGGAGCTCCTCTTGGATCGTCTCGGGCGGCTCCACCCACTGGTCATCCGGGTAGGCGTGTCCGAGCATGTTGGAGTCCTTGGACATGTGCCGTCTCCCATTTGTTGACGCCTTTCGCTTCGCGATGGTGATTCCCTTCATCCATCCGATCTGCGCCTGACTCTTGTCCAAGCTCTTCCGCGTGATGACCTTTGCCTTCATCGATGGGCCTCGCCACGCCGATCTCGCGTGTCGATTGAGGTTGTTGTATGACCCGAACGAGCGCATGCCCCCTGTCAGCGCACTGTGCTGACTGCTCCTCAAATCAGCCAGGCCTTGACGAGGGTCTTTCATGGTGCCCGTCCGCCGGTCGCGAGCCGCATGATCGTCGATGGCCCGGAACGTCCGGTATATCGCGCCGCTTCGGGTCAAGGAGAGGCCAGGAGCGGCAGGCTCGCCCTTCTGGTACCCGACGGACTGCAGAACGCTCGAGTCGATGCAGTGAAGCCGCAGCTCGTTGTCCGTGCCCCACGAGACGAGTTGGAACTCCCGCATGTCGAGACCGTCGTCTGTGATGCCACCACGACTCCTCCAGAGAAACTCCTTGGCCTTGTGATCGCCGTGGCCGTCAAAGACAGCGACGGGCTGCTGGGTAGAGCCGTCAGAGCTGTCTTGGCTCCACATGCGGTCATAGAGGTACAAATCCCCGGGCTCGTTCTGCGGCATGGCTAGCAGCCCGCATCCAAATGGCGTGTGGCGTGCTCTCCAGACTGGGTAGCCCGTGTTGATGACGTGCTCCGGATCATCTCCTTCCCTGCCGGTGTCCCAATACTTGATGCTCTGATCCAGTGAGCACGTGACGATTCCGTGCGAGTTGGTGCGGTTCCAATCCAAGCCGTAGATTTTGGAAGAGTGCGCGGTGATGGTCTTGATCGGTTTGCTCGGGTTCCTCTCGTCCCAGATGTGGAGGCAGCGGTCGTGGGAGGAGGCCAGGATATGGGGATCCCGGCGGTTATACTTGACCTGCGTGGCACCGGCGAACCAGTCACAAAAGGTGAGGACAGGCTGCCTCGGGCGGCGCAGGTCCCACCAGTGCACATAGCCGTCGACGGAGCAGGTCGCCAGGAAATCGGGATGGTGCGCAGAGAAGTTGACGTCGGTGATGGCGCGGCTGTGGCCCTGGAGCGTGTGTTCGATGGCGCCGGTGCTCGAGTCGTCTCTCAAACTGAGGTTCCAGACGAGGGCACGGTGGTTGGCCGTCGAGACGACCCAGTAGTCTCGGGCGGCGAAGGGAGACCATTGCACATCGACGACCAACCACGGCATGCCCGGGCTTCGCAGTCGTCTGGGAGGGCTGTACGGCGAGTCCAGGTCGATGATGGCAAGACCCTCTGGCCTGATGCTCACGGGTCAGATCCAGGCATAATGCTGCAGGAGTATCCTCTAGGCCTCTGGGAAGGTGAGAGGGGGAGGGTCAAAAGGGCATCGCGCTTCCAAGACTCACGATGCGAGAGCGATGTCTCTCCCCGAGGGCGAGATCGTCGCAGAGCCAACGAGGCCTTCGACGTGGATGGTCCCGTCGGCCTCGAAGCTTTCGCTGTCGTAGGCCGACTTGATGATGCTGCCCTTCTTGGGCGCATCGGAAAGCTCGTCGAATGGCGTCATGTTGGATTGTTCATTCGCAGGTTCGCGGTCACCGAGGACGGGCCTTCATGTCGCGGCTCGCGCAGAGCTTCGCTTCAGTCGTGGCAGGCGGCCGGTGATGAACAGCGGGCATGGATCGATCCGATGTCATGGATGATGTACTCGTGTGAAGGCTGTGCCAACAGTCGCGCTGGGTGGCGGCCGTTGTTCAGAGGGCATTGCTGCAGCTTGACGGCGCCATCTCGGACAGTCCAAGAAGTCGAGAGCGGATGGCGACAGGGTCAGGATGATCGAAACTGGGCGAGGAGACGGTCGTATCATGAGAGGGACGGGACTGTCGTCTGGTCGAGGTCCAAGCCAAGCCATGAACATTGAAGAGTTGAAGTCGAGAGGCCATCAAGATCCTGGATGGATCCACCATGGATCATCCAATTCATGGATGGATCCATCCACTCGCCAGAGCTGGAGCCGCCATCCAATGATTGGACGGCCTCCAGCCTTTTCGAGGTCGAGAGCTGGCCGCGATAAGGGGGCATCGATAAGGATTGGAAGTTCTCTCGAGGTTCCTCTTGTGTGATCGCAATGCGCGGCTATACCTGGATTGGACCTGCTCATGGTCTGGATCCAATAGATCTGTGCTCTCCATTCGACGGACGAAAACGGCGACCCAACGCGGCTGGACCTGCATCCAGTGGTGTCTCGGGTCTCTTCCAGCGCTCGACTGCCTGGCTTTCAGGGCTGATGGACTGCTGGACGTCATTTTCAGGGCGCGGCCTCCGGGATCACAGCGCTGAACCCTCGAGCTCCAGCTGGAACGTTGTGTGTGCATGGCCCCATCACCGAGCAGCATTGAATCCAGGATAAAGCACTTCACCGAGGACGCCAGGCATTCAACATGCATTCACGGATCGATGGATTCAATGGCAGCTGAACAGCGTCTTGCGTTTGCTTCCTGCATCAACAAGGTCTCCCCAGCATAAATGGATGTCATCGAACTCAATCCGGACTGGAAGCACCTGACATCAATTTGGAATTGTTTCGTTCTGGCAATGGCTCCAGGGTAGCCCGTTGGGGGCATCGTGGACTGGACATTGATGATCGTGCCTGGTGCAGTTGAGTCACATACATTGATACATCATGTATGTTCATGTTCAACGTCGTGGCACGATCTCCCAACATCTATTGATACTACGGAGTAGATCAATGTCTGATCACTCAGGCCAAATTCCACGAGCAATGAGATCAACGGACTTCTCTTGTCGACCACTTCACGGAGACACACAACACGTTATGTAGATGCTGGTGGCTTTGGCAGAGTCGACAAACCTATGAGAAAACAACCGCAAAAGCCCCCTGGCATCGATCCCGCCGAACAATCCACGAGAATCCATTGCATTGGATGGATCAACTTCCATCCACCCACGTACTACATGTAGGTACTCCTCACGGTTCACGGTAAGTGCGATATATGTACGGTGTACTCCGTAAATCCAGGTGGAATCCATGACTTCAGGCTGCTTCTGGAACATCCAACGAACGCTTCCACCAAACATCCATCGACTGATCCATTCCAGTCAGCACGGCTACCCGTACTCGGTAGATCTCAGATCTCGAACCGGTGCCTGGGACTCCACCATCGCTTACCCCCCCCGCCATCCTCCATCACCTGGGTGACTGACCCCATCGCATGCCCCGCTTCAAGCTGGACTTCCATCCATCCATCCATCCACCGCGCTTCGCCTCCTTGCGACATCGGGAACTGCCCTCTGCTGGACCATCTTCACAGGTTCATGCTGCCAAACCCCACCTCATCCCGCTTCGTCATAGAACCTCTCTGAGAGCAGACTGGACTCGCCCGCGCTGTCTCTCGGAAGACTAAGTTGTGCGACCCCGGACCAACAACGACTGCAGCCATCCCGGCGTGCTACTACCACTACCACGAGTCCATCGCCTTGAAAGTCTCATCTATCGGCTGGCAGATCCTCCATCTACCATCATACATCCACTCTTGCTGCTTCTCTTCAGTCCCTCCCTTCCCCGCCTTCTTGCCTCTGCCGCCGACTTCTCCTCGCTTACTACGCATCCGACGACATCAATCTCGCCGCCATTGATATACCCACCATCATGGCCCTCCCGAAGCGAATCACCAAGGAGACTGAGCGCCTGATGGCCGAACCGTGCGTCCCCTTGCCCATCCATTGCACAA
>NIGD01000008.1:548130-573760 GCA_003055185.1 Escovopsis sp. TC
TCTCTTACTGACATGCCTGTCCACGCCCCCTAGAGTCCCTGGCATCAGCGCCGTGCCCCACGAAGACAACCTCCGGTATTTTGACGTCGAGATTCACGGACCTAATACTTCCCCGTACGAAGGTGAGCCCGAGCATGCCAGAACGAGCCCTGCGCCGCGCCGCGCACGACCGACTCGGCCAATCCATCGATTCATCGACCCGATGTGCTGACCATCTCCTACACGCAGGCGGCGTCTTCAAGCTCGAGCTCTTCCTTCCGGAGGACTACCCCATGACCCCGCCAAAGATTCGCTTCCTCACCAAGATCTACCACCCCAACGTCGACAAGCTGGGCCGTATCTGCCTAGACGTATTGAAGCGTGGGTAGCCTTTGACCCCCATGATCCATCATTCCATCATGCCGCCATTTCATCTTCTTGCGCGCCGCGGGGACATTTTGGCTGACTTCTCGCTAACCGCCCTCTTTTTGCCTTGCCTTTCCCTCTAGACAACTGGTCCCCCGCGCTCCAGATCCGAACGATCCTGCTCTCCATCCAAGCCCTGCTCGGCGCCCCGAACCCCGACGACCCTCTCGCCGCTGACGTGGCCAAGAGCTGGAAGGAGGACGAGCAAGCGGCCATTGCGACGGCCAGGGAGTGGACGGTCAAGTATGCGCGGCCGCAGGCATGAGGAGCGCTAGCGTGGTGAACAACGAGGGCTGCCAATATACATCTGCTTTTTTTTTCCCTTCCTACCCTTCTTGTTCTTCTATTCATTCCGCGATGTTATGTACATGGGCCGGCGAGACTTTTTGCGCCTGGAGTTTTGAGGAGGACTACACGGGCTCTTCGGTTTTCTTCCACTGCTTCTTTCTGTTTTCTAGCGCGAATAACAGCGAAGGGGAATAGATTGGCACGCATGTGTTCTTGACTGATGGAACTATCACCATGGGATCGGGGCTATTACAGGCACAGCCTCTCGCTCTCTTGCCACGCCAATTTCTCGTCGGTCACATATAGGGACGCAATTTCGCGTGAGATCATGAACTTTTTGGTATGGGCCTTTCAGAATTGTATCTACAGTGCTAGAGTATACAACGGATGCCCGCTTGCGAACAAAAAGCACCTCTATTAAACCATGGCGAGATCGCCGAATTTGTCCTGCAAATAATGTGTCAGCTCCAATTGCGATAACGAGAACCGTGACGCATACCTTGTAGCCCGGCACGATCCATCTTCCCTTGCCGACGAGCTCTGCCGTCTTCCGGTCGATGGACTCCTCGGCAGCGGCGACGTCGTCCTGTTCACGGTCAGCGTCTCTATTCTCGTCCTCGTCCTCGTCCTCGCAGCAACAAGTCACCCCCCCCTTCCCTTTACCTTCCCTGGGGTCTCTGCTCCATGCCCTTCCTCCCAGTTCCTCTCGAATATCTTTCCCCAGTCCCTCCTTCGGTGTAGACATACCACAGTGAGGTCCTCGAAGGGCCTAACCTGCTCGATGTTTTGCAGGGTCTCGGCCAGGTCCTTGAGCTCCAGGTCCACAGCCTTCTTCGTCTGCACCGCGTTCTTCACGGCCTCGGCCTCGAATGCATCAATCGCCTTGAGCTGCCTCGAGACATCGTACGTGACGGGCTTGAACGCCTTGAAACGCTTCTCGATGTCGTCGACGACCGCCTGGTTCTTGAGCAGCGAGCGGTACTGCGCGAAGTCCACCGTCGTGGCCTGCTCGCGGAGCTGCTGCATCTTGCGGCGGGCATCCTCGTTGCGCTTCTTGAAGGCCTGCAGGGAGGCGAGGGTCTTGCCGCGGAGGCCGAGCGACTTGGTCACCTGGACCCAGTCGAGCTTGAGAGCTGCGCTTCGCTGCGTTGCGAGCGAAGAGAGAGAAAATTAGCTCACAGTTCCGACGGCGGATCGGGGGGCTCGGGCGGGCGTGACGATCGATTGGCGGTGATTATGGCTTGCAATAGATGCGAACGATGGCATTGAGGGCGCAAGGGGGGGACTCACCGTGGCCATTTTGGGTGATGCGTGAGGGTGTCTGCGAAGTGAAGAGCGTGCTGTACGACCGATGAGGTTGGCGGGCTCGGCATGTACGCATCGAAACTTGCCAGGACCGGAGGCTCCATCGCGAACCAAGTCACGTGACCTCGGCCGTGACAGTTGCTGGCCCGGCCGTTAGCTGCATGCTGGCATGGCTGACTGCGGCTCCGTGCCAGTCTTCAATGTTGATGATGGAGGCGCCGACTTTTGAGATATGCGAGGAGCGCGCCATCACTGCCGACTTGAGTACGATGAACGCAGAGCAACATTGCTGTCGCTTTTTTGATGAGGGCATGCCACGCGCTTGACGCGCCGCGGAGCCGTCCTACGTTTACAACCCTCGATCTATCACGACTCGTTGTCATCCAAACCAGGTATATGTACTGTAGTCAACTGGGATGAGACATGATTCAGGAAGCTTTAAACAACCAATTTATCTTTCCAAGATGCCCAGCTCAGGTACTCAGATCCATGATGGTGTTGACAATGTCGCAGCCATTGTTCTTCAGAGCTCGTATCGCCTTCCCGCGTTTGACGTTGGCCTGAGTCATGACGAGCTCGATGTCCTTTTCCTCGATGCCCTCCAGGTCGATGTCCTCGGCGTCGTCATCCTCCTCCTCCTCCTCGGCCTCCTCCTTCTTCTCCTCCTCGGCGGCCTCGCCGGCCTTGCTGGGCTCGACCTGGGCGTGGTCGTGGCCGGCGTGCTCGTCGGCGACCTGGGCGAGCTGCTGAGCAGCGGCGGCCTGGGCGGTGGCGTTGATGTCCTCGATCTTGGCCTCGCCGAAGACGCTGCGCGGTGTGAGCAAATCGCGGAGACCTTGGGAGCTTGTGTGTACGACGAGGAAGCGGCCCGGCTTACATATAGGTGTTGCTGTTGGGGGACTTGTAGACCTCGGGGTCCTGGATCACAAAGAGGATCTGCAGCATTGTCAGTTCCGTGTTCTCTTCTCTTATGTTCCGCAGATCCCTCTCCCCCTTCCCCCCCGGGGGAGAGGGAATAGGAGCCGCTAGTGGCTGAGGACGAGCAATTTAGGGGGACGCACGTTCTTAGGGCGGCGGAGGGTGACGCGGGTGATGCCGTGGACGCGGATGAGGTGAAGCTTCTCGAGGGCCTTGCGGGCCTTCTTCTCGTTGCGGGAGTGGATGACGGCGGTAGAACCGGCGGGGAGGCTGGTCTCGCCGGCCTCCTCGTGGTCGGACTCGTCGCTGCTGTCGAGCTCCTCGACGGTGGGCTTCTTGGTCTCCTCCTCGGGGAGCTCCTCAACTCTGGGGTCGGCCATTTTTGCGGTCTATTGTACATAGGCAGAAGGTAACGAGAGAAAAAAATTAGAGAAAAATTGTCAGCGACCCCTCTCTTGTTTGTCCCAATTTCGTTGCGCGAAAAATCGTCCTTCCCCCGCGAGAGGGGCGGAAAATTGCGGCAGAGCTTCCGCCATTGCGTGCATCCTCGGCGGCCAAAGATATCGCAATAGTTTGGCAATGACCTCGCTCCGTAACATCCGAATGAGAAGGGTAAAGCACTCACGATATGTGTCGAGTCTGGGCACTCCTTCTCTGTTCCTTGGGATCTACGTCGTGATGGTAGCGCTGGACCTTTTTGTGAGGGTAACCTCAACACAGCGAATTTCTAGGGCTTGGTGGACGGATTGCGGCTAATCCGGATTAGGTAATCGAGCACTGCGAAGTCGTGAGGCCTGCGGATCGCCGGACGACAGGCCATGGCGACGTCGACTGATGACATACAGGAAGACAGCTTCTGGCACCCGCTGTCGGATATTGCGAGGGCAACGAAACCAGTGTCATTCGTCAAGGGATCATGAAATGCGACGTCTAGCGAGAGCCGTGAAAATGCGAAGTCGCGAGAAAACGATGTGAGGGCGATTCCTGAGCCTCGCGCGCGCTTTCTTGTTGTCAGGATATCTTTGTGTTTTTTTTGTTGCTACAGAGGATTGTCACAGCGATCCGTGATGAGAAGAACCCTCCCTATGCTTTTTGAATTCATTTTGTCTGAATTTCCGTATTGACGCCGTCCATCATCAAAGAAAACGATGAATGTGTGACATACGACCCTTCCAGAACGGGAGCAAAAGTGAAAACCGCCAGCAGATCTTTGCCGCTGCGAAGAAGTCGTTTTCCCTGCCCCGGGCGGCGCTCGTCTGCCACTCAATCTAATGCCAAAGCCCCGACCGACAACACCTGAAAGCTCCAGGCCATCCCTTTGAGTTCCGCGTAGCCCTTTGCGCGCATCCGATCCGAGCCGTTTCGATCCCAGTCCGGACAATCTCTTCCCCTTCCCCCTTTCGACGAGAGGAAAAAATTGGAAATCGCGAATGCTGAAAAATTAAGCGGAGACCTTGGGGATCTTGGCCAGGGCCTTGCGCTCCTCGAATCGTCGCTGCTTCTGGAGACGCATGACCTTGAAGCGGTCGAAGTCTGAGAGAGTCTTCCTCCTCTGGATCTGCTCGCGTCTCTTGGCCCAGTTGCCGGCCTTCCACTTGGCGTCGATCTCGGACTTCTGCCAGGCCTTGAGGAGAGTGCCGTGTCGGGAGCCTCGGGCGAGCTTATCGATGACAAGGGGGGAGAGGAGGCACTTGTTGAGGGGGAGCGCTTGTCGGGGAACCTGGAGGCTGGGATCTGAGGAAGGACCTTCGACGAGAACCTGTGCCATCATGGTTAGCCGTTCGCCCCTGAATTTCGTTTCCCTCCTTCCACGCGCGTCATCGCATCCGTTTCGCCCTCGATCATTCTCCCCCTTTTCCTCTTCGCTGCCTTTAATGCGCTCTTTTTCGTTCTGTCGCCCTTCCTCTTTCGCTCGAAATCCCTCCTCTTCTTCTTCTCTCTCGCTCTCTCGCTTTTCCATCTCTTCGCTGCGTGTTCAAATCGTGAAGACGTACTCGCTTGTGGTCGATGATCTCAACAATGGCGGCGAGTCTGCCTTTGTAGGGGTGCTCGCCGTTGATGAAGACGACGCGGCCGACCTCAACGAGGCACCAGTTGGAACCCTGGATCAATGCTTCGCCCATGGTGACGCTATCTATGTCGAGGATCGGAAAGATGTGTCAGTCGATTCTTGTTCTTCTTCTTGGCAGGTCGGCCTCTGCTCCTAATTCTTGCGAAAATTCAGGAGGATGACAGCAAAACGGTAGGGGTGAGGAGACGCGATCTTTGCATACCAGATGTCGACGATGGTCTGCCGTTCGGGTGGATTATTCTGGAGCTGCGTTCACCGTGATGTCGCCAATGACTTTTTGATGGCTCGGCTATCGAGGCGTGTGTGGGCGGAAAATGTACATTTGCCCTAATTCGAAAAACTACCGGAACAACACTTTTGCCGAGCCGGTCGCACCCCTCCCACCCGGATGGACTTCCCCACGCGCACGGACCAATGGGCGCGTTTCTACAAATTGCGCCGCGAGCAGCTTGCGCCAAAATTTCTGAGCTGCAAAACTTCCATCTTTGCGATCCAGGTTGCCGCCAGCTCCTTTGCTCTCCTCGAGAGCTCGGAACTCGTGGGGAGTCTGGACCTCGATGGAATTCTAATTGATTCAGGTAAGCGACGATATCTCCCTTTTTATTCTCTCTCTGGGCCCTTCGCTGGCGAAGCTTGTCACAATGATGTGGTAATTTGCGTTTGATTCTACGCGGTGGCTCCCTCGCCGGGGATGCTATACCAACTGGATACGTGATATTTAATTCTTACATATTCTGAGCATGCACAAGCTTCTGCTCATGCGATGGCCAGCTTGAGCCTGTCCACCAAAGTGTTGCGAGACTGACTGAAGTCATCTAGATATGGAAAACCAGGTTGATGGCCTGATGCCCGCCATCCCTGATGGTCTGGACACGATGAAGAACATCTGACGAGGACGTAGCTGCACCATCAAAGGCCGATGCAAGACCGCGTTCGAATTTGTGAACGGCGTCGACCATGGCGACTGTTGTGTTTGTTCTCGTCGGATTTAGGGCTCTCAGGCAAAGCCGGTCGACTTCAAGTTGTTTGCTTCTCGATGTGGCCGCGCCAGTAGCTTCTGCGCCTCTTGGATTAGACAGATAACTGTAATGAATTATTTTTCGTAATTTGCATATCACACAAGCACTCTCTGTCTCTTCGATGTATCACACATGGAGAACGTTCTGCACCTGCGACGTGGATATGATGATTGATGATGAAGAAGCGCACATCGCGGTGATTTCCAAGGTGAGCAATGGATGCATCTGATTTTCAAGGCTGGAAAAGGCCTGAGGGTCACGAACGTCTCATTGGCCAATCAGAGATCGGAGGAAATTGGCGTTCCGTGATTGGCCGAAATGTACGGAGTACAAACCGGCACCTTCCGACTCGCTCTGCCTGGTGCTTCAACGTCATTCACGATGCTTCATGCAACTCCAACGAAGATTTGACTTGCTGTTGAGCCTTGAAGCAGATCTAAGATCATTTCCTGCCTTTGACGCTGTAGTCAAGGAAGACAAGAGGCATACCATCGCCATCATGTTTAACTTTGTGAGTGATTGTTGCGTCTGACCCCGCAGCCCAGCCCTTGCTCCCACGACGTTTGCTCATGTCCATCCCAGTCCCGAAGAACCCTCGACATCGTCACCGTCTTCCATAAGGCTGGCTCGCCGGCTTCCATGAGGGTGGCCAACCTACTCAAGCAGGTCTCTGCCGGAGCTCAGGGCGACGCCGTCAAGGATGGACCCGTTCAGCGGGAGCCGTTTGAGCTCAACGTGACAGAGGATGATCCCACTCCCGAGCAGGTTGAGACTATGCTGCAGTATGTTGGGAAGAAGGGGATCTCCTCTATCATCAAGGACGCCAGGGATGAGAAGGATGCTATGAGACGATTCAAAGAATCTAGAGAAAATCTTCTCAGACCCATTGTGCGTTTTCACGACCCCCTTTTCCTTCCTTGCGCTTACTTTCATGACCCAAGCAGGTGACGAGCTAATCATTGTCTTCAGACTGTGGACTGGAACAAGGGGAAGGCGATCGCGGGAGACAAAGAATCCGATATTCTCAAGCTCCTGAACGCTCACAAATGAGAGCTGCGCCAAAGGGCCCTTTGACTTGACTGCTTTATTCTGTACCATTGAATGCACACCCTCCTCACTCTGGACAAATATACCCACAACGAGGCTTGATGCCTGCGCTAGACGCTGTTGATATAGCGCTTGGTTCATTGGCGAGCCTATTCCGATACCTCACGGGTAGACAGTGCCATGGACTGTTCCCGAGTGCTCGATCCAGGCCGACCAGGTTGACAAGGCAGTACAGGATTGCGAGGTCGTGACAAGTTCTGACGTTGTTCGAGAGATAGAGGAAGAGTGCATGATGGCCATTGCCTCCAGCCGTCTATGCAAACGCCCGACGCAACGCGTCTTGTTTCTACAAAGTCATCGAGGCTTTGGTTCTGGATATCTCTCTGGCCAGTTGATTCACTGATTTCGGGGCTGGATGGCATAGCCCTCCTCGAACATAGGTCCAGGATTGTGCGGAGCGCTCAGGCTTGCCATCAGAACTGTGATCTTCTATGCGCATGGATCTCTTCGGTCAAACGCGCCCCTGCAAGCAGTCTGTTTTCAGGGCTCACTCTTGTCCCCTACCCTTTTGGCACACCTCACCTCAAGTGAATTCACTTTTCGTGCTCTGATTCATAGCCCCCTCTGCCGCTGCCTCCCGTCACTTTTTCTCTCCCTTTTCTTTCCCTCCCCTCTTCTTCTCTCGCGCAGATGTTGTCGCAATAATCCCCCCGTTTGCTGACACCCAGCACTTGGTCTCTGGAGGCTAGAAGCATATTCCTTGGTGAACCTCCTGGCCATCTTGAAATAGTGCCGTCTGCTGTTCAGTCTTCCTTTTTGGATGAGACCCTGCACTGCGGAAAGTCGGGCATCAGATTCACTGTCGACGAAGTCTCCCCTCCTGAAGCTCCAGGTACGTCGTTCTCTGTGATTCTCACCTGGTTTAGAGAAGTCTTGGATCTTCAAAAGAAAGGAAGCCGAAAACAAGTGTTGGCGATACTGCTCTGGCGGCATTCCTCGTGTCTCAGCTTGGCGTTTTTTTTTGTCTGCGCTTGTCTCTGACAATTTCCAGGCCCATCATGGAGGAGAAGGCCAAGTTTGCATTGCAAGCTGCTCCTCATCCTGTACTCGATGCCGTCACGTTTCCCAAAGTTCACGCCGAGCATCGACCGCCCCTTGACCGATTTCAGTTCCAGAAGCACTACCCGCATGGTCTCCCCATCGTCTACAAGATGACAAACGAGCCCAATGACAATGGCGTGGTCCAAGACTACATCGAGGATCACCTACCCGTCGGTTTTTACACAAACGCGCCACCCGACGCCAAGGGTATCTTCTCAACGAGTCGAGGCGAGCGCGCCTTTCGCACGATGGAACACATCTTGCCCAAGCGTAAGATTCATCTGTGGTCCAAAGACGAGATTCAGGCCGTTTGCAACTCGCTTCGAAAAACCTTTTGGGACGAGATGAAGAAGATGCGACAGCCGTTCTGCTGGGACGACCTGTGGATGTACTTTGACGCCTATGACCTCTACCACTACGGCAGCCTCAACCTATGGAATGTTATCAACACGCTCTTCGACGAGAACAAGATCATTGCTGCCGACTACAGGCTGGGCATGGCCCTCCATATCGGCATGTGGGCCGATGACTGGCTTCGCAAAGAGGAGAACAAGCAAAAGCTGCGGCAGTGGGACCCGGTAAAGGGGACCATGATTCTGTTTCTCCTCGACGAGAAAGATCGCGAGTCCTTAGGTCCGCTCGATGACGACGCCATTCCTCTGGTGTCGAGCGCTCTCAAAGGTCGCCATGCTACCCTCCTGTCCGATCCTAGCAAGCGACGAGGGGCACCCAGAGACCTGTTGACGGCGTGTCGGGGTGACGGCGCCGAAAATTGGCTCAGTAAGTGGAAGATTATCAGGCAGCTCAAGTCCTCATGCTGATTGATTCATGGTCAGACGATCAAACCATTTTCGGAAGCGGTGGTCTTCCTTCCCCTCCCGCATCCGAAGCGCATCATCAGACCTCGGAGCCAAGGAACGATCGCACACCTTGCTTCGTTCAGCGAGGCCACCACTACTACCTGCCCTCAAACGCCCACAATAATCTGGATCGTCGCGTCCCTAAGGCAGAGTCGGCCGTGCAGGCCCTTCAAAAGTCCTGCGAAGCAGCAATGCCGAAGCAAGATCACAAGTCTCCCACCCACAAGATTGTCATCGCGAATGGAAGCTCGCAAAGACCTCAGAGCGGAGCGGCTGCCGCTGCTGCTGCTCGACCACCCTCGAACCGTGGGGCTCAGGCGCCTCAGGGTCAACCTCGAAAGCTTCCTACAACCCCGCCCTCCCAGGTCAAACCAGTCGTGCGATCTTCACTGAGTCACCATAAGCCTACTAGGTCTGACCAGAGCCGTCATCGTCACCAGAGCTCCATCCACAGCTTGGGCTCGCCGTCTCGCTCAGGCGCTGCGACCGTGATGCAGCAGTCACCAGCCCTCATTGCACAAAGCACCCTGCCTCTAGCCCAGCCAATGAAGCAGCTGGTCCCGGCGGGGAATGATCATTCCCAGGTTCTCCCGATCAATGCGAGATATCCCTCGAGCCACTCTCAGCTTCCTGCTCGCCCGCCGGGGACCACAGAGCAGCCTGCTTAGAGCGCGGGTAATGCTCTGTCGTCCCCAGCAGGCAACGCTGGACTTCCAGGCCAGCAGATGCAGCGCGCGGCCTCAGATCCGCCTCTGGAGCGACCGCGAAGCTTGACTGAGCGCCTGGTCATGCCGGTGGGTTGTGATGCGGCGCCGCTGAATCAACAGCAACAGCCGGTCTCCTTCCAGGATCAGCTACCTGTCAGAAGGGTTCAATCTGGCACCATCGAGAAACAGAATGCCGCCGGCGCGATGAGAAATTTGGGAGAGCAGCCTTTACCGGTCCCGCCGAATCAGGCCATGGATCAGCAGCGCATGAGGAACGACAATCTTTATCACAATGGTGGACAGGCTGCCCACCAGATCCAGCCGCCCCTCGGGCCTCAGAGGACTCATTCAGGGGGCAGCTTCGCTCATTCAGGGCCACAGCCGCAGTCGCAGCCTCAGCTGCCCATGGGCGCGCGTCCTCTCGCTGGCCCGCCCCCTCCCGTTCAGGAAATTCGCACACAGAGCTCGGAGAGAAAATGGGTGCCTCCAGGTGATCCGACCCGGGGGGACCCCCAGAACACGGCCTGCCAAGCCCAAACGCCGTCGAGGAATTTCAAGGGTCGTAACAATAACATTGGAAATCGCCGTGGCTACCAGGGCAAGAAGAACGGCATCCAGCAGTCGGACTGGCACTCGGGCCAGGGAGAGCAACATGCCGCATACTCCAGACCATGGCGCAGCAACGGTTCTGGCCACCACCTGCACCCGCAGGAGGCTCAACGGATGGGCCCCCAGCCCGCGGCTTCTCTACCGGACATCGTGTGTCTGAACTCTGTGGCCCAGAGCCCCTTTGACTACACCCCTTGCAACTGCCCTCACTGCGTC
Source organism: Escovopsis sp. TC (assembly GCA_003055185.1). Taxonomy (NCBI): domain Eukaryota; kingdom Fungi; phylum Ascomycota; class Sordariomycetes; order Hypocreales; family Hypocreaceae; genus Escovopsis; species Escovopsis sp. TC. Next base: position 558,677 of record NIGD01000008.1, read on the forward strand.
GACCGCAACAGGAGTGTCTGGGTGAGGATCGAAGGCGAGAAATCGGTGCGGACGATTGAGGAGAACCAGAATCGCTTGAGATCCGCGTTCTCCCGCAAGTTTGGGGACGTGCAAGAGGTCTTGCCGATGCATTCTCCGCGACAGGATGCGTTCATCGTGAGGTGAGACTCTATGCCCAGGATCCGTGAGGAATAAAGTGCCTGATACTGACCGTGTGGGTGGGCAAAGGTTCTATCTGGAGTTCTCGGCCGGCGAAGCATTGGCGTTCTCACGAGGCCACATCTTCGAGAAGGACCTGTGTGTAATCATATTACCGGTCCATCGGTCCAAGTGGGTGGTGAACAAGGCTTTTGCCGGTGGCCAGAGAGGTCAAGCTTTGTCAAGCGAGCAGCAGCCGCCGCAGCAAACGCAACAGCAACAGCAACAGCAGCAGCAACAGCAGCAGCAACAGCAGCAGCAACAGCAGCAGCAACAGCAGCAGCAACAGCAGCAGCAACAGCAGCAGCAACAGCAGCACCAACATCAGCAGCAACATCAGCAGCAACGGCAACAACAACAACAACAGCAGCAGCAGCAGCAGCAGCAGCAGCAGCAGCAACAGCATCAACAGCAGCAGCAGCCTCGGCATCAGATGATCCATCCCCAGCAGCATCAGCACCAGCAATTCCATCCCATGGCGCCCACCTTCAACGGCTTCCCCGTCACTCCGCCCGTGGGTATGTCCCCTCAGCTTGGGCAAGTCCCGGCCGCCGCCGCCGCCGCCTTCAATCCCCACCTCATGATGCAACAGCCCACTGGCGGAATGCCTTTCATTCCCAGGGGCGAGATCCCTCTGCAGCAGTCCCCGCCCGGTTTGCCCATTCCTCCTCCCCATCTCGCGGCTCGACACGGGATGATCATGCAAGGCCGATTCGGGCCCCCAATGAGACCGTCACCAGTACTGGCGCCAGCACAGGTTCAAGCTTCGCAAAGCCAATCCATCGAGCAAAAGGAGAACCCCTCGGTGGTGGGTGATCAGATCAAGAATGCTGGTGAGGATGGCATGATCGATGCGTCGCCGCAGTCAAAGCCCCCGTCTGCGGAACTTTTGTGCAAAGAGTCGGATGGCGGTAACGCTGTGGCAGTGGTGCCGAAGAGCAGCGATGGGCAGTTTTCTCCGTGCAGAGCACGAGTCGTGCTTCCTTCTCCGACCAAAAATGCAGATGAGCCTCCAACAGTTTTGGCGCAGGAAGGCGGAAGATCAGCGCAGGAGGACACCAATGAGTCGCCTCAGAAGTCGCCTCAGGAAGCGCTCAAGCAATCGCCGGAATCTTCGCCCAAGGAGTCGCGCAAGGCAGTACACAGACTGTCCAAAGAATCGCTTGAGGAATCATCCGACAGATTTGTCCAGCAGTCGCCCCAGGGATCGCCCAAGACGTTGCCTGAGGAGCAACCAAGCCCTTCAGAACCTCGCGACACCGCTCCGGGGCCTTTTCCTTCAAAGAGAAGCAATGAGTGTGAGACCGAGGGCAATGTCAAGGAGGCTTCCTCTTTTGTCGACGCCAAAGTCCATCCATCGGCAGCTGAAGTCATGATCCCTGCCGAGCCAAGGTCTGAGGTTCATGCGACAATACTTCCTTCAGGCACGTCAAATGGTCGAGGAGAAAAGGAGATTTCTGCGCGACCAGGAGCAGTCAGGGCGCATGGCAGTTTCACAGAGGAAGAGATCAGGGGTCGGAAACAGGCCTGGGGTAGGATTCCTCTGCCTCTGGATCCGCGAAGATCCAAAAGGCCGGGGCCGGCGGCCACTCCGACAGAAGGTTCACGGCCCAGCTCGAGGGGCAGTCAGATTCAAGAATTGCTCTCTGAGAAGCAGGCCACACCGCAGGCCATCGAAAGCTGCAGTGCGAAGCATGAGACGCCGAGCGAGGTCGAGGGCAAGCAATGTCCTGACGAGCCAGTGGAGCACCAGTCTGTGAATGAGCACGATGAAGACGAAATTGCACCGACCCCCCCCCCTGCCACAAAGCCTGAGGATGCTTCCACAGGGGTCACGGCGGAGGGAGACAACCACTCCGAGATTGCGAAGGGGGAGTCCTTGCCTACCATGGCGTTGACAGAAGCCTCACGGGAGATGGGTGACGCGGCGCAAGCCACAGACGGTGACCAGGGAGGCTTCCCGTCTCCGGTTGATGACGCCGGCAATTTCGAGTCGAAGCGCAAGGGCAGATACAACAAGAAGAAGAAGAGATTCGAGAACGCAGAGCAAGCGGCCTCCGGAAATTTTGGGGCAGACTTCGAGCCAGGCAACCCATTCCCGGGCCAGTCCATCCTGCCGATCCTCGGCTACAAGAACTTGACAGACATGTTCGGTCACACGGCGACGCCGTCCGCTCCTGGCTCTAAAGCTCGCACGCACGATCCCTCCTTCTCCCCTGACAAGAGGCCCCGCGCTCTTCAGACCGTGTCCCTGCGCGAGCAGCAGCATCAGGGGTGGCATACGAGCTACACTGGAGATGGTCTCGGTGGGGAGCAAACAAGGCTCGGCTATCACGGCCACGAGGGATACGACACCCTGCCCCGTGATCGGCAGGACTACAAGAACGACTTCGGGCCCGAGACGCTGCGCGTTCCGAGGAAGAGGAAGGGCACACACCGCAATCTTAACAGCAACACGTTCGAGGCGCCGAGGACTGATGAGCGGTCGCCCTCTTCTCGTGGCGGACCTGAGAGTCCGACGGATGCAGATCTCGAGGGCCACGTCATCACCGACAGCAACACGGACAGCAACACCGACAGCAATGGCACCACGAGGTCGAATGGTAAGGGAAAGGAGGCTGACTCGAAAGGAGGCACGGTGATTGTGAAGAGTCGCCTGAACCCCATGGCCACGGCATTCGTCTCCCCCGCCAAGGGAACCAGCTCCCACACGAGCAGCCCTTCCAAGAGCGGGCAGACCACGCCATCATCGATGGCGTCAACCATCACGCTGAGAGTTCCATCGCCCGTGAACGAGCCCGCATCGCCTGCGCCGCCTGCGCCGTCCGCGTCCAGGGGAAAGTCACCCGCCGCGACTCCAACATCGACATCACGAGAACCCAGCCACACGGGTAGACGGCACGACCGGAGCCGTCAGCAAGCCGGGCAGAGCGCGTCTGCGTCGGCATCAAGCAGCCCCGGCAACGGGCACGGCAAACACAGCGGTGCAAAGAGTGGTGGGAAACCGACCCACAGGGCGAGCCAGAATATCGGCAGCGCAACATCAGCGAAAACGCCAAAGAAAGGGGATGGTTTGCAGATGGGGGCGCCTCTTGATGGGCAGAATTGGCCCTCTCTGCCGGCGCCCCGGGAGAGGGCGGATACGGTGCAGTCGGTGAGCGGGAAGGGTGAGGGTGAGGGGTCCAGTAAGCGTTCGTCGCCAAAGTAGCTGGAGAGCTTGTGCTGGAGAAGAAGACGAGAGATGATCGATGCAGGCAAATAGGCAGCAATTGGCGATGAGTGGGTATCCGGAGGAAATATGACCAGTGTGCTTTCTCGCTCTTGACATCACGCCTCAGGGAATTGCGCCTGTTGTCACATTGAACCATGCAGGATGCAAGCCTGCGTCAAACACCACACATGCTCCTTACCGAGAAATCGCCTCGTGATATTGAAAGTCCATGTCCCGCCTGATGGGCAGACACATATGCGCAGCCGACTTTCCTCCCCTCAGCTTCCTCTTTCATTCTTCCCTCTTTCTCGAAAGCCTGTTCCGTTCCAGTGGATCAGGTCGAACCCAATGATCCATCGCTCTAAATTCTGCGTTCAAATTCTGCGCATCACATGCCTTCTCGGCTGTGCTGCCAGCCAAACCCTCCGCTCCTCCGCCTGCCCCGCGTGAACATCGAGTCCCTCGCGTTCACCGAATCCCCTCTCATGCATCCAATCCCCCCGCCCCTCACTGCTCCCTCACCAGCCTCGTCACGGTCTCCTCGACCTCCTGATCCGACAAGCCCTCCAAGCTCTGCGCCTTCTCCGTGCCGAACTCGTACCGCGCGAAGACTCTGGGTATCGTGCCCGCGGCGGCGCGCATCAGGATCGGCGTGTCGGGGTTGTGCTTCTTCATCGTGGGGTAGGCCTTTTGCAGGAATGACCTAGTTGCGATATCAGTCTCTCTGCTCAACTTATGATCCGTCCTTGGCTTTCCCCTTCCCTCCGCCATTCGCCTCTCGTAGCCCCCTCTTCCCCTTTCTCCTGTAGCTCTTCCTTCTCCTGCGAGTCTCTTCCATTCCCGAGCTGTCTTTCTTCTCCCTCAATTGTGGTCCTTCTCCCCTCTTGTTCCCCCTTTCCCCACTTGACTCCTCTGCCACTGATCACGCAATCGTCGCAGTCGCAAGCCTAGGCGACAACCCCCGCCGCACATCTCGCACACCTGCATCATCCCAGACGAGCAACTTACCGCACGGCAGAGCTGTGCTCCGAGGTCTGGCAGAAGAGGAAGCGCACCTCCCGGAGGGACTTCGTGAAAGCGTACTTGGCCGACATCCTGATCCCCTGACTTGTGGAGTCGAGATTCGAGCCGCGCGGTCAATGGATGTCGTCGTCGTCGTCGTTGTCGAGCTACCACTACCGCTGCTGCCACTCCCAGCATCGACGTTGAATCGAGGAAACCGATGGCCTGGTTATGTAATCACATTGTGCACGGCTTTCCAGTGCCTTGCATAAAAGTTGAAAATCCTTGCACAACTCGAAGTTGGGAGTTTGCATTCGGCTCAACTCCGGACGGAACTTGTGCCGCCCCGCCCGCGATCGGACTTGCCCGTCCTGCGACGACAAAACGACAGAGCAACGCAGCGCAGCGCAACACACCTCAAGCTGTGACTCTGCGCGCTCCCGGCCTTGTGTCCTCCCACGATCGTCTTTCTTGTCCATTCCATCTTTCGTCCTTGGGATTCCCTGCCTTCCCAGGTCTTTCTTTCAGTCAGTCACGAGTCGATGAGATCGATAGCAGATCATTGACACCACCTCGAGCCCGCAAGACGTACGCGATCCCCCCCTCCGGCGATACCCTCACCATCCTCGACAAAGAACGACCTCGAACCTCCTACGCAATAGCCCTTGACTCGGAGTGCATACACCTACGCAGTCGAGACACGACCTCTTCTCGACCTGCTGCTCTCGCTAAACCGTCCTCCTACCTAGATCCATCGATCCATCGAACCCACATCAGCCATGTCCTCCACGAATTCCATCCTCCGCGCCGCCCGGCCGGCCTTCCGCCAGGCCTTCGCCAAGCCCTCCCCCTTTCCCAGCCGCTCCTTCAACCAGAGCCAATTCTTCAAGCAGAACGGCAACGCCGGCAGCAGCAGGCGGTGGCAGAGCACCACGTCCGACGCCGCGGGCCAGAGCTGGTTCAAGCGCGCCTGGGAAAGCGAGGTCGGCATCAAGACGGTCCATTTCTGGGCCCCCGTCATGAAGGTGCGTCCGACCTTTTCCCCTCTCTCCTCTTACCTCCCCCCCCCATCCTCCCCGCGATCAGATCTCAGCCATCTTCCGGGCTGTCAGGCTTGTGGGCTTCTTCTCTGTGGCTCCTCGTTTTGGCTGTGTGTTGGAAAGCAGAAGCTGACGCTTATCTCGCGGCGGCAGTGGGCCCTCGTCATCGCCGGCATCTCCGACTTTGCTCGTCCCGTCGAGAAACTCTCCTTCACGCAAAACTTCGCCCTCACTTGCACGGGCTTCATCTGGACAAGGTGGTGCCTCATCATCAAGCCAAAGAACTACCTGTGAGTCCACCCCCGGCCAAGCGCGGCGTGTAATCCGTCAGGTCCCAAAGGTATCCACAGTAAAGCCGATCACTGACCTAATGAATCAATCTCAGGCTCGCCGCGGTCAACTTCTTCCTCGGCCTGGTAGGCATCACACAGATCACGCGCATTGCCATGGCGGATACCTCCAAGAAAGCCGAAGCCGAAACCCCTGCCACCACGACCGCTTAAGGCTATACGCCACGGAGCTCGAGGGAGTCCAAGAAAGTTCAAAGAACCTTACGAAGAAGTGCCGTGCGAACTCGTTTCTTTCGCCTGAAGACGTGCCGTGCGAAGTAGATTGCTCGGGAGGTTGCAAATTTCAATCCGCAAAGAAGGGGGAGACATGCATAATTCTGCTATGAATATACGTTGGAAGAGGGTCTGCCGAGCCTTTTATTTTTGATTCTCTCTTTCCTCGGACGGGCTCAAGACAGCTAGATCGGGAGGGCAATAGATGTTTTCCTTGGTCCGTCGTCTGACGTGTATACAACTCGAGGGCGACGAGATTTGCTGCAGGTGAAATGGTTGGACTACTAGTAGTTCTGAGAATGAGCCATGAAGACCCATGCATTAACAAAATCTGGATGAGTCTTTTGGATCTGTCCTATCGTGCGATTTCATGCTCTCTCTTCAACGCCGTGCAGGCCATGGCTTCAATCCAATCCCGCCTTTCGAAAATCAAGACCGTCCTCCCAAGTCCCCAAAACTGCCAAGGTCGAGCCGTATCCGTACAGTGAACATAAAAATAGTCTCGTCACCGTACACACATGAAGTAGAGGTAGTAGCTCGCGACGCTCTCTCCTCGCGGCAAGGTAAAAGTGCAGAACAAGAAGCTGCACCATCCCCTTTGCCGTTCAATGCGCCTTTATTTCTCCCCCTTTAGCTCCCCGTGGTCGTTGAATTGCGGCCGCTCTGCATCCCCTTCCTAAGCCTAAGCCTCAGAGTGCCCATCGTTCAGCAGCATCTCCAGGATGACCTGCCGCCCAGGCAGTTCCGGGTGGCACATCGCGATCTTGACCGTTCCCTTAGACGCGTCCCCCGCATTGACCAGGTGCCCGTTATGCCCATGGATCTGCGCCGCCTGCAGTGCGTTGTCGTTGGTCGGCCCCCGGATGCCGAGGTCGATCAGGCGCACGTCCCGCCCCGCGATGATCTGCCTCAGGCGGCCGTTATCCGCGTTGCGCACCTCGACGTAGTCCTCGTTGTAGAGGATCAGGTACTGCCCGTACATGGTCGCGCCTTTCGCCTTCTTCTGCTTGCCCGTGTACTCCATGATGAGCGTACGGCTAACCTCGCCGTGCTTGTCGACGTACACGGCGCAATCCTCGTACGTGAGGATGAACTCGTTCTCGTTGAGCCGGAACATGCCGAGCGGCCGCTGGTCGCGGATCCGGCTGGCGATGTTGGCGATGGCGGCGGCTTTCAGGTCCGGGATCGAGATCGGGTGCTTCTTGTCGAGGGTAAGCATCTCGATGCCGCGCGCGGTGGAGACCGCGATGTAGGTCTGGAAGAGGCTGAGCGAGAAGCATTCGATGGGGAAGAAGAACTCGTCAAAGTCCCGGAAGGATTCCGTGTTCCCGGCGGCGCCCCTACGGCCGCCGAAGAAACGGGTGCGCTTCTCGGTTGCCTTGTGCAAAATAGGCTCCAGCACCTTGAATGTTGTGTGCAGGCCTTCCTTGCGCTTGTAGAAGAGGAGCGTGCGGTCCTTCATGCGGGCGATGGCGAAGTACGTAACGTCCTTGGCTAGCCGCTGCGGCGCACGCCGGGGGCTGTCGCTGATCGGGGCGGCGTACTCGGACAGCGGCGCGATGACGTCCAGGGGGTACGAGATCAGGGACTTGTCCGTGATGACGATGGCGATCGAGAACTCCTCGAGCACCGCGATCTGCGTGATTCTTGGCGCTTGGACAGACTGAAGGAAGGGCATGGGAATTAGAAACGAATCAAAATCGGAAGCCTTCTTGGTGAATGGGGAGACTTACCCTTGTCCATCCTCGAGGACTGGAAGGGTCCGTAATGAAGACGCCGAAATCCGTTCCAACCGCAATGACCTGTTTCCCAAACGCCGAGAACCCCGTCGCGCAATTCACCTGGGACCTGCAGACAGGAGGGACACCCTGGGCCGGGCCCAAGATCTCCTCGAGCTCTTGGATCGCCCTGTCAAGCGGGGTGCCCTTCACCGGGACACCGGCGGTCCTCGCGTACGGAGAGCTGTTATCGTAGTGGAAAGACGCATCCGCAAGCACGCGAAGGCGGAAGGGTTCGGCGTTCTGTTGAAACAAGGCCTTCGCGTGCCTTGTCTTCGCCTCGACGATCTTGGCGCACCAGTCCTGACGGTCTCGGGCGGACGAGGCATACAGCGTGTAGATCTCGTGGCCCAGGTGCTTCACCTTGAACGGGTACAGGATCTTGCTTTCGACGTCCTGGGCCGGAGCCGGCGCCAGTGGCGCTTGAGCACTGAGCGCCGCACTGGCCGCGGCGACTTCCGGCCGGGCGATCCCGTTGATCGTCACGACCTTGCTGAGCTGCGCGCCGGTAGCTGCAGCTGTCCTTCCCGCAAGGGGTGCTGTGATGCCCTTTTGCTTGATGACGGGCTCTTCATTCATTGTCTCGAGGAAGAGCAACGGCATTGGTATAGGCTGTAATGTAGAGTCAGCTTGAGGGCCACGAAAATTGGGGAAAGGGGGAGCGGGGGCAAGGAGGGTGGGATTACCTCTCGAGAAACATCATATTTCTTCTCTCCCCTTCCGTCTTTCGACATGACCACCTTGGCTAAGATTAAATAATGATCAAAGAGGAGAGCATGCGTGTCGACCCATTTCATGCCCTTCGAACTCAACCTCTGCAGATCCCCCTGTATTATAATCGTCCTGCCGGGCTGCTCCAGGTTTAGCACAGATTGGAAGCCAGGCCGCAGCACAAGCATGCGGTCCAGCTCCATCATCTCGACTCTCCTATTCGTCTCGGCGACCTTGGCATCGCACTCCAGCGTGACCGTCCTGATCTCCTCGATCGCACGGTTCAGGTTCGTCTTCTCTTCGCTCTCGCCGGGCATCTTGCGGTCCACCGTCTCGAGCAGCAGAATGTAGCGCTGGAGGCGCTGCAGCGGCGTGATGAGGAAGTGCGTCCAGTCCTGCTTGGACGAGGACTTGTGCCGCTGCTTGTCCTCGAGGAACTTCTTGAACAGGATGTTCCGGCTGGCCTCCTTTCTTATCATAAAGGCCGCGCGCGGGTACGTCGTCGCGTACTCGATGTATTCGGACTTGGCCTTGCGGATCCATTCGCGGAAGAGGTCGCTAAAGCCCACGATCCAGGGACCCTGCTCCTGCTGTCGGTACTTGAGCTGCGCGAGTAGGTGATCCTTGTTGATGCGCAGGACGGTGTCGAGCTTGCCGAAGACGGTGCCCAGGAACTTATCTCGCCTGTCGGGGTGAATGATGGGCGGCTGGCTGGCCCGCAGCTCGTCTCGGTAGAGGGTCCGGAAGATGTCCAGCTGCCTGATGTATTTCTCCTCTCCCGTGACGATCTCGTGGAGAATGTTTTGGCGCTCGACCTCCTTCTTCGGGCGAGACGTGATGTCTTCCTTCTTGAGGTCGTAGAAGATGTGCCACTCGTCAGCGGGTTTATAGCCCTCGTTGAGTGCCTCGAGATCGACCTTCCTCAAGGTACGCGTGCAGTGGGACGAGTAGCAGCGCCCGCTGATCTCCTGGTCGTGCAGCTTGGGGGCATAGCAGCCAGAACCGGTCAACTGCACCAGGACACCCGAGATGTGGCCCTCGCCGTACTTGACCCATTCCTCGTCGGGAAGCAGCACGCCGTTGGCGAGCATGAGCTCGACCACCCAGGTGCTGAGAGCCTCGGCATCCGCCACGTTCATGGTGGGCACCTTGATCGTGAAGAGCGTGGTTAGGGCCTCCTCCACAATCTTCTGCCTGAGATCGAGCTCTCCTTCGGTCATCTCGCGGATCCAGGTTTCGAGGCCGCTCAGGGCCCAGGGCTCGGGACACTTCTTGAAGTCGACAGAGGTCAACTTGGAGGGGACGAACTTCCTCTTTCGTCCGGTCGGTAAAGTGATACTATCGAAGCCTCCAGCGGGAGGGGCTATGCCGTTGTCGAAATTCGTGATGGGAACCGCCGCGGTCTGTTGCTGTTGCTGCTGCCGCGCGAGCTTCCTCCGCTCGTTGGGAGCGGCATCGGTTTGAGACCTCGCAGGGGTATGCACCTGAGGTGAGGTTGTGAATCCGGCCAAGGAGATGGATCGCTCGGGTTGGTGACCGTGTGCCACATTGTTGTTACTGAAGTACTGGTCAGGGGTGTCTGGGGGATAGGACGACCGGTTCGTGCTCTGCTGGGTCGTGACCTGTCCCGAGACCGAGGAGCTGGTGTCTGACGAAGGCCCGGTGTTCAAGGGTATCTCTGGAAGCGGCCTGTTTGTCAAACCCGGATGGAAGAAGAGATCACCGTAGTCATCTTTTGCCGGGGGATTATCCCCACTCTGCTGGGAATGGACGGACACCCTGTCTTCGCCCCCGTCGAAGCTGAGGCGCCTGATCTCTTGGAAGCCACCGGTGCCTCCGTAGTCCACCTCCGCGTTGTTGAAGGCCGATCCGTAGTCGTACGCCTCGCCCTGACGGCCCGGAACTGGGAGCGGTCGTGAGGGACTCTGACCGAGATAGTCCATGCCGCCTGCGCCATAGATCCCCGCGTCAGCCCCGTACGCCATGTTGCCGGCGTAGCCTCCACTGAGCCCGCCGAGGTCCATGTCGCCCCCAAAATCGCTGTCGCTGCTCCGACCATCCTCTTGTGGGGCTGGTGGGGTGGGAAGTGGATTGGGAGCCTGCTGCTGTGACACGGGGGGCAGTGGATGCAACGGCGCCGTCTCAGTATACATGAATGAGCTGCCACCAAAGCGCTGGTCCTCCAATTCTGCCTGCTGCATGGCGAGCACCCCAGCGGTCCCCTCGGGATCATCATCGTCCTCTTCATCTTGGATTTCTCCCTGCTCGTCTTGGTAGAAGCCGGCTCTCGGGTCCGTCTCTGCGCTCTGACGGTTACCAGCATAGACCAGGGCGCCGTGCTGCTCTCCTGAGCTGCCTCGCTCAGCCGGTATTGGTAGGGGTCGCCTGCGAAGACGAGGATCTTGCCCCCCGATTTCCGCCTCAAAAGCCTCGATTTCCTCCACAAGGCTGTCTGGTCGATATTGGTCATGCTCGTCCTCATAGCTTTGATGATGCCCCGGGGTCGGAAGCGGGCGCCCGTTGCCACTCCAGACTGCCTCCTCGGGCAGGTCAGCCATTGGTCGACTGGGCAGAGGCGCATTCGTGGGATGTCTCTGGACGCCATGAGAGCTGGTTTGAGAAGCATAGGGCGATGCTAGAGAGCTCTGAGAATCGGATCGGCTATGGCGAGTGTAGATGGGGCCATCGTCGTGTGGGGAGTAGGCCGGCCCGACCGGGATCGAAGACGTCGTCGGGTAGGGGACCTGAGAGCCGGCACTGTTGTCGGAAGGGTATCCCGGATGCTGCCCATATTGCGAAGTGTTGTACGCCGGCGCACTCGATCGCGATCGAGTCACGGTCGAGGAGGGCGGTACGGGGGGCATGGGGTGCTGATCGTAACCGTAGGATCGTCTCGGAGACATTTCGGGCTGCGAAGACGTGCTCATGTACGCCGAGCTCGCAGACGGCACGGGGTAGGCGGCCGAACCGTAGGCGTTGGCATACGCCGAGTTCTGACTGTTTGTGTAGCCATGGTAGGTGGGCTGACGTTGGGGACTGGTGTTGGCATAGGCAGCAGGGTTGTACGCCTGAGGGGCGTAGCCCGCCTGGGCCGTCGGGGTCGCGTAGGCGTTGCTGAAGCCTCCAGAGTATCCCGGGGACGAGGCCTGGTGGTAAGGCAAGGACTGGGACTGCGATCGCCGGAAGTCGGACGACTGCGCAAACGTCTGAGGGTTGTATGCCGGGTGGCCAGCGCCGTGCTGGAGCTGGTCCTGATACTGATGAGCAAAGGGCGAGTGGACGCTACTGACGGACGTGGACGCGGGGCGGCCGGTCGTCGGCGGGTAGCTGGGGTTCGATGGGCTGTTCATAAAAAGCTCGTCGTTGTTGGAGTACTGGGACTCCCCGCCGTAGGGCTGGGCCCGGCCGTACGCGGCGCCGTCATCGCCACTGTTGAAGCTCGGTTGCCGGGTGAGATGCTGTCGCGGATCCGAGGGGGGCGGCGGGGCCTGCTGCGGCTGTTGTTGCTGCTGCTGCTGCTGCTGCTGCTGCTGCTGCCCGGGGATGGGATACTGGACAGGCGGCACATGGCCGTACCGACTGCGATCCTCGCCGCGGAAGGACATCGTGGGACGCTGCTCAGGCAGAGGAGGGGGGCCTGCCAGTGGTGGAGGATGACGACGACAACGGCAACAACGACGACGAGCACGACGACGACGGCCGCTCGGCGATTGCGACAGCCAAGGAGGGATGGAGTGGATGAGGTGGGTTTGGGGTCGATCGTGGTGGTGGCACCGTCGCCTGTGGCGGTGTTGAGGTTAGTTTCAGGATCATCAGTCAGCTGGTGAACGAACCTCTGGCGGAAGCTGACCAACTACATCGCGTGGACACTCGAGCGTCGAGAGCCACTCAGCACATGGCGTCACGAGTCGACGATGGGCGTGTCGCTGCTCTCAGACCTCGGGCTGCTCTCCCAAAAGAGGGACGGGGGGGGCTTGCTGGAGGGGTCGAGCGCGGCGTCTATGAAGAATCACGAAGTCCAGCTCTCGTCCCGCACATGCACCAAAGAGTCCAAGCTCCATGCGCTCAGCCATCGGCTCCAACCATCGTGCAATCTGTGCAGACATCAACAATGTCCTCAATTATGGGTTGCAGCGGATACCCTAGACTCGGCGGCTGAACCCAGATTGAAATACACATACGGATTACATTGATGCACCATGAATCAAGAAAATCGCTATGTGCCTGCTGCCTGGTGACTGAGGGAGCAGCTGCATGTGGTCTGGGATGCCAAATCGTGAGAGAGACAAACACCAACGCCAGAGATAGCAGCGGCGCGACGATGCGCGAACGACCATTCAGCATTCACCTCGCAACGCAGGGCTCTGCTTCTCAGAGGCTGTGGAGCATCAGCTCAAGTCACTAATCCTCCAGCAGCATCCAGCAGGCAAATTCTCGCCCATGTTTCCCCCTCGATTGCTGGTCTTCCATCTCTCACGAGAAAAAATCATTCTTTGGGAGCATCAGGAGTCCTGCGTTGGCGATGAAAGATAGAGCTTAGTCAGCAAAAGGCCGGTCAGGAACGGCTCGCCTGCGCTTTGGCCGTGGCCTGTCCGTCCCCCGCCCAAGACGCTGGGGAAAATGATTTGATCCCGTTATGGATGGGCCAATGGAAAATTTCTATTTGATCGACCTGTTGCGGCGTTGTGACGGTCCCTCAAGCCCTCGAGGCCGGTCTGCTTCGACCCAGAAGTGCGTCCAGGCGGCACCGAGCCCGAACTTTCGTCTGTTTGGCTTGGCATGCTAGACGACTTGCGGGCGGGCCGGGCCGGGGCTGAACTGTCTTCACAGATGCGAAGCCGAGAGATACATGTCTGCGAGACGTGATGCAAGCGCTTCATCTTGAATGTCTTGAAAATCCTCGAATTGCTGAGGGATGGGTCATCTTCACTTATGTCGGAGAGACTGCTCATGCCATTGTACTCGTTTACGCACGTTGCAGATCTGTAGATTGCAAAGCCTCCGGCAAAACGAAGATATTGTCATCTCAGCCATGGATCTGTATCGATTTCACGTGTTCAGGCCTTAGGAGTTCCGAAGAGCGAGCACATCCACGATATATTAGGAGGCGGTCGAGGACCACGATGCCGAGTCATGCATGCGCTTTCGTCCAATGTAGAGGCCGAAATACCAGCGAGATTCCCGTCTGCCCAGGTCATGATCGCACAGTCCAGGAAAGATAGAAAGTTGAACGACAACATATCGAGGCCTCTCTCCAGATGTAGGAGCACACCTAGATCCGGAGAGCCATCAGATCGTGATGCATACGTATACTCGTAGCATTGCCTCCTCTGCCTCAACTCGCGAAGGCCTAGGTACTCCGTACCTACTCCGTAGAGGCGTCGTGAATCGCAGCCACAGGACGTCCAGCCAGGCACGTGCCGCATCCATTAGTCATCCACCACCGCCGTCAAGATGACGACATTGTCGTTGCGAAATGCTCCGCATGCCGAGGGAAAGAGCTGCCCAGGACGCTCTCCTGCCCCACGCGACGGACTCCGGCGGCCCGTTCATGCAGGCAGGCGCGACTCGAGCAGCCCTGTCCTGCTCCGGCCCGGCCTGAGTCATTGCCCCGCGTCAGGGCGTCCTCGGCTCTTCGTTAGGGCATCCCCCGGGGGGCTTCAGGGCTCTTGTCGAGATTCTCCAGGCCGTCTCGCGGTCGGGCTTCAGGGCATCTGGACACCCACTACGGAGTACTCCGTACGGAGTAAGAGCTTCCAATTTGGATGGATGGAGTGGGCGAGCTGGAGCGTCCACGGATCGGGTCTAGCCACGAGCTCGGCTTGGGGCGTGTCCGGCACGGCGCACGCGAGCAATTGACTGGATTCTGTCCCGACTCAGGCGACCCAGAAAAGAACGTTCCCAGCGCCCGTGCCCGTCCACGTCCATACTGATGGATGGGTCCATCCAATCCAGCACAATGGATCCATCCATGTATGGAGTAGAATCCATCGAGACCGATTCTCCGATCGAGCCCCAGTCCCCAGTTACGTGATCGTGCGCGCATCAACCTGAAATCCCCCCCTCCCTCCCCGAAATCCCTCCCCCTCCCTCGCTCCTTCCTCCGCCCTCAATCCTCGCCACCGACACATCTGCTCCCTCAAAACAGACGCACGCCAGAAAAACCCCCCACCAAAACACCAAGAAATTCAAAGAGATCAAATCGTCAAGATGGTCAAAGCAGGTGAGGGTCCACGCGAGGCAGACGGCAATTGCCTTCCACGTTTTTCCCCGTTTCCCCTTTCCCTCTTAGCCCTTGACTGTCGAAGTCCAGGGAGGGGCCGGGCGCCGGCTCGAAGAGGGGGGAGGGCGCACATTCGAGCCGTTTTGAGCGGGTTTTGCCCTCAACCACCCGACCTGGTTGGATGGGCTGATTGGCAGCGCAGACACGGCGCAGCCGCAACCTTGATGGCCTCGAGGGGGTGCATCTGCCCATGTTGTCTGCGCCATTGCGGGACGGCCCTCGTCTGCTTGTCTCAGGTCCCTTGATGGCTGGCCACCGCATGACGCCCTTCTTCCTCGGCACATGCCCCTCCTCCCCC
>NIGD01000008.1:573772-588096 GCA_003055185.1 Escovopsis sp. TC
CTACGCCCCTCCACGGGACCTCGGGACGAAATGGGGGGGGAGAGACCGTTCAGCCTCCATGCTTGCTGCTACCAACGCATCTACACCATGTGCTGGTTCGTGTGCTTGGCTGACCTGGGTCTTCCCGCCTTCTAGTCTGTGTCCTCCGCGGTGAAGCCGGCATCAGCGGCACCGTCACCTTCACCCAGGAGACCGAGGACGGTCCCACCACGATCGAGTACAACGTCACCGGCAACGACCCCAATGCCCTTCGCGGCTTCCACGTCCACACCTTTGGTGACAACACCAACGGCTGCACCTCTGCCGGCCCTCACTGTGAGTCGAGATGGTTCCTCCCGATATCCCTTATTCTCTCCCTGCGGGGTCAAGAATTTGGTCGCTAACCTTCTCTTTTTTTTTTCTCTGTTGCAGTCAACCCCCACGGCAAGACCCACGGCGCTCCCACCGACTCTGCCCGCCACGTTGGCGACCTCGGCAACGTCTCCACGGATGCCCAGGGCATTGCCAAGGGCACGATCGTCGACGAGCAGGTCAAGCTGATCGGCCCCAACAGCGTCATCGGCGTAAGTAGCCCCGAGAGAGATCATTGATGGCTTGGCATGCCGTCCAGCAAGGCAGCAAGACAGCAGGAAAGCAGGACTGACAGTTTTCGCAGCGAACTGTGGTCATTCACGCCGGCACCGACGACCTGGGCAAGGGCGACAACGAGGAGTCGCTCAAGACCGGCAACGCTGGTCCCCGGCCCGCCTGTGGTATGTCCCCAGAAGCCCTCCTTGATCAAGAGGCCTTGGCCCAAGACACGCCCGCTAATCTGTTCTCCAGGTGTCATCGGTATCTGTGCTTGAGTCGGAGGCACGTTGAGGCCACCTCCCGCACGCGCTGGGCAAGAATGAAGTAAGACCAACAGAAAGAAGGAAGAAAAAAGGGGGACGCGAGAGGGGAAGCGAGAGAGATACCACAAGCAAATGTCGTACCTATCCACGTGCGGCGGGAATGTTGGAGCTCCATATGGGCGCCCGCTCTGCAAAATGTGTGGATCCATCTATCATTGAAATGAATCTGTAGCATCAGCCATATTTCCCTGGCAGTTCTTCCGATTCTCATGGGCCCGGTGGATTTCGCTTGAGATGACGCCCTTCTGGCCTTGCACTCGGCGAACTTGTGCATCCACGACCTTCAGTCATGGCAGCATCAAACAGCCCGTAGACGTAGATCGATGCTCCAGCACCTTCATGAAATTTGTACTACATGCACTCCGTACTAGTACGTACAGTAGTAGGTAGGTAGCTCTTGATTGGCACTCGACCAATGGATCACGACACTCCCACAGAGCACGGCCTCCCCCTCTCCCTTTTCCAAACATCCACATTTCATCCATGAATCAATGCCATACCATGCATCACACCTAGGTGAGCCGCTACCCCGCGCTGACGATCTCTCCAGTGCCACTCGTTGTTCCAGGCGACCGGCGGGCTTCATCCAGATGTGGCTCGATCGGCCAATGAGAGAGTTCGAATGTTGATCTGGCCTGATCGGATCCACGTGGCTGGAGTCGGACTTTGAGCCCCACTTCCTGGATCTGGTGAGACGTGTCGCCTTTGAGGCGGGAGATGGAGCCGGAGCTCTTGGCTGGAGGATCTGGATGGTGGAGTGGACGGCTCCAGCTCGGACTCGCCCAGGTGTTTCAGGTACGGAGTACTCCGTAATTCGTGCTGGCTTCAAGTTTGGACACCTTGCATCAAGCACAACGCAACTCTTGACGTCGAGATCGAAGAAGCAGAGGCAGAGACGATCGATTCGACCTTCCCACCAAGGACTTGGTCGGTCTGAGACGCCTTCGATTGTTGTCAATTCCCCCCTTCTCTCGGTACGTCCATCGACCCATTGACTCTGCTGTCCCAGGCTGTCCTCCTCCAGAACCTATGGCTTGCTTCACCTCGGCCAATGTCAGTGTCTTGTTCTGGATTGCTGGTGCTTGCTGAATCCATTGGAATCCTAAAGTACTCTCGTCTGTGTGGGAAGATGTACATGTATCAATCCATCTGGCAGATGGCAGATGGCAGATGGCAGATGGAAGAACGAGCTCTGATGGGACAGGAGCGAGCGTGCAGAAATTCCAACGTTGAAGATCCATACATGTAACCGGCTGACACGCATCATCCTCCCCAGGTCCCTCCCTCCCGGTCCTGGCCTTCAACATGGCATCCAAGACATTCTTCGCTAACGTCAAGAGCGTCTTGAGCGGCGACACACTGATCTTGACGAACCCCAACAACCCCGCCGCCGAGCGACTCTTCTCCCTCGCCTACGTCTCCGCCCCGCACCTGAAACGAGATGGCGACGAGCCCTTCGCCTTCCAGTCGCGCGACTACCTGCGCAAGCTCGCCGTCGGCAAGATGATCCACTGCACCATCCTCTACACGGTCCCCACCTCGGGCAGGGAGTTCGGCCTCGCCCAGCTCAAGGACGGCACCCTGCTCCCCGACGAGCTCATCAACGCCGGCTGGCTCAAGGTCCGCGAGGAGGCCGGCCGCAAGGAGGACAACGAGGAGATCGCCGACAAGATCGAGAGTCTGCGCGCCATCGAGTCCGCCGCGCAGGCCGCCTCCCGGGGCCTCTGGGAGGGCGTCAGCGGCTTCATCGAGGTCCAGAACGACCTGGGCGGCCCCGAGTTCCTGACCCAGTGGAAGGGCAAGACCGTCGACGGCATCGTCGAGAGGGTGCTGAGCGGCGACCGGCTGCTCGTCCGCCTGCTGCTGTCTGACAAGAAGCACGTGCAGCCCATGACCCTCGTCGCGGGCATCCGCGCCCCCTCGACCGAGAGGACCGTCTCCGGCTCGGTCCAGCCCGCGGAGGAGTACGGCAACGAGGCCCGCGCCTTCGTCGAGTCCCGCCTGCTCCAGCGCGGCGTCAAGGTCGACATCGTCGGCGCCAGCGCCCAGGGCCAGCTCGTGGCCAACGTCGTCCACCCGAGGGGCAACATCGCCGAATTCCTGCTGCAGGAGGGCCTGGCCCGCTGCAACGACTTCCACTCGACCATGATCGGCGACAAGATGGCCGCCCTGCGCGCCGCCGAGCGCCAGGCGCAGGCCAAGAAGCTGCGCCTGCACAAGCACCACGTGGCCAAGGCGGCGGTTGGCAGCCAGGAGATGACCGTGACCAAGATCGTCGGCGCGGACACCATCATGGTCAAGGGCAAGAACGACGTCGCCGAGAAGAGGATCAGCTTCAGCAGCGTCCGCGGGCCGCGCACCAACGAGCCCTCAGAGAGCCCGTTCAAGGACGAGGCCAAGGAGTTCTTGCGGTCCAAGCTGATCGGCAAGCACGTCAAGATCAGCGTCGACGGGACCAAGCCTGCGCAGGACGGCTTCGAGGCCAGGGACGTCGCCACGGTGACAGAGAAGGGCAAGAATATGGGGCTGCTTCTCGTGGAATCTGGCTGGGCCTCTGTGATCCGACACCGAAAGGATGACACGGACCGCGCGTCCAACTACGACGAGCTCCTCGCGGCCCAGGAGAAGGCCAAGGAGGAGAAGCGGGGCATGTGGTCCGGCAAGCCCCAGAAGGCGAGGCAGTATCTCGACCTCTCCGAGAATGCGCAGAAGGCCAAGATCATGCTGGCCACGCTTCAGCGCCAGAAGAAGGTCCCCGCCATCGTGGACTTCTGCAAGGCCGGGTCTCGGTTCACCGTGCTGATCCCTCGCGAGAACGTCAAGCTGACCCTCGTGCTGGGCGGCATCCGCGCGCCGCGCGCGCCACGAGCGGACGGGCAGGGCGGCGAGCCCTTTGGCAAGGAGTCGCTCGACCTCGCGAACCGACGCTGCAACCAGCGCGACGTCGAGATCGACATCCACGACATGGACAAGGTCGGCGGCTTCATCGGGGACATCTACGTCGGCCGCGAGAACTTTGCCAAGCTGCTGGTGGAAGAGGGTCTCGCCTCCGTGCACGCCTACTCGGCCGAGAAGTCGGGCAACGGGCCCGAGCTGTTTGCGGCCGAGAAGCGGGCCAAGGAGAACAAGAGAGGGCTCTGGCATGACTACGACCCCTCGCAGGAGCTAGAGGACGAGGAGGACGAGGGAGCCAGCGGTGGTGATGATGCCGCTGCTGCCGCCGCGGCGGAGGCGGACATCTCGCTGGACAAGAAGCCGACCGACTACCGCGACGTGATGATCACGAACATCGACGGCAACGGCAAGCTCAAGATCCAAGAGATCGGCAAGGGGACCGCCGCGCTCGAGACGCTCATGAACGACTTCCGCAAGTTCCACCTCGACTCGCGCAACAAGAAGCCGCTGAGCGACCCGCCCAAGACGGGCGAGTACGTGTCCGCGCGCTTCTCCGAGGACGGGCAGTGGTACCGCGCGCGCGTGCGCGCCAACGACCGCGCGGCCAAGCAGTCCGAGGTCGTGTACGTGGACTACGGCAACAGCGAGAAGCTCCCGTGGGCCGAGCTGCGCGCGCTCGACGCGGCCTCGTTCGGCGTGCAGCGGCTCAAGGCGCAGGCCGTGGACGCGTCGCTGTCGTTCGTGCAGCTGCCCACGGGGCCGGACTACTTCCGCGAGGCGCTGGGCTTCCTGGCGGAGGTGACGGACAACCGGCGGCTGGTCGCGAACTTCGACTACGTCGACGCGAAGGAGGGGCTGAGCTACATCACGCTGTACGAGGCGGATGGGAACGGTGCCGGATCGGGAGGACTGCCGGGCCCGAACGACTCGCTGAATAAGGAGGTGGTGGCGGGAGGGTTTGGGATGGTGCCGCGGAAGCTGAAGGCGTGGGAGCGGGGGAGGGCGTTCGAGCCGTATTTGAAGCATTTGCGGGAGGTGGAGATGGAGGCGAAGCAGGATCGGTTGGGGATGTGGGAGTATGGCGACATTACGGAGGATTGAGGGGCACCGAGGGGCTATTGGTACGACTACTAGTACTCCGTAGGAGTAGCAGTACGGACCATGAGTTCGGTGTGCAGAGTACGGAGTACACAAAAAGGCCATCTGATGCGGAGCACGAGGTACATGCACGAAGCACACATCCGCGAGAAGGGTGACAGCCAGGACGTTGGCATGCATCTGCTCCGTGTACGGAGTACAAGGATTCGTCGTGAAGATGTTGAGAGCATGTCCGGAGTGTGGAGGACCAGAAAGCTCGTCGCTGTGAATCAAAAGGCTTGTCGTTGTCGACGGCCGCATCGGCAGGGCGGGGATGGCGGGGTTTGGGAGGGAAGAGTGGGGGCAAGGGGGATGGATCAGCCGGTTGGGCGGCACCTCGCCGGTCCATGCTCGACCCGGGCTACATCATCGGGCATGATGGGTGGGCAGATGACGATGACGACGTGTAAACACTACTCGTACTACTACAACTTCCTACTACGGAGTACTGGTATCCGTACTACTAGTACTAGTCGTACAACTTCGCCATACAGTGTCCTTATGTGCTCTATTTCGTGCGAGAGGGAGATGAGAAGGTCTGCCGTATGCTCTCACGCCACTCCTGACTCCATCCCATGTGGCCCTGGTGGATATGTCCATGCGAAGAATGCCCCCTCGAGCGGGCATACCGAGTTTCAGGGCTGGACAGGCCAATCGCATGATGTTCAGCGGGATACTTCGAATCATGCCTTTTTACCTCGAGGCTCGTATCATGCCTTGATTGTACGAGGGCATAGCTGAGATCCGTTCCGAACCTGGAGGCCAATCGCACGATACCCTCATCAGGCGTAGCACGTACTGGTAGAGGATCCCCCAGGCTTCTTCGTCCTCGTACGATACTCGTACTACTAAGTACCCCACGAGCAGCATCCTGTGTGGTGGTGATGGTGTTGGTGGTGATGATTCAGGTCTTGACGATATCCCCCTGTGCTTAGTCATCACGGCGATGGATGACGGACGAAGCCGCTTGCCTGGACGGGGGTTCTCTCCGGGTTGATTTGAATGTGCCGGCCGGGCCTGGCTACCACGGAGTAGGGAGTGCGATGGTTGGATGAGCGGGTGGCGGCGCCTTTTGGCTGGGAGGGGGAGGGGGCGAATCCCAACTTCCGCTCTTGATGGACATCCATGGATGGATCCTGGAGGGCTGCTTCGCCAGTGCTCGTTCCCCTCCTCGTCCCCCTCCTCGTCCCCCTCCTCGTTCCATGTCAGCCTCTGGCCGGAGCACCTGCTCAGAACGAGAGGCCGTGGCCACTGGGCTCTTGTAGTAGTCAGCAGTGTCATCGGCTTAGATCATCAAGAGTCATCTGCCTCCGATGCTGAGCCTCTCTCTCCCCAGACGAGTACGTACTCCGTACAGGTACTACTATAGTATCTACTAGGTACTAGTACTACTCCGTACCTTTATCTTAGTACTGAAGGTACTCCGTACTAGGTACTCCGTACTACGGAGTACCTCTACTATAGTACTGTGAGGACCGTGAGGACAGGCACGCAATCTCCGTACAGGTAGCGGTACATGTACTTTTGGACGGATCGATGCCTTGGACTCGGACTTCGCCCCCTCCGACGGTACCTTGCGCTAGGGGACAAGTCGCCGGTACGGGGTCTGATGGGCAGATGGCGGCGACGGCGGGGGGTAGTATAGGTACATGTACCTGAGGGGGCAACGGAGGGGATCGATTTCTCGATTTCTCGGGGTCGCGGATTCCTCCTGGTTCAAGGCTGTTCGGCAGGCGGTACCTGTACCTCTGGAGCACATCTGCCCCGCGATGGATCCATCCATCCATCAGCCATGGAAGTCGGTCGCCTTCGTACGAGTACGAGTACGAGTGATACTTGTACAACATTAGTTGGGGATTCTCATACTACTACGGAGTACTCCGTACTAACTACGGATTGAATGCCAAGCGGTAGCGGAAAGGCATGGAATGAACATGGAACTGGATGGATGGTTGGCGCAATCGACGACGTATCGGGTAGAGGCCGCCTCCCACTGGATCCATCAATCCAATCCGCGGGACTTCTAGTACCGGTACTCCGTAGTACTCCGTAATGCTCGCTACAGTACTCCGTAGTACTAGTACGAACCTGTGCTCGTACTCGTTTTCCCCACTGCCCTTTTTCGCCTCTGCCTGCCTTAGTTTACAGAGTACATTAGCCCGTCCCTGCGACTCGGACTCCATACTCCGTACATCTCGTACTCCAACCTCAACAACCTCAACATCATTACCCCTCCGCAACCTCTCACCAACATCCTTTTCATTAGTATTGATTGCAGCATCTCTATCGCCAATATGTCTTCCCTCGAGCAGCTAAAGGCCTCCGGCACGGTGCGTCCTTCGCCTCATCCCGTTCTCCCCTCTCTTTCTTTCTCCGTGGTCTGGTCACCGGCTGGCGAGGAGTCGTGCGTTCCGCGGGCGGGTCTACCCCGCTATGCTGGAGGGGTTGCCCGCTCGCGATCCAACGGGCCGCGACTCCAGGCGATCATGCCTCCGCCTGCGGATACCTTCGTGGCTGAGGACAATGCAATGAGGAACTGCATGACTGACTGAAGTGCTTATTTCTGTCGTGACAGACCGTCGTGTCCGACTCTGGTGAGTGCCCATCGCCCCCCTTGGAGCAGGCGGAATGGATCTGTTGGGGACACACACACAATGCTAACGCAACGCCTCGTTTAGGTGACTTTGCCTGTGAGTACCTCGACCACCCGCCTCCCTGCCCGCCCTCCACCGACTATCCCTACCAAGGCGCAACCACAGACGAGAAGTCCCGAGCGTCAGGGAGAGGGCGGAAAAGGAAGAAGGAGAAAAAGAAAGAAAGAAAGAATAGGACGAACCCTGCGAAAAGGGGAAGCCTTGCAGGGAGACACACCCTCTAACCCTCGCCAGCCATCGCCAAGTATGAGCCCCAGGATGCCACGACCAACCCCTCCCTCATCCTCGCCGCGGCCAAGAAGCCCGAGTACGCCAAGTTGATCGACGTCGCCATCGCCTACGCCAAGCAGAAGGGCGGCTCGCTCGACCACCAGGTCGACTGCGCGCTCGACCGCCTGCTCGTCGAGTTCGGCACCAAGATCCTCAACATCATCCCCGGCAAGGTCTCCACCGAGGTCGACGCCCAGTTTTCCTTCAGCACCAAGGCCTCTGTCGAAAAGGCCCTGCACATCATCGAGGTTGGCCTGCCGTTCCCTCTCCCCTCTCACTCGGCTCTTCGAATCATGCCCATTTCCCTCTCTACTACCACCACGCTCCACCTCTTTGTGGTCATGCCTCTACAGCCTTTGATTCTGGCTTGCCTCCAACCTCTTTCCTTCTATAGCATATCCTTTTGGTGTGCTTCTGCTGACCATTTTCCTCACAGCTCTACAAGGAGCAAGGCATCCCCAAGGAGCGCGTCCTCATCAAGATCGCCTCCACCTGGGAGGGCATCAAGGCCGCCGAGATCCTCCAGAGCGAGCACGGCATCAACTGCAACCTGACGCTCATGTTCTCCCTCCCCCAGGCTATCGCCGCCGCCGAGGCCGGCGCCTACCTCATCTCCCCCTTCGTCGGCCGCATCCTCGACTGGTTCAAGGCCAGCACGAAGCGCGAGTACGCCAAGGAGGAGGACCCCGGTGTCCAGTCCGTCAAGAGCATCTACAACTACTACAAGAAGTTCGGCTACAAGACCATCGTCATGGGCGCCTCTTTCCGCAACGTCGGCGAGATCACCGAGCTTGCTGGCTGTGACTACCTGACCATCTCCGTGAGTGCTCCCGATACATCTCAAGGGCTGACTGTGGGAAACGAAAAAAGCAAAGAGACAGAGGAAGAGCGGGGAAAACGAGCGAGAGCCAAGAAAAAAAAAGAAGACGAGAAAGACAAGAAGAAGAGGAAGCAAAAGAGGGACAAAGTGGGGTGTTCAAGGAGAAGTGATGGACGACGATGGACACCTTGTCTCCACCATAAGAGATAGTGTTAAACTGACCCCGGCCAACTAGCCCAACCTGCTCGAGGAGCTCCTCAGCTCGTCCGAGGCCGTCCCCAAGAAGCTCCACGCCGAGGCTGCCGCCTCCCTCGAGCTCGAGAAGAAGTCGTTCATCAACGACGAGTCCTACTTCCGCTTCGAATTCAACGAGGACCAGATGGCCGTCGAGAAGCTGCGCGAGGGTATCTCGAAGTTCGCCGCCGACGCCGTGACCCTCAAGGCCCTGATCAAGAAGAACCTGTTGTGCTAAGTGCCTGGTGGCGGGATGGGGAGTACATGAAGGAAACGCCATGGTCAAAGTTGGATCGGCAGACTGACGGTTCTATAAAATGGGAGAAGTGTGTTTCAATAGTAGTACGAAGTCGAGGATCTTGGACCCAGGTAAATAGCACGGTGAATTGGATACATGATTGGATCTTGTGCTGTGTGGATGACGCTGCATGTGTTGCTGGTGCTGGATGATTCAGGCGGGGTCAGATGTGGGTTGCTGTGTCTATCCATGTAAACGTCCAGTGGATAGAGTATGGTGATGGGAACATGGGGATCCTACTAATAGTAGTAGTTTGATGGGAGTATGTTGTTGTGTCTTGAGGATGAGCCTTCTCGGGGGGGAAAGGGGCTTGCGGTTGGGGGTTGTCTGGACACGGCGGTGATGCCATCCGTTCGGTGTGGTGCCCGGGTTGATGCTAGCGGGGGGGATGACCTTTGACTTCCTGAAGATGATGGCTTCGATGCCGTTGCGGGGCGAGAACCGTCTTGATTCGGCTGCGCGAGATCATAGCCATCACGCCGATCCACTACCCCCACGTGAATGCGCGGCCTCAACACCCTCACGTCGGTTTCGTGTCGAGATGCCATCCCGCGCAAGGGTCGTTTCGATGCCATCATACATCACCGTGATGATACCATTCCATAGATGAGTCCACTACTAGTATCTCGATGGCGACCCGTGGACTTCTCGCGCCCCTTACCGAACAGCTGGAGGCCATCGCATTTGCTCATGCCGTGCGTTCGAATTGCTCACGCTCCAGGGCCCGTCAGTGCTCATCGATTGTCAAGCCAAGTGGTATCGTACAAGTTCCATCCAGCAGCAAATCCACCAATCCGAGAATCCCGAGAAAACCGCCAAGACAAAGGCATCGTCCACACCAAAAGTCCTCATCCATTCCAAAGTGTTCGTTCGTCCATGGAATCCATCATCCAAAAGATCCGACATGCCAGAAAACGCCCTCACCCCCCTTTTCATCATCACCCATCGACATCATAAAATCCTCACTGCCTCGACCTCTTGCCCATGCGACAGCGCTGTTGCTGATCGTGCCGAATGCTCGTCCCCGTGGACAAAGAATTGCCCCTTTCACCACCAAGCGTGGAGATCGTCATCCCTTCCAAACCTGTAACGCTTTGTCCCCCCCTTTTCCCAACAACCCCCCTTTCTGGCTGTGGACATTGATGTTGATGTTGCTGTTGGTGCTGTTGTCGTTGTCGTTGGGAAGGGGTGGGGGGGGGGGGGAGCAAATAAAGTTCCCACGTCCCCCCTCTACTCATCCTCCTCATCATCATCCCCACATCGCACCTGCACCACCTCATACCGCCAACTCCCCCCTTCCTCACCCTCCACTACCATTCCCGTCAACGCCCCGCCCTTCACACACCCCGAGTCCAACCCAATCGTGTAACGCGCCTCGACAAGCCCCCGCCGCGCGTCGTGCCCGTACACCACCGTCCAGCGGTCCAGCCCGTTGAGGTGACGCTGGTAGCGGTTCCACGCGCGGGCCCATTTTTCGCCCTCGCGGGTGTCGAGGGCGACGAGGCCGCTCTCGTGCCTGCTTTCCTTCTTGACCTTCGCCTTCTGGGGCTCTTCGGACTCGTTGGCGTGCTTCTTGACATTCTTCTTCTCTTTCACCTCCTGCTTCTCCTCTTCTTTCTTATTCTCCTTCTCTCCTTCAGCCTTGCCCGCCTTCTCCTCGTGCTTGTTGTTCTCCTCTTCCTCAAGCTTTTCCGCCTTCTTCTCGTGCTTGTTCTCCACCACGTGCTTGTCCGCCTGCTCCTCGGATGTCTCTTTCTCAACATGCTTGTCGGCCTTTCTCTCATGCTTGTTCTCTGCCTCTTCAACTTGCTCAGGCGCCCTCTCATCGCTTCTCTTCTCAAACTTCTTCTCCCTCTTTTTCTTCCCCTTCGCCTTCTTCTGCCCCTCCCCAGCACTCTCGTCCTTGGCCTCCTCGCTCTCGCCCTCAGATGACGCGCTGCGGCGCAGCTCAGACTTCTGCTCATGCATAATCGTCCGCATATTCATCACCGCCCACGCAGGCTGGTCCTCGAGCCTCACGCCCGGCAGCATGCCCGCGTGCGCGACGTACATGCGCAACTGGTCGATCGACAGGATGGCAGGTCGCGTCTCCAGCCAGTCGACCTGCTCCTCCGTGAGGCTGAGAGCCGTCTCCAGAGCCTGCGCATCCGCCTTCTTGCCCGTCGGCATCCCCGCCGACGACAAGGCGGTCGAGTTGAGTGCACTCAGGATGCGGTCCTCGTGGTTTCCACGGACGGCGCTGGCGCCGTGCTTCATGAGCAGAGAGAGGACGCCGGAGGAGGAGGGTCCCTTGTTGATCATGTCGCCGACGGAGATGATGTGGTCGGTGGAGGGGTCGAAGTCGGCTTTGCGGAGGAGGGCCTTGAGGGGCTTGAGCATGCCGTGAATGTCGCCGATGAGAATCAGGCGCTTGTTGTTCTTGATGGTCGGGATGTGCTCCTCTGGGAGGGCGGCGTGGAGCAGCAGGCCGTGAGGGATAGGCTTGTGGCCTTCTTCCACTTCCTTGTCCTCTTCTTCTGCTTGTTTTTCTAGCTCCTTCTCTTTCTCATCTGTGTGGGCCTTATGCTCGTTCTTCTCCTCCTTACCGGACGTCTCATCGTCTTCAGACTCCGCCTCCTTGTTTGCGTGTTCTTTCGAAACCAGTTTGTCTACCTCGCCGGCGTCTTCGTCCTTGTCCTCTTCTACCGCGCCCTCTGCTTCGTCGTCTTGCTTGGACTGGTCCTGTGATTCCTCTTCCTCGAAACCTTGCTCCTTCTCGTCTGACTCGTCCTCACCGTCTGGGTCGTCAACCTCATCCTTCTTCTCATCATCTTTCTTCCCCCCCTTCTCCTCAGTCTTCTTCTCCTCCTTCCCCTCAACTTTGTTAACCTTCTCCTCTTCTTCCTGCTTGATGTCCTCCTGCTCATCCTCTTTCTCGGCTTCATCGTCTTCAGCCTTTGATGTATCCTTGGTCTTGTGCTCATCCTTCTCATCCTCCTCTTCCACGCCCCCATGGTCGGCCTGGTGAGACATGTCTTCCGTGTCCGAGTGAGACAGGTCCTGCGACGCTGCTTGGGACTTGGCCCCCTTGGAGCCCACCACGGGATGCTCCGCCGGGAAGATCGCTTCGCGGGGAGGCTGGCGAATGAGATCCATGGCGGAGAGTCTGGTCATGCAGAAATAAAGGGTTGTGATGAAGAAGAAGACTGCGAGGATGGCGAGAACCCGCCGATTCGCCTGAAAGCGTGGCATTTTGGGGGGGTACGACGCACGTGCCCCTCACCCGGCCGATGCTCCGGGGGTTGGTAGACGATGAGAAAGGGAGAAGATGATTCGAGAGATATTCTTTTTTACCAGAAGTCTTCTTCGATGATGGTCTTTCAGACAAGGCAGGTGGCGGATGAGGGCAGGGCGAGAGAAATGAAGTCTTGCAGCGCATGCAAGGCCAGGATCAAGCGGCTTTAAGTGGAGAAGCAGAGACAGAAACACGGGGAGAACATTCCAGAGAGGGGAGAGAGGGAGCTGCTTCGAGAAAGAGGGGAAGAGGCAAGATGAGGGGCAGAGTTGGGTGAAGAAGAGCGCGCGTCCAGTGATGCCCAACATCAAATGGGTGTGGAAGATAAAGTAGATGCATGAACGGAGTACTCGTATATGTACTATGTACTAGACACACACCCGGACGAGCACAATGGAGGGGAAAGGGAACAGGGAGGAGCTGGACAGAGAGGAGGTTGATACCTGTGTAGGACGAGGAGCGTTCTGCTACATTGTAGGATAAGAGATGTTCCTACTTAGTAGTAGTCCTTGATGCTCCGTCTATCCGTGGATGGGCGGATGCAGGATAGAGAGGTAGGATTCGAGTCGGGGTGGAGGAGAGGAGGAATGGAGGGATAGAGGGGTGGAGGGGTGGAGGGGTGGAGGCTTCGGGAGGTGGGACTGGGGGAGCGGGAAGGGCACGAGCTGCGAACGGGAGTGCGAACGAGGAGCATGGACCGCGGGGTGGAGAAAGCATGGGTGATGGGTCGAGCGATATGGCGGATGGAGCCACACGCTAATGTCGATGCATGGTCGTCGTGACGAGGGTCGGGATTGCGCGATGGGGTTGATGGAGGCGAAGATGGAGGTGGAGATGGAGATGCGATGGTGTTGAAGTTCAAATGGACGCAAGAGGTTGACGGCCATGGTTTCAAGGGTTAGGGTCAGTCGACTCTCACGATCTGCAGCATGCATTATGTAATCGAGGTCGAGCCTTTCTGGCCGGGCCAAATTCTCCGGGCCGAAGGTGTCGGTACTTCAGTCTTCTGAGGGACTTCGGATGATTCGAACTGCAGCGCCAGTTGGATTGAATTCTATGCAATTGCGGGGCAGATCCAAGTCTGCGTCTTGACCGAGACGACCTCCAGAACGCCTTGCCCAATGCTGATGATACATGGTGGATGAACGAACAGATCAATGATAGAGAAGAGCTGGGAGAAAGACGATGGTGAAGAAGGGGAAGAGCCTGGTACAGAGGGGATAGAGGGGAAGAAGTGTAGGGATGAAGGGTGGGAGAGGCAGTCAGAGAGGCAGAAGGAGAGGCAGTAGGATGGAGAGGAGCGACCACAGACCCCCACCCAGCGCGTCCATCCCATCCCATCCCGGCTCAGCTCTTCCCCTCCCGAAGCCTCTGCTGCTCCTCAATATACTTCTCGGTCTCCAACTCCCTCCAGTCCTTGGGTATCGGCTCGTTGCCGCTCGTCGCCCGCACGCCCCCCGCGAACGCAGGCTTCCCCGCGTACAGCTGATATCCCTTGCCGCCCGCGCTCGCACCCGCGCCCCCCTCCGCACCCTCGCCGGCAGACGCACTCGCGCCGGCCTCGATGACGGAGTAGTCGACGGGGGTGTTCCCGCGGAAGCGCTTGCGCATGTCGATGAGGCCGCGCTTGCACTCGCCGTAGCCCCTCTTGAGGCGCTGGCAGTGGGTGGGGAGGGTGTCGACGAGGGGCTCGCGGAGGCAGTCGGAGGCCTTGTTGCGGTGGACCATGACGCAGTCGGACTCTTGGAGGCATTGCGCGAGGGCGTCTCCTGGGGTAAGGGCAAGAAGGGTGGCTGTCAGCATGGGATATCGGGGAGGGGCGTGGTGGGGGGGGGGGGGGGGGGGGCGG
>NIGD01000008.1:589804-612624 GCA_003055185.1 Escovopsis sp. TC
CCCCCCCCCCCCCCCCCCAAAGACTCGTCCCAGAATAGTACCCGCACCGCAGGGCATGACACGGAGCAAGGGGCTGACGACGGGGACACCGCAGCACCGAATACCTATCCATCATCGTCTCCTTCTTCCTCGTCGGACTCGAAGCCTTCATCCGAGTAGCGACGCTGGCTCTGCGTGCGTTCCTCCCCTCCCCTCCCCTGCCCGTCTCGATCCTCACCGCGGACTTCAACATGTGACACTGTGTGTTTGCGCGCGGGTGCCTGCGAATGGAAGAAGAACCTCCGCTGACCGCTGTCCATGGTCCATCCCCGATAGCCTCCTTCCTGGTGTCCTTCCTATACCGAGTCTCGCGGCGTCTCTTCAAGACGCTCTCCAGCCCTGAGCAGAAGAAGGCAGAGAATCGAAAGAAAGGTGAGCGCCGCTGCCCCCCTCTCCTCCACTGCCCGATATTTCTTTGTCTCTCTCTCTCTCTCTCGCTGTTTCTCATCCATTGTATCTTCCAGCCGTCTACACCTCCGTCCGACATGCATCCGACTTCGTCGAGCTCTGCCGCCTCTGGGGCTACGAGGCCGAGGAGCACATCGTCCAGACCAGGGACGGCTTCCTCCTCGGCCTGCACAGGCTGCAGTGGAAGAAGGGCGAGGAGAACCAGATGGTCAATTGCGGCCCCAAGAGCATCAAGAAACGCGTCGCCTACCTGCACCACGGCCTCCTCATGAACTCCGATGTCTGGGTCTGCCTGACCGACGAGCAGCGATGCCTGCCCTTTGAGCTCGTCAAGCGCGGCTTCGACGTTTGGGTAAGTCTTTGCCTAAAACAACCAGATTGACTCCTCGTTGTACGGTCCAAAGGGTTCAAGACAAGGTGTCATAGCCGCATAACGTTGGAGATCGTACTGACTGGAGCCCGCCACGCACAGCTTGGAAACAACCGTGGAAACAAGTACTCTAAGAAATCGATCCACCATTCCCCCACGTCGGTCGAGTTCTGGGACTTCTCCATCGACGAGTTCGCCTTCTACGACATCCCCGACACGATCGAGTACATCCTCGACACCACGGGCCAGGGCTCCCTCTCCTATGTCGGCTTCTCGCAGGGCACCGCGCAGGCCTTCGCGACACTCGCCATCCACCCGCGGCTGAACCGCAAGCTCGACGTCTTCATCGGCCTCGCCCCCGCCATGGCCCCCGCCGGCCTCTCCAACGGCGTCGTTGACGCCCTTGTCCGCGCCTCCCCCTCCGTGCTCTACCTCATGTTCGGCCGCCGCGCCATCCTCGGCTCCGCCGCCATGTGGGAGACCCTGCTCTACCCGCCCCTCTTCTGCAACCTCATCGACCGCGGCCTGCTCTTCCTCTTCGGCTGGACGTCGGCCAACATTTCCACCAGCCAGAAGCTCGCCGCCTACCCGCACCTCTACTCCTACACCTCCACCAAGAGCGTCGTCCACTGGTTTCAGATCATCCGCAACCGCTGCCTCCAGATGTACGACGACGACGTCTACTACCAGCCCTCCGCCGGGGGGGGCAAGTACTCCAAGGTCGCCAAGTACCCGACCCGCAACATCAAGACCCCCGTCGTCCTCGTCTACGGCGGCTCCGACTCCCTCGTCGACGTGCGCGCCATGCTCAGGGAGCTGCCGCCCCAAACCGTCGCCACCGAGATCCCCCACTACGAGCACCTCGACTTCCTATGGGCGCGCGACGTCCATGCCCAGGTCTTTCAGCACGTCTTCGACGCGCTCGACAGTTTCACCGACGCGGACCACTCCAAGGAGGAGTACGACCGCTACCGCATCGCACGCAACGAGAGCCTCGTCGAGTATGCCCTCGGCGCTGCGCGCTCCAAGACCCACCCGCCTTCCCATTCCCACCGCGACAGCGAGAGTGACGCCTCCATCGTGATGCCCATAGACGCCCCCGCCCCCGCCCCCGCCGCCGTTGCCACCACCACCATCGCCACCACCTTTCCGAATCATACCACGACCACTACTATTACGACGCCCGCACCGCACCGCGCGCGCGAGCCCTCTTGGGGCCCGACAAGCGTCATCAGTACCAAGTCTGCGCTGCAGATACTAGCTGCGGAACGTCCAGAGGAGGTGGATGTGGGGGATGAGGGGACGGTCGACGAGAACATGGACGAGGAGGGGGATGTTTCCAACGCGGAGATCAAGTTACGGGGGCACGGCATACGACGCGACAAGGCTCCTGCTCCCTCCCTCCCGATATGGTGATCCTGATGTGATCTTCGTCCTCGCAAAACGCCTGCCAATGTCGACAATGGGTAATCGAACAGACCAGAGATGGTTGCTTGGAGAAGCGCTATCAGGTTCTGGGCACGGCAAGAGGAAGGCCAAAGACAGAAAGAGGGATGAGCCTGGGGGCTCCCAGACAGAAACAGCGACGAACAGAAGCGCCTTCATGACTTGGCGAAGGACAGAAACAGGGATGGCCACGCGGGTTGCTCAAATGTGGAGGAGGCACGAGCAACAGGAGCGATGGTTCACGACATGATCTTTGCTCATGTCCGTTTTTTCAAATTGATTGTTTCTTCTCGAATTGTACATAGATCAGCGCTTTTGCAGAGCGTCTCCCACGCGCGGGGGCAAACATAGATTCATGCATTTGTACACTCTGGCGAGGACTCTATACAACGACCCGGTGTCTTAGAAGCATCTCGAGTCCAGCGTCCACCTCTCACGATGTTCACGAGTGCCTCTTCAGCCCAGTGGCCGGAGTCCCTCTCTCATGGTCCTCATGAGCACTCGACTTTGTATGCCTACCGTCATAATGCATCTTGTCTTGATTCTTTTTCATCGTTCCATGCTGCGTTGCTCCTCTTCTTTCGTAGTGGACGGGCTCTTTTTGTTCTTTTTCTCGCACGGTCCTTGTGTCGTGGACACCCTCTTTTTCGCTGAAGACAAATGGGAAACCCCCCTTTTCTACGGAGAACAGACAAATCGTACACCAGTTTTTCACGAACACTTCGTGCACCGAGTTCTACAGACACATCGTACACCCCTCTCACAGACGAATCGTGTAGTCCGTCTTCTGCGCGGAAAAAAATCGTGCAGTCCTCTCCCTTACGGACAGGGCTTATCTGGGCCCTTCTCTTTCAAAGGGGCTACTACCATAGAACAATCTCGTCGAGGGTTTTTTTCTTTGGACGTCATCGTGCCAAACACCTCCCCTTGCTGGACAAACCGTTTGAAACCTCTTTTGATGGACAAGTCATGGTGTCTGTAGGTATTCCGTCACCTTTCTCTTCTTCTCGAGCGCAAGTCGCGTGACCCGCTCTTCACATAGTGGGTAGCACGAGACAAGCCGCATTGTTCAGACGCATAGATGTATGACTGATGTCTTGAGCATGTTCCCTCGTTGACCACAATACACCCCCTTTTCAACAAAAGACACCGCGGTTCTTCTCCCTTTATTCTATATATCTTGTCGAGCGCTCACCAAACATCTTGCCGAGCCACCGTCCATCTTGCAGAGCCACCGTATCTCTTGCAAAGTCACATCACAGGCAGAGTATATACGAAGGTCCCTCAGTAAGACCCAAAAATGGATATGAATTCTCGCAGAAAGAAGAGCATCGCGCGTCAGAATATATATGAGACCGCTATGTACTCCCTCCAATGACATAGCCTCCCACTTCTTCCTTCCCCATCCCGTCCCTCCATCCAATCCAACTCTTTTCTCATCATCTTCGTCATTCATTCCGCTTCGTCTCCAAGAAATTTGCCCCCTCTTTCCCCCTGCCCCTCGCTCTCTCTCTAGGCATTTTCCTCCCATCCCGACAAAACTGGCCTGGATCATCGTGGACGCATTCTCGGAGGAAGCATCGTCGGAAGGGCTGAGCCCCGATGGAATCTCCCCAAAGAAAGAAGGCATCTTGCCTGAGAGAATGTTGCCCACCATGGAAGACGCCCATCGGAGGAAGGATCTTCCCCCAAAGGACGTTTGCCGTGCCCATTGGGAGGTCAAAAGCCCCTCAAAGGAAGCATCTACCCTCGAGAACGCCTGATCCCAAGCTTCTCGCAAGCATCTCCGCCGAGAAAGCCTAACCCGTTGGAGAAACTCCTCGAAGAAACGCATCACCGCATGGGTATCTCGAGCAACCGCAATGACAAAGACAACAAGAAAATGATGCTAATGATTCTTTGCAAAATGCTCCGCGTAGATGAAACTCCGTGCCATAAGCGTCTCAATGGACGATGCAAAGAATGCCGTACGGAGATGGAAGTGAAAAGAGTAAGAAGAGGAGGAGGGAAAGAGGGAGGGGGATAAGGAAATAAAGAATGATGGTCTTCACCGGCGCCCCTCGGGCTGGGAGGGGTCTTGGAAGCGCGGATGGCGCAATATCCCTGGATCGATGGATGGAAGCTCCTACGTATGGGAGTTCTTTTTCCTTTTTCTTTTCTCTTCCTCTTCTCTTTTCTTTTTTCGTTCATGTTGAGATTACGAAAAGGGGGGGAAGAGGAGAAGGGCAAGGGGAAAACACGGATGCGAGGAGGACCAAACCATATTAGATGGCGACGTTACCAAGGGGAAGGACCTTGCTCTCGTCCCCAAGAAAGCGGGCCCGGTAGTCGATGATGCCCTGGCTGATGACCCCGAAGTCTTTCACCTTGTTGTTGCGGAACTCGATGAGGAGCTGCCGGAGACCCATGTTGTACTCCTGCTTCAGCTTCTCGTCGTTGCTGTTGCAGGCGCCGAGCTGCAGCAGGATCTGGTCATCTAGAAGTCACCACGAGCTGTCAGCGTCCCTTCCTAGAACTCATCGAGGAGCAATGAATCATTCCGGTTCATTTCAGTGGTTTCCTCTTTCTTTCTCGACGATCGTCGTCGCGCTGCGCAAAGCTCCCAGGTACGTACCCGGAGCCTGCATGGTCTCGAAGTGTTGGAACTGGCACTGCTTGCCCCGTGGGCAGCTTCTTCCGGCGAGCTCATCGGGGCACAGTTCCTTGTTTACATCAACCTTGTTGCTATACGTCAAAGATCGCAGCCCGCCGGGGACTGCCTGGCCGTATTCCCGATGGAAACGGTAGGCCCCGAAATGCTGAAGGGGCGTTTCGTAAGGGGCGAAGCCGGTGTGGGACTGCTTCACCTTGTCGGCAGTCGTCAATGGCTCCCGTGTCTCGACCCGCGCGGGCGTCAGGACCGTGCACACGACGTTTCTCGAGACGGAAAGGTCTATTTCTCTGGGCAAATCGGGAGCGGCGACATCGCGTTGGTCCACTGTGCTTTGCTGGTCCTGGGAAGGCACAGTGCCGAGATCAGCTCGCTCGTTCTCCACTGGTTCATCAGCATGCTGCACAGCTTGCAATGGGCTGAGAGGAGTTGTGGGCTGGGGCTCGACGGAAACGGATGTCGAGGGGGCGGCCTCCGGGGGTTCGTAGTCGTCCGAGCTAACGTCCGAATCTTCGTCGTCCGAGTCTTCAGCGTTCGAGCCTTCGTCCTCCTGCATCACCACATCCTCTACCTCGTCGGATTGCGACTCGATCGTCGTCTGTTTTGCTCCCGTCCCAGTCACATCCACTGCTGTTGGAGGGGCGGAAGACAAGGTCTGGGTGAGCGGAGAAGCCATCTCGGAGTCCATCTCCACAGGAGCAACCAAGTCGCCAGAGGCAAGGGATGCTGCTTGGACAGGGTTCGGCGACGAGGGACTGCTGCGCTCCGAGTCCCCACTGCTCGTGGAGAAAGACGAAGATGTGTCCACGACATCGGCTGGGGAGGTCGCTTCTGGACTCGTAGGAGACGAGATTCCTGCAGCTCCTAAAGCTAAATGAGTCCTCGCACACAGGTCGTGAAAGCCATTGCTCATGTTTTTTGCTAGATGGCACTTACCGTGCGATTGGTCCTCGACTTCTTCGCCCATTGGTGCCTCGCTGACATCCTGCCTAAGGCGCTCCTCCTCCTGCAGACTCTCTT
Source organism: Escovopsis sp. TC (assembly GCA_003055185.1). Taxonomy (NCBI): domain Eukaryota; kingdom Fungi; phylum Ascomycota; class Sordariomycetes; order Hypocreales; family Hypocreaceae; genus Escovopsis; species Escovopsis sp. TC. Next base: position 595,738 of record NIGD01000008.1, read on the forward strand.
GGATTTCCTTCTGGATGCCAGCCATCTGGGTCTGTAAGAGCTGGAGCCGCAGCTGGTATTGCCGACGACGCGCTTCAAGGATTGGAAGACGCTCACTCGCGGCTCGTGACAGACTCCGGCGATTTGTGTCGGTGTCGGGTTCATTTTGGGCTGAGGATGTAGCCGCAAGCAACGTGTCGGAGACGATTTGATCATGCGATTGACCAAGCGCAATGACAGGTGAGCGAGGACGGAGAAGGTCGAGGGACTCTGCCATAGTTGCAAGCCTTTCGCCACCCCCATTGTGGCTACTGCCGTTCGGCGAGATCGATGCTGGTGACTCCGGCAACGACTCCTTCGCCTTCTTGCGGGCCTCCGCCGCCGCGATCCTCTGCTTCATTGCCTCGATCTGCTTGTTCATGGTCTCCAAGTCCTCTTTCGTAGAGCTGTCGCTACTCGTCGCCCCCGAAGGCGTGTGGTTGGGGCTCGCGACTCGTCGAAGCAGTCCGCCATCCCCAATGGATGGAGCGCTCTTCGCAGACATGGTCCGCGCGATGGGACTGATGGGGCGATGGGTCGAAGAAGAGAGATGCTCGGGAGAGTCGATCTCCATTTCTGCGTCGTCCTCGTCGTCGCTCACGTCGATGAGGAATGGCCGGGCCTCCCTTGCCTGGCCAAAAGGACGCTTGAAGGGCCGCTCGTCCGAATCAAGGATGACCAAGGGCGCCGAATGTCTTCCGGAAGTCTCCTGGGCGGGAGATGGCTGAGGTGTGGATGATAAGAAGAGCCCTGGTATAAGAGATGGCGCCGGATGCTCATTCGAGATAGGACTTGCATCCGACTTCTCCCCGTTGGAAACGGGGGCTCCCTTTCTTTGGTCTTCTGGAGTGACGATATCAATCGCGCTTTGGTCTTCTGGAGTAACGATATCAATCGTCACCTTGACAGCTGGAGGAACGGCCGCCTCATTCTCATTCTGGAGGGGGCGCTTTTGTCCACGGGCCTCGCGAGCCTCGCGGGCCTTCTTCAAAGCCTCCATTTTTTGGTGAAGCAGTTTCGATTTCTCGGATTGGCTCATTGCTTGAGACGCAGGTTTTGGGCCGGCATTGCCCTGTTCTGTGGAAGATTGAGCGGCTGGAATGGATGAGGATGTTGCCAAAGGCTGGGTAGCTTCGGTTGCCTGAAGTTGAGCTGGCCGGGACTTTGCCGGCTGAGTCTTTGCTGGCTGAGTCTTGGCCGGCTGAGTCTTTGCTGGCTGAGTCTTGGCCGGCTGAGTCTTTGCTGGCTGAGTCTTGGCCGGCTGGGGCTTTGATGGCAGGAATTTTGCTGGCTGAGTCTTTGCTGGCTGGGTTTCTGCCGACTGGGTCTGTGCCGGTTGGGCCTGTGCCGGCTGGATTTGTGAGGGCTCAGGTTGAATTGATCGAGATTGTGCTGGCTGGGCCTCTGCTGGTTGGCTTTGATCGGGCTGCATGGCCAGAGAGACTGGCTTTGTAACTTTCGCAGCAAGAAGGCGCGCGATTCGGTCTTTCCGTTCCTCGGACCTATCTAGAGCTCTAGTCTTCTCGGGCGTTGTCTCGACGCTGTTGCGCTCCTTCGACTTCAAACCGTCCGCCTGCCTGACCGAGATATCCTGTGGTTGGATGTGAATGCCTGTCACGGTTGGAGGGGCCTTCGTGGTGTCCTGAAGCCCCGCGTCGAAGCCAAGCTCCTTGAAAAGACTTTTGAGCAGACCGTCGTCGATTCCCTCGGCGAGGTAATGCTGATATCGGACATTCAACGGCCACAGGCGAAGGATCGCATCCTGAGCTTGCTTGCGGGCTTCGGCGACGGTTTGCGCATGCGGTTGGTGCATTTGCCGCGACCCCCTTTTCCCCTCTGGAGGCGGTCCTCGCAAGAATTGGGATTTTGGGGCAGCCTTGTCGCCGCCGCGATGGTCTGTGAACGGGCACAATTGAGCCTCTGGACCAGAAATCTCAGGGGTACGATGGACTGTGGGATGGTCTGGAGGCTCACCAGACGACTTCGCGGGCGAATGGTCGGATGCTTGCAGCCCATGTAATTCGCCAGGGGACAGATATGGCGAATAGGATCCAGATCGTTCTCGAGCTGCAGTAGCACTTGTAAGCATATAGGTACAGACGCAGACTACTACTACAAGTAGATGCTGTCAAGCTGTAATGTTGGGAACTGCCAGGGAGGCGAGGTTGAATCTCACGTTCTTTCTCACCTTGCGATTCAATGGGCATGACTACAGTCGCATTCACCGGGGGCGGATCGTAGCCGTCCTCCATCTCTTCGTCCTCACAGACCTCACCATCCTCGATCCCGTCGTCAGGCGTTGGTCCTTCTCTGGCCCCTCGGGCAGATGCGCCTCCCCCGTCTCCGGCACGCATGACGGTGTCTGATACCAAGGTCGTGAACGCCAAGGGTGGCGGGCCCGCGAGGGGCTGTACGGCGCCGTGATGCTGGGCCGGTCCAGCACGACTGCTCTGCCAGTCCGAAGAGCCATGAGGAAAGCCCAAGGCCAGACCAGGGATCACATTGCGGTTGTGGACATAGCCGGCCCTAGTAGCCTGGTCACTTGTAAGGTCTGATCCGGTCGGCGTATGTGAGGGCTGCGGCGCACGCGGGAACGAAGGGCCCGGCTGGCTTGCGAAAGGCTGTTGGAGCGGATAGCTTGGCAACGGATCAAAACCGCGGCCAGGTTCGGCCATGCTTCCCGTGTGTCCTGGGACTGCGCCAGGAGGGGACTCGACGGCCAAGCTCACTGCCTCGCGCACACAATCTAGCGATGGATGAAGTCGGAGGGTATCTTCGATCGATGGCTCGCTCGCCCGTGGGGGTATCGTGTCATCAATCCTCAAGAGAGACGAAGGGAAGGATCAACATGGCGGTATCGGAAGCTCGAAGTACTCCGTAGTGCGCAAGGAATGCCAAGCGGACACGCGGTATGGAGTATGGAGTCTTCCGTACAGAGAATGGATGGATATCTATTCGGTCAGCAACGGCGGCAGCGGAGTGTTCGAGGCAATTTCATCCAGCGCCTGACTTGGTGATGTTGGACCCGTGCGGAGGCGGAAGAGAGAAGGTGAGAAGGCCGCCGCGAAGGACGCAACAGGGAAAAGAGAAGAGAGAGATGGGAGAGGGAGAAGAGGGGGGGGGGGGCGCTCGAAGAAAGTTCGCAGAGGAACTGCGACGGCTGGATGACGACACCGACCAGCAGGGGCGCGGTGAGAGAAATAGAACGAGTGGGATGCAAAGGCGAGAAAATGCAGAAATGCAGATGAGAAGGGGAACTTGATGAAGATGAAAAGGGCAATTTGCTGCATCCAGAAAAGCATCGACAAGATTCTTCGATCCACAGAAACTTGGCCAGACTGGAAATGCTCACCTGAAGCGAAAAGGATTGATGGATTGAGGCAGAGAGGTGGAATCACGGACAGTCTTCTTGGAAGCACTTTGTGGGCGAAAAAGAGGGTGTGCGTCTTTTGCCATGCACCCGGAGATGTCGAGTCTGACTAAGCTGAGGATTGCATCAGAGTCACGTGACAGTGGCCCTCGCTCCTCCCGTGTCGAACCTGCTGAAGAATTCACGAGCAGCTGAGTGCCGTCACGAGTACTCCGTAGGTACGGAGTACTCCGTACGGAGCACCTAACATAACGTGCCTTGTTTACTTTGCGTGGGGTCGCGCCACAGCAACGGCGGCTTGTCTGTCATCACCTGCAGCGGTGGATCATCCCCCTCGTCCTCCCACGTCTGGCGTCCCACGTCTGGCGTCCCACGTCTGGCCTCCCTGTCTGGCGTCCCTGTCTGGCATTCCACGTCTCACGTCTCACGTCTCACACCTCAGGTCCCGCTGTGGACAGTTCCGGTGTCGTCTCCTGCTGGCTGCTGCCTCTGTCGCTGCTACTGCTGTTACGACGGCCGCTGCTTGCTGCCGCTGTCTGCATGCAAGAGAAACCCGACTATTGGGAGAGACTGATGATCGGGGGAGGAAGGGGAGTAACATGCCCTCTTTCATGTTCTTCAATCGCTTGTCATGCATCTCGAAGGGCTGCTGATCTTGCTCTCGCCCGGTCACTCCTCCCTCTGTCGCTTTTGCCTCCCTCCTCCACCAGACATAAGCGCCCCTCCTTCCATCCAGGGCCCATTGCAAGGGACCACCCGAAGACTGGCGCAACCTCGTCCGTCCTTGAGGCGACGGCCCTTGCCTACCTCATTCTCCCTTTCTACACTGGTACCTGTCTTGGTCGCCCTCTTTCTCTCTGTCTCTCTCAACCACAGATATATCTACTACTACTCCGTACTAGTAGCAGGCATTGCGGCCCAAAGCCAAGTGCCGCCTCCGACGACGACGACGACGACGACGACGAGACGAGGCGGGGATGCGCCGTTGACCCTTGAATCGCCCTCAAGATGTCCTTCAATTCCAACAGCCCTGGCCAAGGGCGCAGCAACCCCTTCATGCGGTCCTCCAAGCCCGGCCAGGCCCAACCCGCCGCGAGACCTCGTTCTGGCCTCTTCTCGGCGTCATCACCAGCCTCTTCGCCGCAGGCCAATGCGAATACGACGGCGGATGGCGCCAGCAATGGCAGCGCCACTCCATCCACAAACGCCGTCGGCAGCAGCCTCACGCCCATGCCCAATGCCACCAACCTCAATCACATCGTTCCCTCCCCGCTGGCTTCCATAAGGGCCCGGTCCAACACGAGCAGCTCCTTCGACCCGAGTGCCCTCCCCGGGCCTCTGGTCAAGGCCAGTCGAGTCGAATCACGGGCCGGCACGCCGACCTCGAGCACATTCGCCCCCTCCTTCATCAGGGAAGAGGAGGACATGAGGCAGGAAAACGAGAGCGTCAAGGGCATCGAGGGAGAGAACGACTTTTCCGGCAAGCGATATGTGTGGCTTAAGGACCCTCAGGAAGCTTTCGTCAAGTGTTGGGTCGTGGAGGAGCTGGGAGACAACAAGCTGCTTGTGCAGGTGGAGGACGGGGCAGTGAGTACTAGCAGCAAAAGTCTTCTCGAGATGGATCGGGGTCCTCTTGGGACTCGACATGGGTTCGGTGGCTAATCTTGACGGGCAGCTCAGGGAAGTCGATGCCGAGGGGGTCGACAAAGTGAACCCTGCGAAATTCGACAAGGCCAACGACATCGCCGAATTGACCCACCTCAACGAAGCCTCCGTCGTCCACAATCTCCTCATGCGTTACCAATCGGATCTCATCTACACCTACTCCGGGCTCTTCCTGGTCACCGTCAATCCCTATTGCCCCTTGCCCATATACAACGATGACTACGTCAACAAATACAGGGGTCGGAGCCGTGACGACACCAAGCCACACATCTTCGCGATGGCAGATCAGGCGTTTCGCAATCTGGTCGGTGAGGGTCGGAATCAGAGCATCCTGGTAACGGGGGAGTCTGGAGCTGGGAAGACGGAGAATACCAAGAAAGTCATACATTATCTCGCGGCTGTCGCCCAATCCGACTCCCCCGCTAAGAGCCAGGAGCAGAGCTCCAACCTCTCCCAGCAGATCCTCCGCGCCAACCCTATCCTGGAAGCCTTTGGAAACGCCCAAACGGTCCGAAATAACAATTCTTCGCGATTTGGCAAATTCATCCGAATCGAGTTCAGTCGCGAGGGCGCCATCACCGGCGCATTCATCGAGTGGTTTCTCTTTGAGAAGTCGAGAGTCGTCAGGGTTAATGCGCAGGAGCGCAACTATCACATCTTCTACCAGCTCCTCAAGGGGGCTGACGCAAGACTCCAAAGAGAGCTCCTGCTGGAGGGTCGTGACATCGGCGACTTCGCCTATACCCGCAACGGTCACGACTCTGTCGTGGGGGTGTCCGACCAAGCCGAGTGGGACGCGCTCCTCGAGGCCTTCGATGTCATTGGCTTTTCCCAAGACGACCAGCTGTCGATCCTGAGGACGATCGCTGCGGTACTACATCTGGGCAACATCGAGGTGATGAAGGAGAGCAGGACCGCGGACCAAGCCCGCCTGTCGCCGGAAGCGCAAGTGCAGGCAGGCAAGGTCTGCAAGTTGTTAGGCGTCTCCCTAGAGCCCTTCCTGCAGGGTCTCCTGCATCCCAAGGTGAAGGCTGGGCGCGAATGGGTTGAGAAAGTCCAAACCCCAGAGCAGGTCCGCCTCGGCCTCGACGCTTTGGCCAAAGGCATCTATGAGCGCGGTTTCGGGGACCTGGTGACCCGCATCAACCGCCAGCTCGACCACGCCGGCATGGGCCGTGGAGACTCACACTATATCGGTGTGCTTGACATTGCCGGTTTTGAAATCTTCGAGCGCAATAGCTTTGAGCAGCTCTGCATCAACTACACCAACGAGAAGCTGCAGCAGTTCTTTAACCATCACATGTTCGTCCTCGAGCAAGAAGAGTACGCGCGTGAAAAAATCGAATGGCAGTTCATCGACTTCGGCCGTGACCTGCAGCCGACCATTGACTTGATCGAGCTGCCAAACCCCATCGGCATCTTCTCGTGCCTCGACGAGGACTGCGTCATGCCCAAAGCCACTGACAAGTCGTTCACGGAAAAGCTGAACTCGCTGTGGGACAAGAAGTCGACTAAATATCGGCCCTCTCGTCTCGGTCAGGGGTTCATCCTCACACATTACGCCGCCGAGGTCGAGTACTCCACTGAGGATTGGCTTGAGAAGAACAAGGACCCCCTGAACGACAACATCACGCGTTTGCTGGCTGAGTCGTCGCATCAGCACATCGTCAACCTCTTCGCCGACTGCGCGGATCCAGAGGACGACAGAGGGGGCGTCAGGAGCCGCGTGAAAAAGGGTCTATTCCGAACGGTGGCCCAGAGACACAAGGAGCAGCTTCACAACTTGATGGCGCAATTGAAATCTACGCACCCGCATTTCGTGCGCTGCATCATCCCCAACCACAAGAAGAGACCGAAACAACTCGACAAGCTTCTCGTCCTGGACCAGCTGAGGTGCAACGGTGTTCTGGAAGGTATCCGTATCGCGAGGACAGGCTTTCCCAATCGACTCTCTTTCACAGAGTTTCGCCAACGATACGAGGTCCTCTGCCCAGACCTCCCGAACGCGAATGCCGATGGACAATTCGTCGCCACGGTCATGCTGGAGAGGCTGGCTCTCGACAAGACGCTGTATCGCGTGGGTCTCACCAAGGTGTTCTTTCGCGCTGGCGTTCTGGCAGAGCTTGAGGAGCAGCGCGACTCGTTGATCACACAGATCATGTGCAGCTTCCAATCGGTTGCGCGTGGATTCATCCGGAGACGATCTGCCTACAAACGGCTATTCCGGACCGAAGCCACTCGAATCATTCAGAGAAATTTTGAGGTCTATCTGCATCTTGTCGACAATCCGTGGTGGCAGCTCATTGTGAAGATGAAACCCCTGCTCGGGGCCACCAGAAGCGCTGCCGAGGTCAAAAAGCGAGACGCCATGATCCAGGAGCTCAGCGATCGGATGAAGCAAGAAGCGGATACTAGGCAGCGATTGGAGGAGGACCGCAAGAAATGTCTCTCTGAGATATCTCGCATCCAGCAAACGCTCGAGAGCGAGCGGGCGTTGGCGCTTGACAAAGAGGAGATCTTCAAGCGGCTGCAGGCCAGGGAGGCAGAGCTGGAGGAGAAGCTCGCAGGTGCCATCGAGGACCAGGAGAGGATTGATGACCAGCTCGACGAGCTCATGGAGGCGAAGAACCGAGCTGAATCCGACGTGGAAAAATTTCGCGCACAGCTCGAGCAGGCAGCGACTCTGATTGCGAAGCTCGAGGAGGAGAAGAGCCGGCTCTCTGCGAGGGCAGCTGATCTGGAAAATGCCATCGAGGACCTTGCCAAGAAGCAGGCAGAGCGTACAGAGAAGGAGGCGACGATGGAGGGCGAGATCAAGATGCTGCAGAGTCAGCTGGCTCTCAAAGATCGAAAGGCTAAGGACCTAGAGACGAAGCTTCTTTCGCTGGATCAGGATGCCGAGGTCAAGCTGCACGTAGCGCAAAAGGATCTCGAGGCGGCCAAGGCGCGGGAAACCCGACTCGTCAAAGAGAACAACCAGGTCCAAAATCAGCTGAGAGAGCTTACCAAGACATCTACGGACTACGAGGACCTTGTGAGAACCAAGGAGAGCGAGCTGGCCCTGCTCCGAGACGACAAGCGCAAGTCGGAGGTTGAGCGTCGAAGTCTTGAGGAGCAGAAGAAGACCTTGACAGAGGACATGGAGAAGACCTCAGCCAAGTTTCGCGACGTCCAGGCCGAGTTCGTTGCCCTCAAGTCGAAGCAGACGCAGCTGGAACGCGAAGCGGAGGACGCCAAGTCGCTTCTGGAGGCCAGACTATCTGAGGATGCGCAGGCAGACAAGAACCGACAGGTGCTCGAGTCGCAAATCAAGGATCTCAAGGATGACCTCTACAAGACCCAGATGGACCTGAGCAGGGAGCGACAGTCCCGGGATGATGTTCTCTTGCTGGGAGAGCACAAGCTCCAGGCCCTGAAAGATGACTACGATCACTTGAACGAATCCAAGATTATCATCGAAAAGGAACTGTATCTCCAGCAGGACACCCTGAGACGAACAATTGAGGCCAGAACCGCGGTAGAAAAGGAACGAGATGAGGCTCGAGACGAGATCCGCAAGCTCCGAATTGCCAAGACTCAGGCGGAAGAGGCGCGTGTGCAGGCCGAGATGGCCGGCGAGCGTCAGGCAACCAAGGCCGCCCGTGAGCGGGAGAACAGTCTCCGCAAAGATCTGGAGGCCGCCCAAGGCAGGCTTCAATGGTTCGAAGAAGAGGTTGCCAAGCTCAACCACCATATTGAGGATCTCAACAAGCTGGTGCTGTCTTCGGGAGAATTCGGACTGAAAAATGATCAGGCCAAGGAGCGGCTGGAGCGAGAACTCGTCACTATCAAGAGCCGACTGGCGGCCTCAGAGAATGACAACAAGTCTCTGCTCAATAAGCTGCAGCAGAAGGGTCTCGAGATCGCGCGCACCAACTCGAAGGCCAGTGAGGCAACCAGGGCTCAGATACTCACCCTCCGGGGGGAGAAGACCAGGCTCGAGGACCACAACACCAAGCTCAACAAGCAGCTGGGAGACGCTCAGGTCAACATCGCATCGCTGGAGAAGAAGCTGGAGAAGCTGCATCTCACCCTCGAGGACCTGAACCACGAGGTGGCCAGGGAAGCAAAGGCGAGCCGGAACGCGGAGAAGTCGTCCTCCAGCTTCTCTGCCCAACTCTCCGAGGCCAATCGCACAATCGAATCCGAGCGTCAGATGCGGAACCAGGCGCAGTCTACGGTGCGCACTCTGCAGACGTCCGTGGATACGCGGGACAAGGAGCTAGAGGAGCTGCGTGCCCAGATGCTCCGGGTGCTGAAGATGGTCGATCCTGAGATCCATCTTCCCTCGCAAACGAACAGTCAGAACGAGAAAGCGGAAAAGGCTCTCTTGAAGAACTACGATCTCGTCCGAATGGTCGAAGAGCTTCAACAGAAATTGCGGGTACAGTCGGTGGCGAGGACAAACGCAGAGGCCCAACTTACTGAGCTGCGGGCCTCTTCGAGAGACCAGGCCATCAGCAGGCCCAAGCTGGAGGACATCCACGGCGGCGATGCTTTCTTCACAGGAACTACCCCCAAGAAGTTCTCAAGAAACAGTGTCCGATTTTCCAACAACAACGCCGTCCGTCGATTCCAGGATACGAGCATGTCGGAGTCTGCGGCTTCCGACCGGGGGTCCGAGATAGGCGGCGGAGAGGGTCTGAAGTCGGAGGTCGAGGAACTCCAGAGTCAGCTGCAGCTGGCGCAGATGCAGAATCGCCAGCTGCAAATCCAGCTTGATCGCAGCACCCCGACACCTGACGCCTACGACGACGGCCCGTCTATTCTGAGAATGCAGAAGCTCGAGAAAGCCAACAACCGTCTCCACGAGCAACTCGATGACTCGATGAAGAAGATGTCGGCGCTGGAGAAGAGCGTGAGGGCGGGAGAGCTCTCTGTGCGCGATATCCAGGCTCGGTCTCACGAGGAGCTCCTGGACATGATCAATAGCCAGGAGGAGTCGCGACGCTCGCTGCTGCACACGCACAAGGACGCCATCGCCGAGCTGACGGACGTCAAGGGCCACTTCGACAAGATGCGCCACGAGAGAGCCAAGCTGGAGGTGGAGGTTCGCGACGCGCTGGCCGATCTGGCGGAGATGACGGCTGCCCGGGAGCAGGAATCCCAGAGCCGCAGCCAGCTCCTTCAGGAGGTGACAGACCTCCAAATCCGCCTGGACACAGAGTCTTCAAGAGTCGCCGACGTAACGTCGAGCCTGGAGATGTACAGGAACCGCGCGGACGAATACTTCAGCAAGCTGGAGCAGGCGGAGATGGCGGTTCTGAAGGCAAACAGAGCAGAAGCCTTCGCCAAGTCGCAGGCGAAAGACGCGGAGGACACGTACGCGGAGGTGATGTCCGAGCGGCACCGGATGGACGCGATGATTGAAGATCTTCAGGGTCAGAATCATCGCCTGGAGGGCCGGGTCGAAGACCTGTCGACGGACCTGGAGGCCGCCATGCAGGCCAAGAAGCGGCTGCAACACGAGCTCGAAGACTACCGCAACCAGCGCGCGATGGAAATCGAGGACAAGGAGTCGAGCATGGAGCAGACCCGCAAGAAATACCAGGCGGAGTTCGCGACGCTGGCCTCGGAGCTTGACTTGGCGCGGGAGGAGAAGCTGTTCAAGCAGGCGGAGATAACGAGGCTCCGGGAAGAGCTGGATGAGCTCCGAGCGAAGTGGGATGACGAGGTGCTCAACAGCTCGACGTGGTCCAAGGAGAAGGCGAGGTTGGAGGCGACGCTGGCCGACGTCGCGCAATCTCGTGATGAGACGGTGAAGGCGCACAACGAGGCACAAGGCAGGATCGTGACGCTCCTGTCGCAGGTGCGAAGCCTGCGGTCCTCGGTGGACGAACTCACGACGGAGAGGGACCTCCTGGTGCGGGAGAAGCGAAGCGTGGAGGCACGACTGCAGGAGGCCAAGGCCGGTCTGGACGAGCTCGCGCAGGGCGAGAACCCATCGCTGCGGAGCGCGGCGCACATGGACCGGGAGGTGCTCAATCTGCGGTCGAGCCTGGCGCAGCAGGAGGATATCGCGCTGGCGGCGGTGGAGAAGATGAGGCGGGCGGAGGCGCTTGTGTCCGAGATCCAGAAGGAGGTGATCGCGGAGCGTGAAGTCAGCGCAGGCCTGCAGAAGCAGAGGCTGACGCTAGAGAAGAGTCTGAATGAGGCGCAGCTGAAGCTCGTGGATCTCGAGACGAAGGGGTACTCCTCGAGCAACAGCCAGGACATGAAGTTCCTGAACAAGCGGATACAAGAGGTACGTTTTCCTATCCTCCTTTTCCTTCACACGCAGATCCGTTCGACATGGCATGGTGAAGATGACGACGGCAATGATGATGATGGGGTGCTGACATTGCTGAGCAGCTCGAGTCGCAACTTGACAACCAGGAAGCAGAGCGGACCAAGGAGCAGCGATCCGTCCGCAATGTGGACCGCGTGGTCAAGGACCTGCAAGGGCAGATCGACCGCAAGGACAAGCAGAACGCGCAGCTTTCGGATGATGCGAACCGCATGCGCGACAAGGTCGACAAGCTGCTCAAGACGATTGACGAGCTGCAGGCGTCGGAGTCGACGAACCAGCTGAACGCGCGGCGGGCGGAGCGGGAGCTGCGGGAGGAGAAGGAGAGGAGCCTGCGGCTGGACCGGGAGCTGGAGGGATGGAAGAACCTGCGCATGGACAAGTCTGGGGGAAACGGGGTCGGAGGAAATAGTTTGAGAAATAGGTGGAGGGGGAGCGGGGAGGGGGATGAGTCGGTGATGTCGGAGGGGGTGCAGAGGAACTCCAGTCTTAGTAGGGCGCCGAGCATGACGAAGGGGTTCTTGTGAGGAGAATATGGAGGGGATGGCACTAGGAATTGAAGGTCGGAGATGAGACCGGAGGAAGGGAGCGATGTGTGTACGATGGTGGGTGGATGCGGGAGATGGCGGGGATGGATGGATGAGCTGGATAAGCTAGGCTTGTGGATGTGGGGGATCATGAGGATGTATGGATGAGGCGATGACGGGGACGTATGGATACAGTGGGCGATGGGGATGAGGATACAAGGACGCGGTTGAGGACGGGATTGCATGATGTGGTGGAGGAGGACAACACATCACGGCGTTGATGGCTTCTTTTTAACGTGGTGCATGGTTGGTGTGTCTTTTCTTTGGGCGCTCTAGTTGTTGCTGGAAGTTTGATGCATGACCGAGCTGGTCTTGTTTGAGGGCGATTTGTTGAAAGCGGTTTGTTTGAATGAAAGAAAAGGGGGGGGGGGGAGGGGTCGAAGAGCGGAGGACCCACGGCAGTATGCAGTAATGGAAGGATGGAGGGATAGAGAGGTGATTGATGGCTTCAGATCTGTGATCAGGGGCTTGTCGGAGGACAATTGACAGTGTCAGTGAAAGAAGGAAACTTGGTGGAGTGCACTGAATATGCAACGAGGTGGTGGGTCTTTGTGGTGAGCTGTTTGATATGTCGTGAATGGGTCAAATCTGTGTGCGGTGCACGGGAGGTCTTCGAAGATGGTGACACAACCTTGTTTGGGTCTGTGGTGCTGAGGGACGGAATGATGGTGTTTGTCAGGGGGGGGGGGCGTAAAACGCTTGGTGATTGAAGATGCTTGATGTGTGGTGCTGGTGATGTCTGAGATGGGAGTTGGTGCTTTTGCGCGGGTGATGATGATTGCTGCTGGCGCTGGTGCTGGTGCTGCTCGAGGAGGTTCATGTTGACTGAGAGCTGAGGGTGATGCTGTGATGCTTGAGATGGTCGATGTTGATTCAGAACTTGGGATTGTGCTGTGCTGCTTGGCTTGATGAGCTGCTTGATCGATGCTTCTTCCTTACAAGCCTGAAAGATGGCCATCAATGCATCTTGCAAATTTGATTGCAATGATCTCCCCGAGGAGGATATATATTGGATCGCAGGTGCCCTTGCCATCCAGCTCATCCAAGGGAAGCTCTCCTTATTTCCTGATGCACGAGAAGCGCTTCCATCTTTCAGGAGGACTGGGCGTCTGTGTTCTCCGCGGGAAGCGATTCAGATTTCCTTGAGCCGTTTCTTGTCAATAATCTCTCTCGCGGAAACCCAGACCGGGACTCAAGCCGCACACACCTTGCCGTCGGGGGCGTCGGCAACGACAACACCAGCGACCTGCGAGCTGGACTCGTTCAGCACCATAGCCACTCACTTTCTCTCTCGTTTCCCCACCCAACAACCCAGCGGACGCGTTTGTCGTTCCTGTCGGCTTCTTGTCGAGCCGGTAGTAGAGGAGACCCTCATCCTTGGGACACCAAAAGTAACCGATACGGGCAAAGCCGTTGTTTCTCTCAGCTACCGAAAAACCCCCGTGATCCACTTTCGAGACGTCCATCCTGCACACATCAACACCCCCCTCTTTGGTAAGCAGTCCCAAAGACCGCCATGTCCTCCCGCATCTCTGGCATCGGGCAGATCGAGGAGGCAGCTGCCGACGCGCCTCCACCGATTCGAAGCGCGGCGCCTCGCGCGACGGCGCAGGCGTTCGACGTGCCGAGCGGGGACGCGGGAACAGAGCCGACGTTCCTGTTTGTGGGGTACTTGGATGGGTGGACGGGGTGCTGTTGTTGCTGTGAGTGCGAGGCGTGTGGGGGAGGGTGCGAGGAGTGCAAGGAGGAGAGGGGGGGGTGACGGGTTGATGAGACATGGCCTTGATGGGTTGAGGGGTTTATGGATCCATGGCGTATGAATGGGGGACCATGAAATGAAAATTGTTGATTGAGGCAACCATTGTTGGGGGGGCTAGTGAAGGAGGGACTGCAGTGAAGATGGTGATGGGGGCGCAGTGGGATAGTCGAGGAAAGGGAAGGAGGACGAAGTCAACATGGGCAATGAGATTGGGAGATGAATCCAATGACACCGAGGGAGCCATAGGGATCGCGATCGTAATGCAGTGAGCCCGTCTGTCGCGGTGGCTGCCTTGCGGTGTATTGAGGGGATGGGCTCCAAGGAGGCCTCGGAAACGAAGTGTCGTGAACTGTGCGCTTGCCCCTCTCCTGATGAAAAGAGATCCATGGATAGCACTCGATGGATCCGTGCTCTACACGAATGATGCTTCGCGAAAGTTGCAGCGTGCGGATGTGTGGATCTGGCCGTGGATGGATGGAGGCTGTCGGGAAACGGAGGCTGGATGTGATTCAGGGGGGATTCAGGGGTAATCGGGAGAGCTGCCGAACCGCACAGAGGCACAGTACTATGTACGAATCACCACAGAACAAGCTCCCGGGAAGAAACGAACGCGATCAATGAAAAGGATGCGAGTCAACAGCATTCTCGACTCGGGTTTCTCGGCCTGAAGATCATGCCAAAAAAAGGAAAAGAAAATGGGTGCTAAAAAAAAAGGGTCTGGCCGGGGATTGAACCCGGGACCTCTCGCAGGCGTGAAGCATAGGGTGGACCCTAAGCGAGAATCATACCACTAGACCACCAGACCGAGTGTTATCATTGTCCGTTCCTGCATTAACAGTGCCCATGTACTCCACATCTGCACTCTCGTCGTGCTCCGTACAAGTACTAGTAGTACCTACTCGTACTCTTACAACAGAGTGTTGCCTCCCTGCCTGCTCCAACACATACTGTATGCGATGCCAATCTCTTGCATCCAGTCGTCACAGGCACATTGATCCCCATGCCATCATTCCCCGGCAATCCAATAGCCCCTCCCTGGCTCATCCTAGGTCCATGTCGAGGACTTGATCTTGTCGTTTACTTCTCCTCCAGGACGCCCTTCTTCTCGGCCTCCCTGAGGATCTGCTCGTTGCGCTCCTTGGCCCGCTGGCCTGCGCCCTTCTCGCCCATGCCCTCGGGCAAGGGGGCCGTTTTCTTCGTGCGGTAGATCTGTGATGCGGGAGTCAGCATGTTCTTCTGCTGCGGGAACTTGGACACGCCCTGTCCCTGTTTTCTCCTGATCCCCTTGTCGTATTCGGTCCCCTTGGACGTCGGTCGTGTGTGCATAGGGGGGAAGGTGTTGATTTTCAGGGGTCGAACACATGGAGCGCTGGTCGGCGCCATTCTTGGGATTCGCATGTCTCTTCGGAGAGGAGATAGCTGCTCTGGAGGCTTCGCCATCTTCAAAGGGAGTCTCCGTGCCGGGAGTGGCGGGACCACCAGAGGGGGGGGCTCGATGCTGAGGTGCCATGACGTACGACTCCTCTCCGGCGTCGCATGCCCCTTCAGAACGAAGTTGGGGGGAGTGATGAATTCGTAGATCGACTTGGAAGTCTGCGTCTGAGTAGAGGCACATGCGGGAAGATAGGACCTACCGAGTCGTCTGGGGCGTCGGTGCCGTGGATGATGTGGTGGTCCATATCGAAGGGCCCGTTGTCGCTGGATCCGTCTCCTTGGCGAGGCATGATGCTGGCGTCTGACTCCGAAATAGATGTCTTTCCAAATTTGATCGTTTTGGGAGGAAGAATCGTCAATGCTGATGTGTTCCTGCAGGAAACGCGATTGAGATCATTTGTTTGATGGTATTTCTTTCTGGTGATTCGAGGTTGGGGCGGCTCGTCAAAGGGGGATCATATCGACGTCATCCCGCCCAGAGAACCAGCTTTTCATACATCCACACATCCACATTCACGTCCAACGTCCATATCTACGTCCATACCTACACATTATTTTTCATCATGCCTCATGCTAATGGTAGAAGGGTTTATATACTTTGCCGGTACTCCGTAGCGGCATCTTGAACTCCCCGGCCGTAGCTCGCTGAGTTGCGTAGTTCCCCTATCTCGATGGAACACCACCCCTCTCATGGATCTCGCCAGATCCCCTACCAGTTCTCCCGTGCCAGACGAAAAACAGATGATGCAGCGTTGTTTACCCATGTTTTTTTTGGGGATATCCGGCGGCTGACAAAACAAGAGCTTATTCATGATCCTTTCCTCATCTTGTGTTTCACGATCCAGCTGACTGGGGAACGGAGGCTCGAAATCACCATTGAGCCACATCTCGTCAGATGTCCAGCTGTCTAAGAAACAAAAGCACCATACATCATTCCCTCGCATCTCGTGAAGCCTCCAGCAACTCGTCCCTGTTAGACAAGAAGCAATTTTGCGCAACTCATTCAGTCATGCCTCGTTAGACGTCCAAGCTTCCCAACCCCCGCCATGACCACCTCTTTTTTCCACACCTCAATACAATCCCTTCACCCGAAATCCATCGATCCCCGTCCTCACTCCATCGATCCCGTCCTCACTCCATCGATCCCGTCCTCACTCCATCGATCCCAGTCCTCACTCCATCGATCCCGTCCTCACTCCAGCGCACCCGCCAGCGCCACCGCGCAGAACCGTAGATCCCCCCCCCCCCTGCCGAGGAACCGCAGCGCGCCCATCTCCAGCCCCGGCGCGCTCAGCACGTCCTCGTCATCGGCCAGGAGGCCCCTCCGGATCGGCCCCTTGCGCCGCCCGTCCAGCTCCCACAGCGCGCCGTCGGCGCCCTTGACGAAGCAGACGTAGTGCAGGTCCACGTCGTCCTGGGCGTCCGGCGCGGGGGTGTCCCCCGCGGAGGCGGCGTCGCGGTGGGCAGCTGCCAGGGCGGGCGTGTCGCGGAGGACCTGCGCGCGGAGGGCGGGCGGGAGCGGGGTGCTCTTCTGGATGATTTCGTCGAGCGTGGAGCCCTTTTCTGTAGTGCATGCGTCAGCTATCGCTTCTGATATTCCACCCGTGAAATTCGTGCAGGGGTGATGAAGAATGAGGATCAGACGGGGGGTGCGGAAACGGCCATTGATGAGGAGTGAGTGTGAAAGAGCACCATGTAGAATGAAGAGTGTGAGAGGAGTAAGGAGTTG
>NIGD01000008.1:612636-655100 GCA_003055185.1 Escovopsis sp. TC
GGAGAATCAGTAGGGCTCACCAACAAACTCCCGAGCCGACCCGTTGGCCGCCGCATGCAGCAGGCCCATCATCCCGCACGAGTTGCGTATCGTCTGCCTCCACCACATCACCGGCTCGCCCTCCCCCTTCCCCGCGTACTCCTCCGCGCCCGCGTCCTCCTCGGCCCGGTGCGCCTCGTACGCGGCGTCGATGGGGAAGACGAGCAGCAGGGCGAGCGCGGGGCGGGGCACGAAGCCGAGCATGTCTGGGTCCGAGAGGGAGAGCACGTCGTGCACGGCGAGGGCGGGGGAGATGCCCAGCTTGTGGAGGAGGGAGGTCATGAGCGGGGGGTTGGCCTCGAGGGGGATGAAGGCGGGGGCGGGGTCTGTGTCGGCCATTGTTGCTGTTGATGGGGTGGATCTAGCTCTTTGGAGGAGAGAACAGCAGGGGATGGGTTGGGGGATGAATGGATGGAATGGAGGGATGGATGTTTGTTGGATGTGAGGGATGGAGCCCTGGCTGTGGGTTGGTTGTGGTGATGATGATGGAGCTGAGCTGGAGCTGGAGCTTGGAGCTTGGAGCTTGGAGGTTCGAGTGTCGCGTCGACGTCTGCACGGTACATACTTGAGTACATACATAACGTTGGAGGCACGCGGGGGGGCGGCTAGACACGTACCCTGGAGAGGCCTGACCTACCCGGGAGCCAGTTGGCACTCGTGATTGAAGTGGCCGACTTCGAGTTCGATCGTGACATCAACATTCACCTCGTCACGCCATCCTCAACCTGCCTGAACTGTTGATGCTGTTGGGGTATCACAGCGGTCCCGCGACTCAGTCCAAATTGATGAACTTGCGGCGGACGGTATACCATGTCCCTCAAAGGAGGCCCATTCATGGTGCTCAATATTGTTGTTGGCCAGGAGAGGTTCGTACATGATGCCCGCTATCATCCATACATGGTGTTCGGTCGTTCAAGAGATCAAGGGGTTCCGCGTCGTCCCTCATCATGTGCTCCTCCGGCCTCGCCCGCGCTTGGCCTTGGCCGCCACGACCTGCCCCTGCCCCTCCTCCTCGCCGACTCCCACATCCTCCGCAACCGGCGCACTCTTCCGTGCCCTTCCCCCGGCAGTCTTCGCGGCCGCAGTGCTCTCCGCGGCCTTGGCCTTGCGCCCCCTCTTCGCAGGCGCGGGAGCCTCTTCCTCCTCCTCTCCCCCAGCCTCCTCCTCGGCCCTTTTCTGAGTCTTGGCCGGCGCTCTAGCCTTTTTTGCTGCAGTCACCTTGGCATCGGCCTCCTCGTCCTTCTCGACCTTCTGAGCCTTGCCCTTGGTCTTGACCGCGGCCTTCCTGCTATCCTTCTTGGCCGGCGCGGGGACAGGCTCTTCTTCCTCCTCGGGCTCGCCCTCGCTCTCGCTCTTGAGTTGGGCCTTGGCCTTTGTCCTGGGCGTCGCCGCAGCTTTGCGGCCTCGCGAGGCAGCGGGCTTCTCCACCTCCTCCTCCCCCCCCTCTTCCTCCTCTTCCTCCTCTTTTACAACCTTGGCCTTGGTCTTTCTGGCCTTCTTGGGTTGAGGCTCATTCTCCTCAGCGGCAGCCTTGCGAGCACGCTTCTTCTTCGGGGCCACATCCTCGTCGCCGTCCTGCAAGGTGTCAGCTCACAAGTACCTGCACTCGTGCTATGATACAGAGGTCCAGGGCATGACATACATTAGCAGCCTCGGCCTTGGCCTTGGCCTCCCTCTGCTTGGCTGTCAGATAGATCCCCTTCTCGCCAGGCTTGTTTTTCTCAGGGTCCTTGGTGAAACTCCTGTCAGTATTCCGTGAAATCATTGCATATCTTTTCGGTGCATTCGGAAGAGTCCACACCGCAAGGAGGGTATGACTTACGCCCTTGAAATCTTCGGGGTCGATGTGACCCTGCTTCACGACCCGCTGGATCTTCTTCTGAATCCCCGGATCTCTGCTCCCGTCGCGTCAGCCACATACGAGTCCTCTGCCGGTGTACATCTGCCAAAACCCAGGACGTGCGACCACCTACGTAATCTCGTCAAAGCCGTCAATGGCGTTAAAGTCGTAGTCATCGCTGTCGCCTTTGCAGAGCTCCTGCAAGCTCTTGACCTGCGCGCCGGACACGCAGCCCCTGAAGAAGTTAGTCGCGTGCCCTTCAACATCAGACACGTGCTCGCTTTTCGTGCGCCTCAGGTTCCAACCCGCGGAATCAAGAAGTCCTCCAAAAAGCAAGGAAAACAAGGCAAAAAAATAGAGGAAAGACAAGAAGAGGGACTGAGAGGGGTTTCATGGAATACCAATGCTTCCAGCCCCACGAGCCGTGCTCCTGGATCTCGATCCACGTGCCGAAGCGGATCTCGCCCTTGAGGATCTTTACCGCGTCCTTCTTGCACTGCGTGTCCTTGCAGCCGGCGCGATTATTCGGCGAGATTTCTGTAAGGTCCATGCTTGTCAGCACCCTCAGAGGATTCTTGCTGTCTCGACCTGGCTCTGCCACCTGCCTTTCTTGTGACCAAGAGAAAATTCTGGCGTGAGGAGCGGGTGGAGAGTGGAACGTAGCCATGAGCAGGAAGAGAGGCGGGAGGCTTACCGATCCGATATTGAGGCATCTTGGAACGAAGGGACAAATTCAAGCGATTTTCGATGAAAGATGTCGAGGACTGAGGAGAGCAGGTCCCAAAATTGCGATCGTGTCTGGATCTTATGAATGTATCAAAAAGGTGCAGTGAATGGCCTCGGAGGCTCGAGGATGGAGGAGGGAGGATTCCAGATTGAGGTTGGAGCCCGGGCTGGAGGAGCGCGTTGGGGCTTGTCCTTTCGTTCCTGCCTTGATCGATCTGGCTCGTTTTCGCGACGCACGTCCCAATTGAATGGAGTTGAGTTGAGTTGAATTGAATTGAGCTCCGCCCATTTCGTGGAGGAAATCCAGAGGCTGGAGGTGATAGTCCCCCATCAATTGAATCGAGGGCTGTTCTAGATACATGCACATCAATGTAGACAAATTGGTGGAGGCGCCTCGGTGAATTCAACCGCTGTTCCTGGCGGCGAGGAAGCGAGCTGCAGGGGACTCATGGTTGATGTTCCTGGGGCGGGCTGGAGCCACTGAAGCTGGGGCCTGGAGGGCTCTCGTCAGTCGGTGAGCCGCCTACATTTGATGGATACCTATGGAATGGATCAATACTTTCTACCTACTGAGGATCAATTGGATCTTGATACTGCTCGATGCTGGATTCAATAGTAGATTGATGTGCTGAAGGGGCGCCGGTTCAGCGAACTGCCCTGGGAAATTTTGTACGGAGTACTCCGTAGTGTGGGCGATTTTCGGCAGCGCATGCCAACCCTAACCCTGGACTGCAAGGCCGCGATATCAACGCAGGGGTCTCTTGGATCCATCCGTCTTTCTTTGACTCCTGAGAACATGCACATTCGATGGCAAGTGGGTAGCAGAAGTGATAGATCTATGGATCTATGCATGTTTGATGCTCTCGAGGCTTTTCGTTTGCGCCAACGGGCAAACAGTCATGGTGAATCAAAGGGCAAGCTTGATTCACGGGGAGTCGTCGTCACTCTGATGCGGGTACTCATACTCCGTACAACCAGTCGGGCCTGGATGCTGCCTTTTGCTCTGAACGGATTTGGAAATCATCAAAGCATACGGAGTACTCCGTAGAGAATGATGGATGTTTGGGTTCCACGAACGCCGAATGAATACCTAGATGGATCGCGCAACCGCCAAACAAGATGCAGAAGAAGTACAAACAAAGGACACAACAGAAGATTCGAAGCATAGCATCGTCATTCATAGGAAAGGGCACCACCCGATGTACATGGCCGTCAGGTTCCTCGGGTCCACCGCCTGCTTGATCAGCTCGTCCACCTGCCCCTCCACGCTCAGCGGTATGTTCTCATGCGGCAGCAGCCCCTTCACCTTGCGCTTGATGCTGTCCACCACGCTCTGCGGCTGCAGCCTCACGTGGCTGCGCGACGCCGCCGCCGACTTGGACGACCCCGCCCCGCGCTTGTCCCGCTGCAGGTCCAGCGTCGGGTCGTAGATGAAGGCCTCGAGTATCGTCATCAGCGTCTCCTCCTGCTGCCGCAGGATCCGCAGCGTCAGCTCCGACGACTTGCGGAACGGGCCCTCGTACCCGCAGATGCCCATCGCGGCCACCATGTTGTGCGTCAGCCGGAACGGCACCCGCTCGGGCTTCGCAAACGTGAGGCCCTTGTCGAAGAGGCAGTTGAAGTCGACGTGGAAGACGCCGCCCGTACCCTCCTCCAGGTTGACGTTCTCGCCGTGCCGGTCGCCCAGCCCGAGGATCGTGCCGACCATGGACATCACCGCACAGGACCGCGTGTACTTGAGCCGCGCGCCGAACCACGTCGACGGGTTCGGGAACTGCTCCATGAACCACAGCGGCAGCACGGGCGGGAAGCGGCCCAGCACGTCCTGCGTGAACCGGGCGAGCTGGCCCTCCCCGCCGCCGCACGCCGCCTCCATGAGCGTCTTGATGCCGTTGTAGTCGATCGTCACCTTCTGCGACCCGTACAGGGTCAGGAGGATGTCCCGAAGCGTGCGGATCCCGGGCACCCACTCGATGATGCCGCACTCCTCGTTCAGCGGCACCACCGCGTACGTCCGGATGTACAGCTGCCTCTTGCCGGACTCGGCGTCCCGCTTCAGCGCCCGGTTGATGATGCCGTTGAACTCCATCAGCCGCTGGTCCGTCCGCAGGTCGTCCTTAGGCTTGATCAGCAGCATGTACGACCGCCCGTCGCTGCCCCGCGCCGTCAGCCTCCTCGGCTTCGCCAGCGAGCTGAGCACAAGCACCTCGTCCTCAAACGACTGGATGGTCACCACGTCCGACGAGAAGGCCGTATGCGTCCTGATGTGCTCCGACGCTGCCGGCAGCGTCGCCGTCAGCGAGCTCTCCACGGGGACCACCAGCGCGCTCGGCGTGCAATCCTTGCCTCTGAACCGCAAGTCCTTCTTCAGGCTCGCGTGCACGGCCTTGTTGCCGGAGAAATCGCCGTTGTGGCAGGCGAGCAGGAGCTGATTCGCTAGCATCTCCCCCTTCTGGATGAGCGGACTCATGCCCTCCACCTTTCTCAGCTTTCTCATGATGTGCAATCCGCGCGACGTCCTCTCGGATTCCTGCTTCTTGTCCATGGTCATGATGCCAATCATGCTCCAGAGCGCCTGGCGCGGATGCGCTTGAACCACCTTGACGATGATGTCTTCCAGGCGCTCGAACACGTTGGGATTGGGGTGAGCTATTCGCGCCACGATTTGCGGCAGAGCCGTGTAGAAGATATAGGCCGGGAGGCGATGGATGTACTTGTCCAAGAAAGCATGCAGCAGGTTCAATTGCTCCAACCGCCTCGCTCGCATGGCCGGTGCCAGAGCCTTGCCGTTCGGCGCCTTTTCGACCTGAGCCCCCATGTCCAGCCAGAGCGTGAGGATCCTTGGCAACGTCTGATAGAGGTATTTGGTGCCAGAGAGTAAAGATCGGAGGTAGTTCTCAATGACGAGCCTCGCGATCTCTCCCGCGTGGTAGGCGTCAGTCTGATCGTCCGCTTTCAGCGGCTGTTCTGACTCCAGCACCTTCTTGTAGTATCGGCCGAGGTAGTAGTGGCCCTTCTCCCACGACGGAAAGGTCCTCGCGGGCTGCTGGAATTTCTCCCGCAGCGCACCGGCATGTGTCTGGCCCGCCGCGTCGAGCCATTTTGCCAGGAGGAGCTGCGCTCTCGCGGTCAGCAGCTTTTGGTGCGAGTTCAACTTGGTGATCGATCCAACGCTGAGCGAGGGCACGGTCCCCGCCTGCTGCTGGCTCATGAATTTGTTGAGCTCGATGGCCCCCTGTAGCATCTGGATGGCTTGGCGACGGTGCGAGTCCCTCCAGAGCAGCTTGGCGTTCTCAATGGTTGCAGCGTCGTCGCCGAGCTGGGAAGCGTGCAGGACAGCGTTGAACGACTGATGAGGGGAGTTTGTCTTCCGCGCAAGACGCGCGCTGGCAAGCCACAGCCCCGAAACGTCGAGGTCCATAAACGTCGGCCGCATCAGCTCCATCGCGGCTCGTTGAATACCAAGGATATACTGTTTGTCGCTGAAATAGGCACCGATGACCTCGAGCCGATCGTGCAGAAGCACCATTAGCTTGTTCCGATCGTCCTCCGTGGATGATCTTGAGCCGGAAATCATCTCTAAGTCCGTCAAGACGTGACACTTGAGCATCAGGTCGTGAGCAGCTTGTAGCGAGACCGTGGCCGATGTGGTCATCGAGGAAGCAACGGCCTCTCTGATTTCTCTGATGGATTCTCGGACCACGACCTCGCTGCATTTCTTGTGAAGCGAATCAAAGAGCCGCGCCAAAAGTATGTTGAAATCCTGCGCGGAGCTTCCCTGGAATCTGCCAACGAAATTGGCAAGGTTGTCCCATCGACCCGTGACCCAGGCGGCCTCGACGGCGAAGGGCATGATTTTGTTGTCGACCGAAGGATCGATCCGCATGCCATCGATGTGGTTCAGGAGAACATCGTGCTGACCTGCTTGCTTGAGGCAGTTGAGCAGATCCAACTGGACATTCAAATCGTTGGGTTTCTCGGCGAGCTGCATCTCGTACCAGCTCTGGGCTGCGGTCCATCTTCCGGCCTTTTTGTGGCTCAGGATCTGCTGATTGATGTCCAGAACTTGCAAGTGGGCGGAGATGCCCTCCAGGCCATCGGGCTCATCGATGTTGGCGTATATCTCTTGCAGCTGCTGCAAGAGCCGCGTTCTGTCCCCCCCGTCACCTTTCCCCAGTTCTGTCTTCTGTGCGTGCTGCTCCAAGTGGAATAGAGCGATTGCGTACTCGTTGCAGTCCATGGCTCTCTGCGAAATCAGCTCAGCCGAAAGGCCATCCAGAAGTCCCTGGATCCGAATCACGCTCTCTTTAGCCATCTTGAGGCCTGTTTTGTTTTCCCCTTTGGAGGCAGCTTTGGGCGAAGAGCTTGAGGTCCGTTTCGCGTGAAGCCACCTCATTGCGTAGTCAAGACATTGGAAAACAGCCTATCCACGGGTCAGCAAAGAAAAACAAGATCGTGTCAGACGAGGAATGTATGAAGAAGCGTACATGACAAAACCTCCTCATGTCCTCCTTCTCTTCGTAAGGGGCGTCTTGTGGTGGTTGATGCTGCAGGATGTTTTTCAGTTCTCCCAGGACTGCATCTCCCTCTTTTTCGCTGCTTCTAGGACCAAGGAGAACATGCAAGACAAGATAAGGGAGCAGGAATTCTGCCGTTGACAAGTCTTTGACCCGGATCACCCTTGTCAGGGGCTCGAAAATGATGTCGGCGTAAACGTGCTGGCCCTTGCGCAACAGATCAAGAACAAAAACTCGTAGCCAACTCGCGTATGACCTCCCAGAATGGAAGATCGGGTACTGCACTGTCGATGGGTTCATCGGAGCCACCATATACTTTGAGCTGAGAAATGGAGTCACCACGTCTCGCACGTTCTCTGGCAAGCCCATCCACTTCTCGTAGATCTTGAATCCTTCGAGAACGCCGGAATCGTGCATGGCGCAGGCTTTCCGAATGTCGCAGCGCTCTAGGAGTTCCTGTATCGCAAATGACAAGAAACCCTGGTGCCTCATGTCGGTCGTGGACAGGAAAGAAGGCACCAGCGCCTCTTCTAGGATGAACAGGGCGAAGTTCGTTGCCTCTTCCATGGTCTCAAAGTTATCCAGGACGACGATGGAGCGCTTCTCCCTGACGGCCTCTATCTGGTTTGAATCCAAACAGCCGATCAGGCCAACGCATTCGACGCAGAGTCGAGTAATGTCTGTCTGTTTGCCGTTGTATTTGCTCGAACAGTCGAGGAGAGCTCTGAGAAGAGTCTTGACCACCGTGTCAGGTCGCTGACTCACAGCAGATACGTAGAGCGCGTCTTGGTTGTTGCGAAGGTACGGCACCAGATCGGACAGGGCTTGGTGAACAACGCCGGAGTAATCGTGAGTAATTCTTCGGGAGAAGACCTCAAGTGCCTTCCCCGGAGCAATATTCTGTCGAAGATCATCGAGTTTGCCTGCGAGGTCGCCGATTTCCGTGAGGTGACAAAGCGAGGGAAGGTGGGCGATGGATCTCTCGACCACTGCCTCATACTCTTTCAGAAGAAATTCTAGCATTTGCCTCACAAAAATCGCGCACGAAGAGGTGAGCGAAGTCCAGTAGCGATGGATGATGAAGAAGGTGGCTTCTATGAGCGCTTCAACATCTTCCTCGCCGAAATGATGGAGCATGGCCGACCAGCAAGAGATGGCATCTTCGCGCAGGGGATCCTGCGAAGCGGCAGATAATAAACAAGCGGAGATCTAGAGTTGTGTTTTGTCAGAAGTTGGTTCGCGCGATCGATGGACAAGGCTTTCGTACCTGAGGTCGAGCAATCCTCGCGTATGCCTTGCTGAGCTTTATCATCTCCTCCAACGCGCGTATGTAGGTCCGCTGCTCCGAACTCGGGGGATGAACCGAGTCCGAGTCATTGATGACATCGGTCATTCTGGCCATGAGGCCGAGAATATGGGACTGGAGAAAACGTCCCACAACATTGCTTTTCTTGCCCCTGGTTTCTTTGTTCGATCCCATTATGAGGGTTGCCATTTTGGTCAAGGCTTTGTGTATCTTCCAAAAAATTAGCAACCAGGTCGACCCTAGGCGGGGCGGGGCCGTGCAAGAATTACCTGACGTTTGCGAGCAGCATCAGCCTCACCCGCTGCTTTCAGGAGCTCTAGGGAGATCAGGAGCGGCTCAGTCTGGACCATCTCCAGCAGGCTGAGGCTGTGAAAGTGCGAAGAGATCTCGCCAAGACGAGACATGACGAATATTTCAACGTCGTCAGCCTCCTGCCCCATGAGCAACGACAATATCGCGCCAAGATTTGCGTTGTCTAGCAAAGAAAGCCAGATCTCCTCCTCATGTCTAGCTTCCGAGATTTTGCGGATGATGTCTTTCCGTCTGTCAAGCACAAGCCATGGCAGTGCGTGTGTTTGGATGAGAAGCAGGAGCTCATTGACAGATATCTGCAAGAGCTCGGCGATCGCGCGACTCCGTTGCGGGCGCTCAATCATGTCTTTCGTCGCCAAGTAAGCGAGGCTCTTCCAAAACGGCTCAAATAGCCGCCGCGGCGTCACTCGACGAGCCTCTGACAGATTCAAAAGTTCGTTGAAAGCGAAAGCAGATTCCAGATCGTTATTGCTTCCCAGGTACTCGAGCAGCTTGATCAGAATCAAATTTAGCTCGTCTTCCGTGACAATTCGACCCAACTGGCCCCAGGCCAGCACCATTGACTCAACCATTTGAGGTCTAGTTGTTTCTGATATTGATCGGAGAAGGGCAATTGAGGTCTTTCTGTTTCGATCGAGTAGGTCTTGGCTTAAGAAGCGAGTTGGCTGAGGCGGAATGAATGCCAAGAGAGTTCTACCGGCCGCGAGCCTCACTTCTCTCACAGAGCTACTGAGTGACTGAAGGCACCATTGTCCCGGACCCGAGACTTCGATGTTCAAGAATGACTCGTCCTCACAGTGAGCCACCAACCTTCTCAAAGCGATCATAGCAGCAACCCTTGGCCGCTTTGATTCGAGAAAGGCAGTCGATCGGAGCAGCTTTGAAAAGATGAGGCGGGCTTCTGCCTTTGCATGATGCTGTGTGATCGCCCGGAATGGCTCAAGCTCCCGGCCATGACAAATGGCGCAGTCCGTCATGGGTTTGAATGAGGTTTGCTGTGAAATTGCGCTGATGGCGTCGTCGGCGAAGCAGCAGGTCTTTGACAGGAGGTCGATGGCAAGACACTGATTGGACGCATCGCTCGATTCAAATCCATCTCTGTTGCCGTGTCAGCTTTTCCCCTGAAAGATTGCTGGCCAGATTCGATAGTCGCTTACAGAAAAACCTTCTCAAACACGACGATGTCATCGCTCGATCCTGTTGGTGAATCTTGCAGGACATCCCTTATTGCCTGCGTCAGCTGGGGCAAATTTTCTCTGTTATCGTGAGATACTTTTCGTTTCTTCGACGATGTCGAGCTTCCGTAGAATATTTCGTATTCTGAGCTCAATGCTTGCACTTGAGCGCCGAGGTCTCCATCATGAAACTTAGAGGGATGGATATCGTCGGCGTGGGTCTCTTGGAGCGAGGAGTCGGCTACCTGACCGAAAAGAAGAGTGCTTCTCTAGATCTTCATCAGAAATCGATTCGACTTTTCTCTCACGGGATCTACGTACCCAGAAATCAGACCCCTGGCCAATAGCTTGAAAATGTGATGAGAGATACAGAAGTGACTGCAACAGTTTTGAAGCAGCCAATCTTCCTACCGAGTGGGTTTTGAGAGCCATTCGAGCCAGCACGACCAGCGTCGCGCAGCTGGTTGACCGTGCTATGTCGCCAGTCACGTCCGCCTCGATCAATGCTTTTGGAGAAGATAGAAGTTCGGCGAAAAGAGAAATAAGAAGAGCGCAGGCTTTACTTGAGAAAGATGGATTGGCGTTGTTGTGGTCAAAAGCTGACGCCTTGATCATCTCAACAATTGTCTCCATGAGAGGCACTGGTGAGCTGGGCACGGCCAGCTCCCACCTTCTCTGAACATGACGCAAATCGTAGAACGCATCGACCAACCACGGCCCGTTTTCGGCGAATGACAGGCAATTCAAGAATGCAGGTTCTGAGGAGGACAGAGGGTATGCTAATACCCTCATCAGACTCGCGGATTGACGCAGGGCATGGCCGACGGAAAAGACTGAGTATGAAATCCGCTTCGACACAGCCAAACGCCCTCTGTCGACAATCTCATATACAACGGACGTGGGCGGGAGGTCCAGTGCAATCTCTGAATCTTGCCGAGTCGGGATCAATGACGGACTCCCGAGATAATCGAGGAGTGCTGTAAGCGCGTCAGCACAACCCATAGGATCAGACTAGAAATACGCAGGCTGTCTTGACTTACAGCTCAGAGAGGCTCGCAGGTAGAGTCCCATGGATGGCGCTATTCTCCAAAGGCTCCCCGTCCTCGCCACGGTCACCAACAAATACTGCAGGAAACCTTCTACCACGCCCTCAATGTCGACGCATTTCGCGTGACCCAGCAGTCTCAACAGCTGAGGAAGCAGCCAAATCCACAAAGGTCCCTGGCCCCGAAACATCAACCCGTGATCATCGCTGCTGAAGTCGAGCACGGTCGGGGTCTCCTTGATTGTGAATCGGAGAAAATTGATAGCTTTTAGAGCCTCGGAACGGGCAAAGCTCCGGTCCAAGAAGGGATCGTCGAGCTTGATTCCTTCGAGGACCACCCGACAGTACACGTAGATGAGCATGTGATTGTGCTCAACGCGCTCGCGGTGCGACTTCAAGAGGTCCGGATTGGTTTTGACTCGCTGGATTGCGGCAAAGAGGTTCTTCATCTCATTGTTCTCATCGGATCGAGAAGCCTTGGAGGATGTCGATATTTCCTCCACCAGCTGAGCGGCCAGGGTCGAGGGCGGCAAACCGCCATCAGCCGCGTCAACAGCCATTCCGGCGGGGCCTGAAAGAGGGCAGAATGGAATGAAGCCGTCATGAATCACGTCTCAGGCATTTCCAATGCATTCTTTTCGAGCATGGAAACATCCAATGCGAATATGAGATGCAGATGCGTCAACTCGGAAGTTGAATCGCGACGAGCGACGTTGGATTCTCGATGAGGTCGAACACGATGTCACGTGACATCCTCGCCTCGATGAGTCAGCACTTGAGACCCCCTTCGTACGGCAGGTCCGATCGAGGAATGGGCAAGGTCACAACTTCCCAAATAAAGAACAATCAAGATCACAGAAGAACGTCTGGAGATAGAGAGGACACGTCATCCTCATCCTCATCCTCATTTTGGAGGTGCAAATGATCGTTGGGACTTTTTCTACAGGAGACAGTGGGAATCATCGAAGGATTTCAGTCGTCATAGCGAACCCTGACGGCATCGTGCGTTACCCCTGAATCATCAATCCGACAGTCAGATCAGTTCTTTCACCTCTCCCGCAGGCAATAGGCGACATTCGGATCACGCACCTCCAAGCTTGACTGCATATGTGATCATGGCTGATCCATATCTGGCTTCGATGACACCTCGAAGGCAATAGTATCTATGCCAGCCCATCTTCTGCTTGCCGGCAGCGGCCTTGACGGACTTGGGGATTTTGCTCAGGTCCAGTGACAAAATGGCGATGGGCCGAGTGCGTGGGGTGGCGTGGATTGGGGCCTCGCCGTCGTCGTTGTTGCTGAAGATCTTGATCTCGGTATTGGGAGCGTGGCCCATCAAGACGGGGATATCGCACTGGTACTGAATCGTCGCGGGTCTCCCCTCCGGATACGGGTGCCCCTTTCGCTGGCTTCAGCCCCAACTCGTTCTATCACTTAAACGAGGGACAACGGGGCTTTGGTCCTTACTTTGCGAATGAACCAGCACATCTCGACCACAACGTTCTCTCCTTCTTTGGAGGACCAGAACCTGCGAAAGGCGAGAGGAATCAATATCGAGCTTCACGGGGGGCTTGGTGCCATCTCAGACTCACGCCTCTTTGGGGTCGTGCTTCTTCTCGTCATAGGTCGCGAGCAGGCAGGTTCCATAGGATCATCTCGCAATGCGGGAGGCAATTTTCAGTCGGACCAAGCGAGGCTCATGAAGGCTGAGCCCATGGATGGCGGCTCCTTTCACAACAGCGAACACGCCGTTTTCGGGCTGAAGAACACAAATGCTTCCTGGGACAGAATTGCAGATGCGGGACCGAAGGTACCAGCTTTGACCAAAGCCCCCAACCAGGACGATGGCAGCCATACGACGACCCGCCATTGATATCTGCTCCTTGACAAGACATATCACGTCCTTGACGATCGTCTCGATGATCTTCTGGATCATGTCTTCCTGTGGAATTTCGAAGCGGTTCCGTCTCTCACCCAGGAACAGACGAACGATTGAATCAGTTGGCGAGACAGCTTGAGCAGGCACAATAAGTTCTCCTTCACGTTGGACCTTCCATTGATAATACGGTCTCTCTGTCCGTCAACCATAAAGAAGAGAACCTCAGCAATACCGAAGACTCTGATGACTTGACGACTTATTGTTACATACAATCCATCATCAGGGACCCTCCGCCCTCAAAAGTCCCGTTTCATCAGTATCATTCCAACAAAGGTCACGTCTGGAAACGTTACAAAACCCACGAGATGACTGGAACCGGCCTCCGAGGATGCAGAGTAAGGACATTGACTACTCGAATGGCTTCGTTAGGAGCTCGTCCGTTGATGGTGTCGCAAGTCCTTCAGAAGCCTTATCATGCCAACGAGATTACCCGTTTTTCATCTTGAAAATGGCCACCATCTCCAGCTCGATTGACGAGGGGCTTCCTCAACCGGCGGTCGCGGGGGCAATGGAGGCGAACCGTCATTCGGACGAGCAGAGTCTTTGACACTGCTGCCCGGCGCTTCGGATCTCCCTCTCGAATCGTGGCGACTCTCCCGTTTTCTTTCTGGCGGGAGACTCGAAGCGCGAGACTTCTCTTGCGAAGAGAAGACTCGAGACTGTGAAGCCGTGGCGTTGTTTCGGCCCCTCCCAGAGGACGAGGCCGGCTCGGATTCTCGCGGGTCGAACGGCGCCACGCTGGGGATGAAAGGCCGCATGTAGCGACGGACGTAGTCCTCGCTGACGCCCAAGGCCATTGCGTCCGCGATTCCCATGTTCATCCGCCCGATGTACTCCTTCTTCGGTCGACTGTCCCCCGTCAAGTCCAGGTTGATGTACGTGAGGGTATTGGTGGCCATCGTCGTCGGGGGATCCCGTCTTGTCGCCGCTGCCGTCTCTGCGCGGTCGGACTGACTGCAGACCTCGACCGGTCCGCCCTGATTGACGATCCAAGCGACCGAACGGCGATAGAGCGCACTGGGCGCCCTTTGAAGGGAGACTCGGGTCCAGCACTTCTCGTATGCATCCTTGGCGACGCCCTCATACACGTCCAAGCTGGCCTCGTCCTCATCGTCTATCTCGTACACGAGACCCTCGACCCAGTGGCCCTGGGCTGCCCTGACGTTGGCGTATCCGCGTTCGTTGATATGCCACTGGTGGTTTGACAGGCGGGCCACTCCGATGTATCTGCTCTTCGGACATCGTTTCTTCATCTGGTCGAGGCAGAGGTTGCTGCCGTATGCGAAGTAGTATGTCGCCGGCGAGGACTGCGCCTTTGCAGGCTGGTGCCCCCTCTCGGGACGGTTCGGCTCGCGTGAGGCCATCGATGTCGTTTCTGGGGACGCAGGTGGACGATGTGGCAAGAATCGATCATGGGGAGGTCCAACTCAAGGGATGTCGGATGCAGAGACTCGTCACACCCAGCCTGGGTTTCGAGGCAAAAGGACTCGGTGGATTCATCGCACGACCAGCCTCCCAGCATCAAACATGCAAGAGGGGGTTTCAATGTCAGCGAGAGGAGACCCTTGCGGCGCACACCCAACCGGGTGGGAGAGCCCCTGACTACTACTCCTAAGCAGTGGTGATGAGGGAGGCAAACAGGGCGGGTCTTGTGGGCCCAAATGTCCGCAGATCCAGACGTCCCAGGGCCCCTGCTGAGACTTCGACAGATTGGGCAGCAAAAGCGGCGTTGCTATTGGGTTAGGAAATGCCCAATGGAGACTTTCCACGTCCATATCCAGACACGGGGGCCGCTCTGCCTCCCTCTGCCAGCGACTTCACCCCCCCTCCATCATCCCCCCCGAATCCCAATACGCCCTGGGAGAAGGTGTTGCATTCCCAATTTTCCTGCTGAGTTACCGGTAGTACTTACATACATCGGACAGTCTTCAACAAGCAGCTTTGAGAATTCGACGTCCTGCAAGTGAGCCTGCACGGACAGTCAATGCTCGGCTTCAAATCACAATATCGGCAAGAGGGGGGGAATCCACAACGTCGATGTGGGTCAAGACGAGGCTCCTCAAGGTCAACAGAGTCACCGAGGGTGGAGACCAGCTGCGTCATTCCCCTGACGACTCGATCGGGGACGACACGCATTGCATTGCCGAATCAGGGTCCTTGGACATGTGGACTTGCAGATGCCCGTGCTGGACGACCTCGGCCCGCGTCTGTTCGACGATACCACGACCTTGAGACAAGCATGGCAGAAAGACGATGTTGGACACTCACCCCGCGTGATGAGGCTGCAAAGGATAAATGACTGTCAGCTTCTCCTGGACAACAAAGCCGCTATGACAAGGGCTTCGCAGAGCCGCCTTTACACGGCGTAGACTGAAGCAATCTCAACGTGAAAGATGGACTGCTCCGCAAACCCTACCGTCATCATCGTGACCGTCACATAACCATATTTCAAGCAACTCACCTCATATTGCATCGAGCTCATTTTGAAGCTTATCCTCAAGTCAGGATCGACGCTTGAACAAGGACCCTTTGTTGCCGCCGCCACCATGGTCAAGCACTACAATTTCGGCGTCGAAATCGAGGTCGTCACCAAACCGTACGGCAACGGGGAGACCTTCTCCAACACAGACTGGTACCGGCAGCTGGCCAGCAAGCTGCGCAACCGCGGCATCTCGGCCGTTCACGACGACTGCTCCAAGTACAGCAAGCATCCGGAGTACTACGGCGGCAAGTGGTTCGTCACGCGAGACGGCTCCCTGAAGCGTCCTCGCCCATTTGGTGCGTCGCAAAGACCGATTCATCCGAGCCCCTGAATCATCCATCTCATGTCCTCTATCTTCATGCCACCATCCCGGCGACTCCTGACCTACACCATAATTCAAGCGGAATAGTTGACATATTAATTTCTTGGCTTTCTCTCCCGCAATTACCAGTCTGCATGGAAGTTGTCTCCCCCCGACTCGACACCACCCTCCCCATCAGCCACATCATCTCCGACTTCTGGGAGGCCATGCGCGTCCACTTCCGCCCCGTCCGCGACCCCTCCTGCGGCAGCCACGTCCACGCCACCCCCGCCTACCTGCGCAACCGCTTCTCCTCCCAGGACCTCCGCCGCATCGCCTTCGCCACCGCCGCCTACGAGGACTTCGTCCTCGCGACGCTCGCCCCCGCCCGGCGCGGCAACCGCTTCTGCGCGCCCAACAGCCAGAGCGTCGGCTCGGGGATCCGCGAGGCCCTGATCGGCGGCAGGGACGCGCGCTCGCTGCGGAAAGTGGCCGCCGCGATCGCGGGCACGAAGACGAGGGCCGAGCTGTGCGCGTATATGCAGGGCAATCGGTACGTCGTGTGGAATTTCCAGAACATCTTCCCGAATCCGAAGACGGGGAAGTGCACGGGGACGGTGGAGTTTCGCGGGGGCAACCAGTTCCTCCGGACGCGCGGGATCCTGGCGTGGGTCGCGTTTGTTCTGGGCTTCATCACGCTCGCTGTCGAGGAGGTCAGTCACTCCCTTTCCCATTTTTTTTGGGCCACACGCGCCCCCCTTTCCCATCCTATCATCGTGATTCTCATGCGTTTTGGGTACATCTATGTTTACTTAGACGATGTCATCGTATGAACGAACAGGACCTCATCCGGCGCTTCGAGTCGTACACGCCCCCTATGGATCCCAGATTCGAGACTCAACTAGACGACTGGTGGAGGCGGATCCGGGAGGCGGCCAGCAGATCCCACATGAGCCGGTATTTGCCGAGAACCTACGAAGAGATGCACTCAAGATGACCTGATGAGTCGTCTGATCTTCTTTTTCTCTTCTGTTCCATGCTTCTCTCTCTTCTTCGCTTCTCTCCTCGATACCTCCTGCGCTCCTCTTGTCTTCCTATTCATCACATCATTCGGCGTTCTTCCGTTTCTGCCCCCCCAAGGTCTGTCTATTTTTCTAGCATTCAGGGCTTTGCATATATGGCTCTCATGACCTCTTTTCAAAGTGTTTCTCCTCCAGGAAATTCCAGGTCTCGGATGATACCTTTTCACGTTGTGTATCAGAATGTCTAAAATTTTATTACTCGACAGATTGACCCATGATACATCTCCTCGAGAGTCGACTCACTGCTACACATCTCAGATCTTTGTGGCCCCGTCTCAAATATCCCTCACTATTGCCCCCTTCTTCCACCCCTCGACCCCTTCTACCCCTTTCTCTCCCTCGGAACACTCGAAAAATCCAGATCATGCATGCGAACCATCATCCCAAATCCAGAATGCCTCGATAATTCTCATTACGCTGCGCTCTGCATCTCATTCGTCGTATCCGACTCATACATCAAATGCCAAAGTGCCATGTATCAAAATCAAAACTCGCCATGAACGCCATGATAGCCCCATCTGCCTTCTCCTGGATTCATCAATGCTCGCCTCGTCACTCCTCTTTGCTCGCCTCCTCCTCAAACATGACGAGAATCGTCCCGGCTTTGCAGATATCCTGTGAAAAATCGTTAGCTGCATCCGCCTTGATTCCCAAGGGTTCCATCATCTTATCGTGAAACTTACGCCCTCTTTGTGTGCGAGCTTCTTGATCACACCGTCCTGCGGGGACCGAATCACCGTCTCCATTTTCATCGATTCGATTCTGTCAGAAATGATCGTTAGCTCTCATCCGATCATCCATCCCTCATTCTTCAGCCTTCGTTGCTCTGCCAGGAGGCGGACTCACACAACAAGAGGCGCCCCCTTCTTCACAGCCTGCCCCTTAGCAACCTCGTTCCTTAGAACCTTGCACGGCATCGGCGCCGCCACCGACGCCGTCGCCTCCTTCAGCCCCAGCGCCTTTTCATACCACGCCGGCGCCACGATCCCCAGCTCCGTCTTCACGCCGTGCTGGATCACCGTCACGCGCGTCTCGTTGCCCTCGTGCTGCGGCACCACCGTCGAGTGCACGCGCTGGTGCATGTAGCGCGTCTGCAGCCTCGTCACGGCGCCCTGCGTGTGCGCCGAGCTCACGACCACGTCGGTGAAGAGCTCCGGCAGCGGTCGGTCCTTCCGGAATACCGTGACGTTGTACATGCCGCGGCCGATCTGGGAGATGGACACGGGCACGATCTCGCCCTCGGTGGCGCTGTATCCGTCGAGGGCCTTGAAGCGGATCTCGCGCTCGATGGCGTCGCGGTCGCCGAAGCCAAGGCGATGGCCGTGCGGCGAGCTTGTCCCCGGTGTTGTCGATATGGTATTCGTGGTGGCGTCGGCATGGTTCTGCTGGAGAATAGCGAGTGCCGCTTGGGCAAAGACTTCTTCGGGGATGCGCCGCGGCTGGAAGAGCACGTCGCGCCACTTGTCGATGAAGCCCGTCTCGACGTCGCCCGCGACGAAGGCCTCGGACTCGCACACCCGCTTGAGAAACTCGATGTTGGTGCTGAGCCCGACGATCTCGAAGGCGCGCAGCGCGGCGGCGAGCTTGCGGATGGCCGTTTCGCGGTCCTCCCCGCGGACGATGAGCTTGGCGATCATCCCGTCGTAGGCCTCGGAGACGACGCTGCCCGAGCCGAAGCCCCAGTCGAGGCGCACGTCCGGGTCCGCCAGCACACTGTCGGGGAGCACGGCGTGCAGAAGCTCGCCGGAGGACGGCATGAACCCCTTTTCCGGGTTCTCGGCGTAGACACGGGCCTCGATGGCGGCGCCGCGCGTGGCCATGCGGGCCTCGACCTCCTCCTGCGACAGGGGCAGCGGCTCCCCCGCGGCGACCCGGAATTGCCACTCGACAAGGTCCAGGCCCGTGACCATCTCGGTGACCGGGTGCTCGACCTGCAGCCGCGTGTTCATCTCCATGAAGTAGAAGCGTCCCGTGTCCTTGTCGAGGATGAACTCGACCGTGCCTGCGCCGACGTAGCCCACCGCCTCAGCGGCTTTGCGCGCCTTGTCCCACAGGTCACGGCGCGTGGCGTCGTCGAGATCGGGAGCGGGCGACTCCTCGAGGATCTTCTGGTGCCTTCGCTGCACGCTGCAGTCCCGCTCGCCAAGGGCGACCGTGTTGCCCTGCTTGTCGGCGAAGACCTGCACCTCGACGTGCCTGGGCCGCACGATATACTTCTCCACGAGCATGACCTCGCCGCCCTCGCCAAACGACGCCCTCGCCTCGGCGCGCGCGCTGCGCAGCTGTGCCGCGAACTCGTCCTCGCTCAGCACGATGCGCATGCCCTTGCCGCCGCCGCCCCTTACGCTCTTCAGCAGCACGGGGAAGGAGACCTCCCGCGCGCGCCGCAGCAGCAGCTCCTCGCCCTGCTCCTCGCCGTGGTAGCCAGGCACGCACGGCACGCCCGCGGCGTTCATGATCTCCTTGCTCCTCGCCTTGTCGCCCATGTCTGCCATGGCGGACGCGGGGGGCCCGACGAAGACGATGCCTTCCTCCTCACACCGCTGGGCGAACTTGTAGTTCTCGGAGAGAAAGCCGTAGCCCGGGTGCAGCGCCTGGATGTTGTGCTTCTGGGCCAGCTCGATGATGTCCTCGCCGTCGAGGTACCCGTTCGCGGGGCCCAGGGCGAGGGCCTGGAACCCGGCGGACGCGTGCCAGGACGCGGCGTCGACGTCGGTGTAGACGGTCGTGGCGCGGATGCCCATGCGCTCGGCGGTGCGGTTGATGCGCAGCGCGATCTCGCCGCGGTTGGCAATGAGGACGGAGGCGAGGGCGGGGGATGGTTTCGTGGCAGCCGCAGCCGCAGCGGCGGATGTCGAGAGGGCGGCTCGGGCAATGGGCCTCAGCGGGAGGCGGGGAGTCCGTAGCGACCGCATGGTGAGTCGTGTGATGGGCTTTGGATCAATTGCTTCGCCGAGGTGACGTTCTGCAAGCTCGGAGTGTCGTTCCCGAGGATGGAAGAGGAGGAGAGAGAGAGGGGGTTGCCCATCCCACCGAGGGAGGACGTCCATTGCTTACCTCCTCCTCCTCCTCCTCCTCCTCCTCCTCGGCGATGCTTAAGCCGACCCCGCGATCCGACAGTAGCCGTCCAGGGTTGATGACCCTAACCCTGAAGCATCAGAAACCCTGGTCCCTTCGGCGAACAGCTACCCTGGACCGACGAGCTCGAGCTTGAGCTTCCTCCAGCCGCGATGAGCTCCAGCTTATGTCAGCTCCAGCTTCCACCCTCCGGTTGCATCATCACCATCATCACCATCACCATCACCACCTTCAACTCCTTCTCCAACACCCATCGCCTTCGCGTCACCAACAGCTTCACCAGATCGCAACAGTGATCTTGACCTCGACCTGGAACTCATTCTCTGACCGTCACTCTAACACAATTTGTTCGAAGCCATGGACAAAATTCCTCTCAACTACGAAGCCTCTCAAGGCGACACCAACAAGCAAGAAACCCCCTCCCTCCCTCCCGAACTCATCCAGTGCCTCGAAAACGCCCGCTTCGTACGTCCGGCCAGGCCTTCACCTGCATCCTCGCCCTCCCATGTCCTGACCCTCCAGAAATCCCTCTTGAATTCCTCTGACCCTCCCACTCTTCATCTTCCCAAGCCTCCGAAGCCTGTGCTAACCAGCCGTCGCAGCTCCACCTCGCAACATGCGCAGACAACGTGCCCCAGGTCTCCCTCATGAACTACACCTACCTCCCCTCCTCGCCTCACTCCCGCTTTCCCGTCATCGTCATGACCTCCAACACCGCATCCCGCAAGACGTCCAACATCGCCGCCAACAGCAACGTCTCCCTCCTCGTGCATGACTGTGAGTCTCTCACGAGCCCTCAATCCTCTTCAGGCGCATTCACTCCCCCTCCCTGGACCCCCCCCTCCCTGTTTATGTTCTCACCATTTTTGACCAGAGATATACTGACATGTGCCATCCAACCAGGGGTATCCCACAGACCCCCCACAAACAGACGCCCCTCCGCCTCCCCTTCGTCCGGCGGCACCATCCCTCCCGACCACCGCTCCTCCCTCGCCTCTTTACTCTTCAACCTCAACAGCTCCGCCGTCTCCAGCATCAGCGCCACCATCGCCGGTACCGCGCGCATCTCCCCGCCCAGCTCCCCCGAAGAGGAATTCTACCTGGCGCAGCACCTGCAGAACAACACCTTCGAGGACCCTGCCGCCTCTGGGGGTTCCGGCGATCTCGGCGCCGACGGCAGACGGCGGAATGACTCCGACGCCAGCGTCCGCCCGGACAGCGATGCGCATCTCCCCGATACGGGAAGGACCGAGGCCCAGGCAGACCAGCGAGGCAGCCACTTCGTCGCCGGCGAGGACGTGAGGGTTATCGTCGTGGAGATAAAGAGCGTGCGGATCAGCGACTTCAAGGGCACCGTCAGGGACTGGGTGCTCGTCTCCAAGGAGGGCGTCCTGAGCAACGGCACGAGCGAGTCCTAGAGAGGATCAGATCACGGCCTTCTATCGTATCCGGGGCTCATACATGGGGAGTCCGTCATCGAGTACACGGCGGGCTCGTCGTGGCATCAAAGGCTGGCTCCTCATGGAAACTCTGGGAGCTCGGTATGAAGCACAAGACGAGCTCATGAAGAAGCATGCCATGGACTCATCGTGAAGCATATGGCAGACTCGTCATGGAAAGCTGGCGGGCTCGTCATAAAGAAATCTGACGACCTCAGCATGGGGAAAAGCTCTCATCCCGGGATCACGACAGACTCACCAGAGAGCTTACATACCAAGCATGACGACTTTCCCCAAAGCCATGTATGGAAGAGTTCTTCCACAATGAAGCCCTCCCGCGTGGACTCCATATCAAAATGCAGGATCATCGGCCGTGACCCTTCACCCACGGCATCCTCCCATCCTCCCCACCTCTCAATCTTTCCGATCTTCTGCCTCGGAGACCCAACCGTCCCGGCAGGCCAGCTCGGTGATCACACCAAGTCGGTAGCAGCGGTGGGCATTCGCGAGACCAGATTGAAGGCATACTCCATGGAAGCAGTGCGCGCACGTCGGGCCAAAATTATGACGCCTTGGCGGCAGTTACATGCAGGCAGTGTTGGCAGACACAAGCTAAATCTGTGACAACTTCAAGGTAGCAGGATTCTAGTGGGAGCACACGCAATGCCAAGTCCGTGAAACCTCTGTTGGTACCAGTCAGTAGAACTTTCGAGCAGCGGCGATGCCAGATCTGTAACCACTCGGTCAATGGAGTATGGTGTGAGCAGACGCAGTGCTCGATCCGTGACCACCACAACTCGGTAGTGTGGATTGCTATCGGCAGTACGCAATGACAAAGCCCCCTTCACGACACAAGTTCACATCCTGGCATATCTATCCATTCCATTCATTCCACCTTCAAAGAGCCCAGGGAATCGGGGGCTGACGGATCAGTGGTCTCCCTGTTTCGTACCTCAGCCCCCGCCAAGGCTTTGTCCTTAATCATCATTCATAATTGGAAACATTACTGCCAATACGACTAATTCTTGAGGTCCCTAAGGCTCCCCACAATACATGTATGCAGCCGCTTTGCCCTCCTGCCGGAACAACCAGAAAGGAAACCAAGCGCAAGGCCAAAAAGGGGCGAGCAAGAGCTGGGCGGGAGAGAAGAAAAGGGGCAAATTCAAGGCTAGGAAGAGGGCAGAACGAGAAGAAGAGGTGGAAGAGATGATGGAAAGGAGGAAAGGAGGTGGAAGCCGGAAACAGAGAAGGACGAGGTGAAAACGCGGAAGAAAGGATGGGATACAAGGAGAACAGAAACGAAAAAGAGGCCAG
This sequence comes from Escovopsis sp. TC, assembly GCA_003055185.1. Classification (NCBI taxonomy): domain Eukaryota; kingdom Fungi; phylum Ascomycota; class Sordariomycetes; order Hypocreales; family Hypocreaceae; genus Escovopsis; species Escovopsis sp. TC. The sequence continues at coordinate 635,232 of NIGD01000008.1, forward strand.
AGAAGAATGACGAAAATAGCCCAATGGGACAGAAAACCAAGACGAAGAGAAGAAATGAATCAGACCAAACGCCGCTGATCCTCCCATCCAATGCCGAGTAATTGCGATGCAAGCCAACCAAACCGAATCCCTGCCTACGAATACCCTCAGACATATAGTCTTCTAAAGAACAAATGGAACCCCCCTTGAGCCCTTGGGAGACAGCAATTGCGATCCCCTGAACCGTGAGGACAAAAAGAATCTTGCGGCTCTTTCATCCTGGGCCCAGCGGCCCCCAATCGTGTGAGGGCACGAAATGCGGCCCCGGAGGATTGAAAAACAGCACCTCTAACAGGTGAAGCCAACACCGTGCGGCCTTTCAGTCGCAGGGGACTCAAAGGCCGGCCCCGCGACTGTAGAAAGACAGAATTTGCAATTCCTCGAGCTCATGAATCAAGGCTCGGTGTTGCGTACGCAAGAAGGAAAGAATTCGTGCGGCTCATGTCATGTGCGAAACCTCGAATCACGCAGCCCACTTGATGACCTGGAGGGCCATCGTCACGAGGGCAAGTGTGGAGGGGAGGATCCTGAATCACCAACGTGTTAGTTCTTTGTCATGTTTCTCGAAAAAGGGTTGTTTGAAGACTGACCAGACGACGTAGCTCTGGAAGAGGATCCGCCCCATGGTCTTCTCGTAGACCGAGTTGAGCTGGCAGATCTGCGCGAGCTGCAGGGCGCTCGGCGCCCCCGTGAGCAGGAAGCACACCACGATGAAGATCGGGTCGTCGAGCAGGCTGATGGGCAGGTACTTGGATATGAGGGCGAGGATAGGCGCCATGACGAGCGTCGGGAGGACCATCCTGCCGAAGAGCGACGCCACGAGCAGCCTGTTGCCGAGCTTCTCCTCCTCCGGGTCGACGATGCCGCTGTCCGCGTCGGCGGCCGTGTTGCGCGCGAGGTTCGCGCCGAGCACGACGAGGATGAGCGGCACGGCGACGCTGCCGTTGGACTGGACGGCCCGGGTGATACTATTCTCGAAGAAGGACTCGTCCTCGAAGACGAGGTTCTGCAGGCGGGGCGTCGAGGCGACGACGATGGCGAGGAGCATGGCCCACAGGGGGGGATTCATGAACGCCCAGAAGAGGGCGATGGCTTTCGTCGCGGTGAGCTTCGCGAAGGAGAGGGCGAGCTGGACGGGGCGCGGGAGGGCCTGGAAGGCGAGGGTGAAGGCGTGGAGGAGGGAGTGCCAGGAGAGGAGGGCGAAGCGCTTGGTGGTGGCGGCGAGGCCGCCGAGGTGGCCCTTGGAGAGGTCGTCTTCGGTCTGCGTGTGGATGCGGGGGAAGGAGAGGATGACGTGGCTGTCGGAGATGGGGAAATTGAAGGACGGGTCGTTGTGGAGCATGCGGGTGCTCGTCCGGCCCTTCTTAGAGTGGTAGTGGTCGCTCTCGTCGCCGCTCGAGGTCTCGGCGATGGATGTCCGCGAGGTGTTGGCGATGGGCGTCCGGCCGGCGGGCATGTAGGAGTTAGATTCTTCGCTATCGCTGTCGCTGTCGCGGTTACCTCCTTCCTCGGTGGCGCCGTCGATGCTGCCGATCAGGCAGTTGTCGTTCACATCGGTCTCGTCATTGTTGTTGTCTATGTCCAGTCGTCCGTCGCGGTCAGGCTGATCCTCGTATCGGGCCTGGCCTTGCTCGGCGATCTCCTCGCGGTACTCGGCGTAGCTTTCCTTGGGCGCCAGCAGGACGTGGTATCCCCAGCTCCAGCGCACGAGCTGGCCGAGCTGCTGGAAGATGAGCAGGTACAGGATCCCCCGCGCGGCGACTTCATCGTCGTTGTCGCCGGGGATCCTGTCCCAGTGGAGACCTTTAATCGTCTGCGACAGCGAGAGGATGAGGGATATGGGCAGGGAGTTGGAGTTGCCGAAGACGGCCATGGCGGTCACGAAGTTGGTCGCCCTGCGGTTGAAGCGGAACGCCTTGGCGACCAGGCGGGAGGCGAGCCAGGAGACGAGGGTCTGGATGACGAAGATGACGGGGATGATGGCGAGGTCGGCAATCTTGTCAGCGTTGAGCTGAGACGCGAGTTTCGTGAAGACTGCCAGGAGGGTTAGCAAAAGGCCTTGCGTGCTATGCAACAACCGGGGATCGAAGACCTGTGCTAGATCTTCAGGGAACTCGTGACTCGGTGCTGGGTTTTCGGCAGCAGGAGGAGGAGTCGCGTACTTAGGCATGGCGTGAAGAGCATGACATTGAGGTTGGCCAGGAACTTCTGCTTCTCGGCATCGAAGTGGCCGAGCCGGGCGATGATGTATCCCGGCAAGCTCACGCATATCACCTCGAGGACGGCCTCGAAGACGAGCAGGCAGAGGTGCGAGAGCGAGAGGTCCGACGCATTGGTGGCCTTCTCGAAGGTCTGGAAGGGGTAGTCGTAGGCATTGTGCACCAGCCTCGCGAGCCGGTAGGACGTCGGCGCCGTGGAGAGTGCCGAAGCCATCAAAGAGGCGTTTGCCCCCCTGTCGTCAAATCTGCGTTGACGTGGGAGACACAAAAAGAGAAAAGAAGAGGAAGAGAGAGAGGAAGCTCGGTCGTGGGATCGCGGCAGAGCAAAGCAGAGTGTGTGAGAGGCTCTCACAGTGTGGTATTGGTAGACTGCAACCCTTCTCTTGCCGAATGTCTCTGATCGAGGACGTATTTGGGGGGCCCGCGAACCAGTAGTAGACGAGATGCCTGTAAAATGCCAGATGGAAAGGATGGAAGAAAGGTAGGAGGAGAGGGGGGGGAGGGAGCGGAAGGGGGATCGGCCAGGCAAATAAGCTTCAGGAACGCTGACGATGAGGGGACCCAGCTCGGAAGCGATGGAGCTGGAGGTGTAATCCGCACGAGTGGTGTCGTGGGGCAAGGTATGTTGTCTCCTCCAGCTGCTTTCGACGTACGATCTCTCGTGCTCGCTTGCTGATGTTGGTTGGATGAGAACCAGACCCCGGGATCGGCAAGGCCGGCGATGCCGTCGTCGATCGAGATGTCAAGTTTCCTTCCTGTTGTCGTTCTTCGTCTTCTTCCTCTGAATCTCTCCGGTGGACCGGGAGCGAATGGAGCGTTGGTGTCGGTAGGACAGTGGCATCCAAGGCAGGCCGCAAGGCGTCGTCGAAGCAGGTCCAAGCAGCAGCAGCAGCAATCCCAGCGCGGCGAAGCACCTCACTCGCGACGTGGATGCTGGTACTCCGTACTCCGTACAAACGAGGGCGGCGCCAAGACGCGCAATGGCATCGGGGGAGGAATGAATGGGAGGGAGGGGAGGGGCGTGGATTCGAGGGTTTGAGGGCTCGAGGGCGGTTGGAGAGCGATGACGAGCTTAGCCCCCGGTGGGACAGAGAGGCGATGGCGTTTTTTTTCTTTTTCCTTCTCGTAGAGCACAGCCAACAGGGCGATTGACGACAATGGTGCTTCGTGGAGAGGAAGAGAAGGGAAGGGAAGAGAAGAGAGGAGAAAATGATGAAATTGATTTTGGTTCGAAGCGTGAGGTACTCCGTAGTAAGAGCAGACTGGTGGAGGACTAGCAGCAGCAGCAGCAGCAGCAATGCCTCTTCCAAGAATCGATTGCAGGATCGCGAAGATCAATAGACCAGAAGGGATGTACTGAGAAAGAAACTCAGACCGGGAGGGTCGTGTCAAGGTGGATTTGCAGAATGCAGAAGAGAAGCAACGCGAGGAGCCAGAATCATGGAAGGGCCAAAAGGGAGGCAAAAACTTCCAGTTGGACGGAGTTGGACGGGCGCCTGCCATCATCACTGTTAGGAGAGGTACCGCACGCCAGAGGATGACGAGAGGCGACGCAGCGAGGTGTACCTGTCGCACCTGCAAAAACGACGCGGCAGAGCAGGTACTCTGTGCCTTTGGCGTAGGCCATCCTGCCCTGTGCTGCGTACACCGCAAACAACGTGAATGTTGGCCGTTTTCGACAAAGTTGGATCCATTCATCTTGGATGTTCGCGATGGGCTCTATCTACTCCGTACGGAGGACAGCACAAACGAGTAACTAGTACTCCGTACTGTTTAAAGACTCGATCATTCAAGCGATGTGACAGAAGCTAGAGCTACTCATGGGGAGAGAGAGAGAAAGGGAGGGAGAGAGAGGGAGAGAGAGAGAGAGAAAGTTGAAGTCAATCCCACGAACAACCCGTCTCGTCTTTCGCCTTGCCTTGATGGGAAGGGAAACGAGCAGCGCGTCGTGCGTGGTCTGCTGACACGCACACGCGATGCCTAGAGAGCGTGCACATATACGAGTACGGAACGAATACGAAGCTGGGCAGGGCGTTGCTGAGATGAGATCCATGCGGCCAGCTCTTCCACTGGGAAGACGCTGGTATGAGGCGCATCGCTGCGCCTTCGGCTGCGCGAGTCATCGTCTTCAGCTCCATGCAGTATCTCTCCCTCACCTCCTCCCTCTGCCTCTCCCTCTCTCGCTGTCCTTTCTCTTCCGTATCCTCCGAATCTCTCCTGCTCATGCCCCTTCCAGTCTTGCATCTTTGGATTGCCTCGATCTCCGACCCAGGCAGCTCCCATCAACCAAAGGGTCAACCAGGGGGGCGGTGCTATGCCAGCGCAACACAGTCCCCCGACAACAACTTGCCACTTCATCACCACCATCTCTTCTTCCACCACCATCGTCGTCGTCATCATCAGCAGCAGCGTCATCATTGCCAGGCCGCGAAGGATACTCACAGCCCTCAGCCAGGACGCGCAACGACTGCCTGTCCTACTCCGTATGCTCCTCACACCCATCCGGTTCCCAGCACGAACAGCCTCACGTGAGTGAGGGATTGAACGTCCCGTATGAGGTTGTTCCCCGTCCGAGTCCAGTCCCGGCATCCTCTCTTCAGACGCACCGTTTCATCCTCTGCCGGCGCCCTGATCTCCCCTCCCTGCGAGCCGTCAGGCACATGGGCCTTCGTCAACGTCTGCCGGCCCTGCCTGCATCTCGCTCCCACCGGCAGGGGTCGAGGCCCATGGTTATGGTTGGTCCCGATTACCTCAGAGATTTCACGGGAGTGCGCGGATCCATCGCCCTCACAACTCCTGCTTTGGACGATGCATGCTGCATCAAGCTCCCCTGATTGGCCTGCGACCCCTGCTCCCCCCTCCCTCCTTCGACCAGGCCCTGCTTTCGCCGGCAGCATGTCCTGGACGAATTCTTGGGACCTTGGCTTCTGCGCCCCTCCTCCAACGACCCCTCGCTCCTGGCGAGTCCAATATCGACAGCCCTGCAAATGTACTCGTAGCAAACAGCGAGATGGTCTCCCCCATATCTCCAGCAATCAGGCGTTCGCTTGCGTACTCGTACTGCACGTATACTCGCTTGCTTTCGAAGGACTGTGCGACGGCGATATCACAGCTGAGCTGTCCGACGATAGAGAAACAGGGTTGAAGTCGCGATCGGTTGCCTAGATGCTTGTGGAGGATCTTCGCAAAATCGACCAAGCACGATGGAGTACACACTACTCCGTACTCCGTAGTACTTGTACAGCCCATTTTCCACATGGACCTTGTGCAAGTCACAGAACTTGTATGAGCGCTTTCGACATCTAGCGTGTGAGCGGAGTATCTCGTACTCTACTCCGTACATTGTTCACCACGTTGGATCCCCTGCGATAAGTGCCGTGCGAAGAACGCCCTGCCAGTCAGTGGCCGCAGTATCGACTTGGGCTGGCGTTCGGCATTGCCTCATGCTGACGCGGCGGAAAGACTAAAATCACTCTATTGTCGGGAGCTCGCAGGCACTCACGTTGAGCCGTCTTGAACCCGTGGATCTGAAATGGACAAGCGAGTCGTTCAATGAAAAGTCCTGATTTGTTGGGACTGGTGTTTAGCATCCTCCAACCGCCGATTTTTTGGGGCAGTCCTGCGATCTCCCGCGACCTGGATCACTAGCCCGGATCGTTGAATGCTACCAATCCAAGACCCTCCGAGATGCCCTGCCCTAGACCATCTTGATGCCCATCTTGAGATAAAGGTACGGGCGGTGTGCTAACTCGTATGATTTGGAGCGCGGGGGCTTTCTTAGTCGCAAACGCAACTCGCGCTAAGGCTTCAGATGGGTGAGTTCGTCGGAAGCTCTAAGGAGGAGCTTCGGGCGGCCGATTCTGTAGCCTCGATTCGGAAGCAGGGTCTCTCGGCGTTTTCATCCTGGTGCAACCATGCAGATCGGTGCAACCCTCGTCCTCGGGATAAATCTACCACCCAAGCGCCTGATGGGTTGGCTTGAGGGTGGGAGGCCAGTGTGAGGAAACCTGTGCCTTTCCCATCGAAGGCGTTGATAGGCTGTGACCCGAAGCCTCGAATCCCTTTCGAATTTTCCCTTGAAGTTGTTCTTTGCCCAGTAGTAGTGTGAGTGCCACACAGAGCTCCCCGGATCATGCTTGCATCTGGATGCAATCCTGGTATGACCTCTCTTGCCGCGTGGCTTCAGCCAAGCAAGGCTGGAGTGGTGCTGGGCCATCAATATGTCGTCTCCATGTACTCCGTACGGAGTAAGTCCGTTCGAGTGAGCCCTGACTTTGCATGAGCGTGAGACAAGCATGTTATCGGTATCTTTCAAAAGGATCAAAATGCGTAGCATCAGCATCTGGAATGGGGGGGGGGGGGGGTCACTCCCTCATGGTTCTTGGCAGCGCAGAGCCCTTGGCAGGCCAAGAATCCTCACGCCTTGGAAGCCGTGGCTTGCGATGCTGGCCCAAGTGGCGTGATAACCGACACAGCCAAGGACCTCCCTTTCGGTCGTAACGGTGCCTGGCGACTGCACTCGCCCCGACTCTGATCGTTGCCTCAAAGGGTGAATGCGATGATGCCCTATCTCTGGTTTCAAGAATGCCCACAAGTAAGGGACTGTGATCCAGCTGGCGAAGGACCACTCGCTGATCTGTCGGACAGAGTTGAATTATCCATTGCTGCACAAGTCCCACACTCAGGTGGAACAGCGCCGACTGAGCCTGGTCTGTGCCGGTACGATGGATGACGAAAGGCCGGATGCCAAGGACAGGCGAGATCCAGGTTAGGGACAACGTATCCCTCCCTCGACAATCCGGATCCTCAAGGACCTCATCAAGTCCTACGACCGCATCGCAGGATAGACAGCACCTCCAGACCATGGCCTGCACAGGCATGAGAGGAGCATGCCACTGGAAAGGGCTCATGGCATGGATGCCTGAGACAAGGCTTTTGCAAAGCCACCAAAAAACGCACTGATGATACGATCGTCGTTCTGACAGCTCAACAGGAACCAAGCAAAACGGGATGGGGGCATGCGGTGAAACGGGCAACGCTCGTTCCCTGCCCGAATCTCAGCTCCTCCTTGCTTGCAGACGACATGGACCGCCGATGCGGCCCGCATGGCGCTCCGAGATCAACATCGGATGTTCAGAGCGAGCAGCGCGGGGCAGAGCTGGGTCGTATGGACCTCTTGCTGTCCGTGCAAGTTATGATCGTTTTCGACCTGCGCGACTCGTCGGTGCCTTGGTCTGCGCAAGGGGATTCTGCCAATCAACCGTCGAGGGAAGAGCAAATTCCCTGGCAGGCATGAACCCTTGAACTATTGACCAGCTCAAGTATGCTGGTAGGGAGTAGAAGCTTCTGACGAATGTCATCGGGCTTGCTCCGCCTTTCCTTGTGTTTGGGATTGTCACTGTCTCTCTTGGGATTGTTAGCCGTGTAGATTATGGAGGTGAGCAGCACGGCAAGGAGAGGCGAGGGCTTGGAGAGGGGGGCAGAACGATCTTCGACACGCTCGCACTCTCATCGGCACCCAGATATTAGATGCTGCACCTCAGCCAAAGCCACCGGGATCACCACCAATACGATAGCATCTCTCGGGCCGTTTCAGGGTGTCGGTGGCAGCCGCTTTGGGAAGAGCAGAGTGATGGTCTCCGAGCCGTAGCGGCGGGGAGTAGGGGTCATGTCGTGATAGTAAAGGCTCCTGGACGTGCGGCCCGGGAGGGACGCCGAGGTCGCAGGACGTGCAAGAGATGGCGACAACATGAAGAATCCATGGATGAGATCGACAGAGACCACGATGAAGACGACGACGACGACGACGACGACGATGATGATAAATCGCAGGATGCGAGGGACCCGCTCGCTTTTAGTCATCCCGAGTCATCCAAGGGTCTGGTCGAGGTGGATCGCTCCTGCCGCCGCCAATCGCTTGCTCGGTCTGGGCCAGGAGCGGCCGATCTCGTGAGGTGACCTTTGCCCCCCACCCTCGTCGACGAGGGAGTTCGATCCTTCCCTACTTGGTCTCTGGCGCCGACCAGGTCGCCTCTCGAGTTGGGCTTCTGCCTGCTTCTGCATGCTTCCTTCCCCCTTTGCTTGTCAAAAGCGGGCATCCGGAAAAGGGACGATTGCATCACCGCACAGCTTCCAGTTCCTCCTGATGCGAGGGCTATACATACGGAGGAGGGAAGGAGGGGGGGAGGCCCCTGGCATGTACATACATAGGGCTCGGCTTGCTCGATACTACTCGTACGAGTACTATCTGCTGCTGGGGCTCCTGCTGGGAGCTCCTGCTGGCACGAGTGTGAGCACAGCACGCATCGATTCACATGTGTGGCGATTCATCATGGGCCGAAGAAAGCTGCCCACCAGAGGCTGTGGCACGGAGCTCGTCCGCCTCACCTCCTTTTCCGTCCAAGATCGCAGTTGCCACGCATGAGGCTCCTGATTCGAGACAACTGAAGATGGGGCTAGTGGGTAGTGCCTTGCTGGCGCCGTGGTAGCACGAGAGGGAGGAAGGCGCTACCCAGGTAGCTGCCACCGTCCCCCCGCCAGCATGAAGGTGTCATGTTCGAGATGTTGGCAGGAGGCATGGAGGGGCTGCTGGGGCTGCTGGGGCTGCTGGGGCCGTGGTTCCCAGAGGGCTCTCCTCCAATCACGGGCGGCCTGCTCCTTCCCGGGCCCCTATGCCGTCCATCCCATCCTGGTGGGAAGCTGCGACTCCAAACATTCTGGTACTAGACACCATCACGGTCGACTGGAAGCTCTGAGTACATACCCGGAGCTAGCGTCCACTGTGCTGGATCCATCAGTCCCTCCATCAGTGCTCGGAGCACAGCCGTTCTCACGGTTTCGCTGCAGCAGAACAAAGTGCTCCTGAAACCGAATCTGACTGTCAGGCCAGACAATGTGGGGGGTGGAAGGGGGTGGAAGGGGGTGGAAGGGGGTGGGAGATGGGACGGGAGGGGGGAAAGGAAATCGACCCTCGCTTCGAATCTGTGTCCCTTCAAGGACATGTTGACACTCTGAGATCGCTTCATCCGGGACACAGGGTAAGGTACTTACATCCCTAGTAGTACCCTCCTCTCTTCGAGTTCGGAATGAGTTAAACGAATCTTCAAATCAGTTGAGCCCTGGCGTTGGTGTTGCTGCAGCCCAGAAGCCGTCCCGAAATCTGGGTTTTGGGCCTCCAAGCATTCGACTGCCCGTCTTTTCCACGTCCACAGAAGAGCTCCCCTTACTTTTTCTCTGGCCTTTTTTTCTTCTTCAAGGAGGCCAGGAGCACTCCTATCCAATCCTATCAACCGGATACCATTCTGTGTGTACGAGTACGCACGCGTTGGAGATCTGTCGGAGCGGCATGACCACCGTCGAGATGGCAGGCTTCGGCATATCGACCCATCCTTCGTTCCACTCATCCGTCATCGCGCCTAGGACGAAGACGGAATGTTTCGGAGAAGATCGCAGACATTGATCCTGGACGGACACGCCGTGCTCCTTTTCTCCTGTGAAGGGGATGGGGGACGATGGAAGAATGAGCGCAGGAGGTAGCACGTATGGAGGACTTCCTGCTGCGACTGTACTGCGAATGACTGCATTGCCTCCGTGAGATGAGATGAGGGGCCATCACAGCTATGACGATGGCTCAGCCCGCGCCATGATTGACGACATGAGTTGCGCGGAGTATGGCTCCCTCGATATTCCATCTGGATCATGATGATGAAGCCTGGGGTGGATTTCCATGCCAGCTCGGCGTCGGCGTCACTGCCACTGCCACCACCACCACTGGCGATTGCCACCACCGCCTGTTCCTACCAGATGCTGTCCTTGGCACTCTTCATCCATGGATGAATGGATTCATCCCTCAGTGCATCCACCAATGCCCATTTGAGCTTGAGGTGGATCGACCAGAATCCCCGGGGCCGAGGGTCCTCACCAGCTACTGCAAGAGGTATGGGCGCGGGCGGGCATCTTGGGTCTTGCTCTGGGAATACTAATACTCTGTAGAGTTGAGGCATTTGGCGAGATACTGGTTGATGCACGTATACGGAGTCGACATCCATTCAATGCCTCTCGGACATGCGCATCGACGCGCACTAAACGTCTGGGCACGGCGGCAGCGACAGCTCGGCGTCTTTGACCAGGATCCGTTCTCGTACAGTATACCAGCTGTGAGAGTACCTACTAGTACTACTACTGTACTCCGTAGTACTACTACTACTATGTGCTTCTAGTAGTACTACTAGTAGTATGTGCAGCAGGTACTACTACTATGTACCTAGTAGGTACCGGAACTTAGAAGTCCAGGAGGTATTCATGGAACATGACTTGAATGGCATTGTGCTCTTCTACTATCTTAGTACAGTGCTCATGACCACGGTGCCATGTCCAAGCTACCTGTTACGGAGTAGAATAGTACCTCCTAAGCAAAGGGGGGAAGAAAGGGAGCACCAGGTGGAGAACAGGAAGAACCTCATCCCGAACATGAAACCCCAAGCTGTTGAGGCCATCCACGGCGATGCTGCCAGGTACATGTACATCTACCTCTGCATGTACGAAGAGGGACTGCCAACAGAGGGCGAAGGGTGCACAGTGTTGATCTGAGCGCCTCCTCCTGGTGTCGCACTGTGAGATGCCCTCTGTCTCTTCTTTAGCGTCAGCAAAAGGTCACCTCGCCAGAGCTGCAACGATCAATCCATCCGAGCCGGTTCCATCTCGATCTATGTCAGTTGGCACGCCGCGATCTCTACCTCTTTTTCTGCCTCTGCCTCTGCCTCTACTTTGATCCATTCCCTTCTTAGTACGAGCTACCTACCTCCAGTATCCTTCTCAATTCCACCCCCCCCCCCCATTTATGGGCGAGCCGCTATCCTACGACTCCTCGACCACCACCACCACCACCACCACTCCTCCTCCTCCTCCTACTAATACTGCTTCACACCTACATACTGGCCTACCACCGACCTACTACTACCTCTCCCGCTCCCTTCCGCCCTCCCTCTCAGCTCCTCCTCCTCCTGATTACCGCTGGCCGTCTTGCCGCTTCCTTTGAGGATTCCGAGCTTCAGCTTTTCCGACAGTCATCACTCCCACTTCTTACGGTACCACTTCCAGGCAGAATCTCCCTTCCACTACCAGTATCGGGGGGCTTTCTTCAAGGGAGAAAGTTTTCAAGGCCACAAGCCAGAACCACGGCCGGCTTGCTTTCAAAGGGTGAGTTGAGTTGATTGCACGCTTCGACGAATTTCGAGTCGTGTCACCAGCACCGCCGACCAGCTCGATCGACGTCTAGCGCACTTTCAGGGGGCAGAGACACAACCAAGGACAGTCAAATCGAAAACGAGGGACCACGAGAGGGGAAAGAGGCTGCAGGAGGAAGAAGAAGAAGAAGAAGAAGAAGAAGCAAAGAACGTAAGAAGAGAAAGAAGAAAAGAACAGACACGAGAAGGGGGCCAATCAGCCGGCAAGGGGAGCAAGGAGGGGGCCTCCGGCGTCCAGTCGGAAGGACCATGAGCTCGACAAGGTCAAGAGAAAAGGGTCATCTCCGGGGCCAACAGTCTCCTCCATTCCTCGCAGGCTCGAGTCCCTTCGACAACATCGCAGAGCCACTGCTGCCTAATGACAGGTCAGCTTGTCGACCGCCCATCGTCCCCCAAAGTCGATGGCCTGGCACGCACGCACACGGTCATGGTGGCTGTCACTTTCGCTGTCGCCGGTCTCTCTGGCCCCGTGGCTCCTGCGGCGGCTCCTCTTTCGTCTCGCCCGGTGTATGGGAGCACCGCCCGTCACTCGAGCTGCACGGCCAAGTGGGACATGGAAAACGCGCGCGCGAGATGGGAAGCCCCAGATGCTGGAGGGGGAATAGCAAGACCCTTGGCCCATGGTCTGTGGTCCTCGATGGATCGTGCTAGACGTCTGGGACCATCTGAAAGGCCTGCCTCCGAGGCCTGCTGCGGTTGCCACGAGCGTGATTACGAAGTCAGATAAGCTAATGCATTGCTTTTTTGCTAGGCCACGAAACAAGACGATCCATGTCATGCGGTAGATCCGACCGACATCCGACAAGAAGCGTACCTTTTGCATCGAACCCGCCCGTCACTTCTTCCTCCTGGCACAAGTCTAGAACGGCCTAGCCTTTGGGTGTAACCGACGCTCGACGACTGCTAGCTGCCCAAGGAGGACCGTCCGCTCCCGCAATTTGGCCGTCCTCTCTCAGGAAACCGACGTCGAACCGCCGCAACCCCACCCTAGTCGTCTGAGTGATCCTTGAGTGATCCCTCCAGTAGCTCGACGCTCCCACTGCTCTCTCTCCTGCCGTGCGATACGGGATTCACGAGGAACGGTATCTCTCCGTGCGTACGGCACTTCGTACTCCGTGCCCCAGTACCTACCTTACCAGCCCCAGCGAATCCACACCCTACTCGAGAGTCGCAGTCGAGACCACGGCTTACAGACCTCGCCTTGCCATCTCCTCGCCCTCCTGCTGTTGTTGGGTCGCCGGCGGACTCTGCGACTTTTTCGCCGCACCCGCTTTCGACCCAGGGCAGCTCAACGCCCTCTCGACCTCTCCATCCATCATTCTTTCCCTTTCCCCCCATGTCTGAGAACTGATAGAGACATCGAGGCGCCAAGCTATCTCGTTCTGAACTCATTGCTCGACCACCGACGCCGACTCGTCTCCCGCGTACCCTCAAGGCGGCCTTCGCTCTGCAATGAGCGGCACCGATCCCTTCCCGGCCGCTCCGGCCAGCCTCCCCGACGATGCATCGCTAGATGAAGAGGTCTCGTCCCCCGACGAGCCGTCTCCCGCCGAGACCTCGAAGAGTGACAGCCTGACCCTGGGGCCCCAGCGCAGCAGAACGATGGAAGCCCTGATGGACAATGGGGCCGAAGCGTCCAGGAGGGCACCCCCTTCCTTGCGAATGATGTCCGAAGACTCACGAAACATGAACCCCTCATCAACGCCTCTCGGCATGCTGGAAACGGCCAGGCATCCCCCGCAGGCTCACTCGTCCTTTGCGGGGGCGGCGGGCATGAACAACGACGTCATGGCGAAGGTGCGGAAGTTACTCATGGAACGGAAGCAGCTCTCGCAACAGATGCAGAAATCGGGGTCTTCGGGCTCCAATTCTCCGATGCAATCCGCTGGATCTCCAGGACTAGGAAACGGCGGCGGTAGCTATCCGGGTCCCATCCGCCTTCCGAACATGAACATGCCGACCATGCCTCACCTGGGTGGAACGATACCCCATAGACCCGGTGCCACTCATCACCCGAGCTCTGCGCCGAATCTATCGAGGCCGTCCTTGAGCGAGCGAAGGAAAAACATGGGTATGGGGATGAAGCTGTCGGACGTCGGCGACGGCAGCCCTTCTCCTGGGACTATGAGGCCGGGGGCCCCGATGATGTTAGACATGTCCAGCGGCGATAACAATCAAAAGGGCCCCGCGGCCGGGCGAGGAAACAAGCTGGACGATTTCAAGAAGTACATTGATGCGGAGAAGGGATGGATCACGTTCGACGGGGCAGCCACTATCACCAGGACGGGCGTGAACTTTTCTAATGGACAGACCTTCAGCATCTCTCTTGACGAGGTCCAGATCATCGGAGAGCCCCTCGGAAAGGGCAACTACGGGACCGTCTGGAAGGTCAGGCACGCGAAACCCCTAATGCCGAGGTTCGGGCACGGCCTGTCGGGCTACAGGCACAATCAGGCGCCCCGCCGCTCCTCGGCAGCAGCCCAAGATAGAGAGAAGGTCCTCGCGAACTTGACCAAGGACGACCACCACGAGACCACGGGGAAGATCCTGGCCATGAAGGAGATACGGCTCGAGCTGGACGATGCCAAGTTCACCACAATTTTGAAGGAGCTCGTCATCCTTCACGAGTGCGTGTCGCCCTACATTATCGATTTCTACGGCGCCTTCTTTCAGGAGGGCGCGGTCTACATCTGCATCGAGTACATGGACGGCGGGTCGATCGACAAGCTCTACGCCGGAGGCATCCCGGAGAGCATCCTGCAGAAGATCACCTACTCAGCGGTGATGGGGCTCAAGTCTCTGAAAGACGACCACAACATCATCCACCGCGACGTCAAGCCGACCAACATCCTCGCTAATACGCAGGGGCAGATCAAGATCTGCGACTTCGGCGTCAGCGGCAACTTGGTGGCGAGTATCGCCAAGACCAACATTGGATGCCAGAGCTACATGGCCCCGGAGCGCATCTCGGGAGGTACGCTGGCGCAGACGGGCAACGCCGACGGATCGTACAATGTTCTCAGTGACATCTGGAGCCTGGGCCTGACGATCATCGAATGTGCCGTTGGCCGCTACCCATACCCTCCGGAGGCGTCGTCAACCATTTTCAGCCAACTCAACGTGAGTCTTTCACCCTGTTCCCCCCCCCCCCCCTTCCCCCACCCCGACACCCCTCATCAAAGACTACCACGCCAATCTGTGTATCACCCTCTTCCCCATCCTTTTGAATTTCAGCAGCTGACACGTCTCACTATTGCAGGCCATTGTCGAGGGAGAGCCTCCGAACCTGCCCGAGACAGGATACTCAGACAACGCGCGAGACTTCGTCAAGAGCTGCCTGCACAAGGTCCCCAAGCTGCGCGCAAGCTACGCCATGCTCCTCCAGCACCCCTGGATGAAACCGTTCTCGCAGCCTGAAACGATTCTCGAGGCCTGCGAAGAGGCCGAGGCGGCCGACAAGGTAGCGGACACATTGAGAAGGCTAGACGTGGGCGCCTTGGCCGGGGACCACGAGATCGCCGAGTGGGTCAAGTCGGTGCTCCAGCGGCGAGAAGGCGGGCTCGAGCCAGACGGACCGTCGCGGCCGGCCCTCCACGCCGCGCCGCTGGATAGCGTCAGTCCGATGGGCAGCCCGCTCCTCACCCGGAAATGAAGAGCCCGTATTGGACGAAGGGCAGATCTGGGCGACGACGTAACTTCCTCCCCTCGCCTTTTGTGGATCCCCAAGCAGGACGCAACTGAGGCGAGATGCCAGATATGGCAGGCAAAGGCAGTCTTTGCGGCCATGAGCATCCTGAGATTCCTCGGAAGGAATGCGATATCCGATGCATCAGCCCACTGTCTCGATCCCCGTGCTGAGTCCGTGCTGGGATTATCGACCACATAGTCGCCTTGGCCCGCATTGTTGGGGACGCGGCGAGAGGAGAAAGTCCTCTCATGGTAGCAAGGTGGGCGACTCACTTTGCACGGGCGGCCAACTCCTTCCGCCACTGCTCACTGGACCCCGAACATTTCCGAGGCCTTTCACCCCCCAGCCGACTTCCAAATTCCATGATACTACGACTCACTGATTCCGGCATCATCTGTCCCATTGCATCCCCGAAAACGGCATCCAGAGCAGGGCAACAACATTGCCGCGGCTCGGCTTGCCTCACCCTGTCCAAGTTCCTCAACTTTGACGCCTACCCAGACCTCTTCTCAACCCGCTATCCCTCACACTTGTGTTTCATGCTCTCACGCCTCCTTTTCCCTGAATACATCATCTTCTAGTGCGAACGAATAAAACATACGTGCCATTTTTGTTCTTCTCCCTCTGTCCAATTCATTTTGATTGCCTTCTTCTTGAGGTTCTACGATTTTGTTATCATTGATACTTGTTCTTTGGTGCGTGCATCCCCGCAACGAAAAGGGGGTGGGGGCAAGAGAGCGGGGGCGGGAACATGGAGGAGACGGGGTCGAGTCTTCCAGGCAGGTGGGTCGGAGGCAGATTGGGGTCTGCGGGGCGATTGCAATGTATCTTGTGTATATTCGCGAGGCGTCGGCGAATCAGGAATCTCGAAAAGGGCGGCTCTGTGGTCTTTTGGGGTGGGCGGGGAGTGGACAGTGAGGGTGGGTTGAGTGGTCACTTGAAGGGCTGTAGGGGCGCGGAAGACACAAGGGGGGAGAGACGACGGGGGAGAGGAAGATTGGAGATGAGTGAATGAGAGAGGGAGAGGGGCGGTTGGAAAAGGGGGATTGAGATATTGAGAGTGAGCGAGTGTGTGGATGTGTTGAGGTGTGTGTCTTCTTCTCTTTGATCGCTGTGGTGGATGCTTAGACCAGGTACGGGGTAGAAAAAGTCTACATGTATGTTGTCCGCGATGGTGGACGAGTGCGAGGTGCGGAGCGAACGCGGTGAACATCCAGTGTATTGCTCTTGCTGCATCCAGTGATATGGAAATGGGATGGTGGCATGGGTCCTCTCGGATGAGCATGAGACGCCCCAGCTTCTCTGAGCTCTAGAAGGCGATAGGTCAATGAGGTTGGGTGGCATGCAGGTTGTTCGTGGAGAGGATAGATGCTCTTGGGGATGATGTCGGATAGGCATGGAGGGTGTATGCTGGAGGATGCTCTCAGAGATGATGACGGATGGGCATGGAGGTTGTATGGGATGGGGTCATCAGCCTGGGATGTCTACAACAGGGGTCTGTATGTGACGATTTGATATCTGTTCAGGGGGTTCCACGATGGCGTCTGTGGGATGATGCTAGATGGATCTGTCTGGGGGTTCGTACGGGGTGAGGATATTGGAAAAGGGGTCCTTCTCGGGGATCTCCATGTGGTGGATACGTGTTACCGAGGCGACTTCACATGAGGGCACGTTCACGCAGGGCTGGCCTCTATGTCCGGGAAGCATCCACGCTCGTAGGATCTACATGTAGGGGGGGGGGTCCACGGTGCATGGGATCGACATCGCGGGGGCATGGATATCAGCCATAGGATCATCATCACGGAAGGCATCACGCTGCAAGTCGACATCCCCAAGGGGAAAGTCACCCGCGGGTCGACGTCTGCGGGCACATATATGGCCCATTGGGCTGCTATTTGAGAGGGGGAAACCCATCCGTGGGCCCGCTACACATTTCAGGGGGCACTCGGAGGACGGCCGTCTCGGGGAGCAGGCATCTTTCTGAACTCATCATTCGTGGCATCTATTCGTTTCCTCCGGCATCTGGTCGTATCATACATGGCATCTCCAACTGGACGTTGAGATCCGCACATTGGGGGGTATATCATCCATGCATCCCATGGGGGGTGTCCACGTCGAGATTCGCACCGCGCGCATCCCCCCCCCCCCCCCGACGTCCACCGTTTTTTCTTTTCGTCCCCACGCATTGACACAACAGACCCCATGCACACCTTATCTTACAATATCCTCGGCACCAGCCCATTCTGTCTTCAAGTATGGGCCCCCATGCGCCCCTGTGTGCCTGACTTCAGGCCCGTCGTGCCGGCGGTGCCCGCCGCGCCCTTCATAGCCGCCAGCCGAACCGCCTACGCGTCATGCCCCGACGCGTGCTTTGCATCCGGGTCGAGCGACATGCGCACGTCCCTCGCGCCGCTGGCCTTCACGCTGGCGCGCCGCTTCGAGGAGAGCGACGAGCGGGGCAGCGGCTGAGAAGGGGGCCGCGGGCCCGGGGGAGGCGGTGGGCGCGCGCGAGGGCGGGCTTGGGCGCGGCCGTGGGCGCGGGCGACGACGGCGAAGAGGGCGCAGGCGAGGAGGAGGGCGGCGAGGCCGGCCCAGAGCCAGGTGAAGGCCCAGGGGCCGATGGAGGCGGAGCGGCCGGCTGCGTGGAAGCGGTTTCTTGCCTTGATGAAGGTTGCGCTGGGATGGTCAGAACGACTACTAGTACGGAGTGGTATGGGTGATGATGAGGCTGGGTCAGGGAGTAGGGAGTAGGGAGTGGGGAGTAGGGAGTAGGAGACGGCAGGCAGGTAGAAAGAAGGTAGATGGGGAGAGAGAAGGGGAATGACTACTAGACAAGCAACAAGAGGAGACAGAAAGGGGCGGAGTCGTGACTCACGTAGTCAGCCCCGCGGCGACAGAGTACAGGACGGCCGCCGCGGCGGACGCGGCCAACGCGGCGAGCGCGCCCTGGCGCCCCCAGCATGCGCCCACGCCGACGACGAGGGCGAGCAGCTCGAGCAGCAGGCTCAGGAGGACGAAGACCCACGCGAAGCGCCACATGAAGAAGACGTCGAGGGCGGTGGTGTGGTCGCCGTGGGTGCCGGCGAGGCCCGCGGGCGCGTTGGGGGCGCGCGGGGCCCAGGCGGCGCCGAGGGGCATGGCCGGGCGGGCGGGGGAGCAGTCGGTGTTGCGGGGCCCGCAGACGTAGAGGAAGAGCCAGCGGGAGGAGGGGCGGGCGCCCTGGATGGCGGAGGTGTCTGCGCGGAGCAGGTAGGTGTGGGAGAAGGGCGGGGCGCGGGTGGTGCCGGGGAGGATGAGGAAGAAGAGGAAGAGGATGGAGAGGGAAAGGAGGAGGAGGGCGGAGAAGGGGAGGACGGCTGGGGAGAAGGAGTCAGCTTCTGGGATATTGGGAGGGGTACTCGGTAGAAGGGCAGAGGATGGAGGGGAAGAGGATGGCCGGGTACATACTTGTGCTGCGAGCCATGGCTGGATGGTGGATATCACGGCTGAGGCACGAGGAGGAGCATGAGGAGGAGCATGCGGAGGGGGAGAAGCCCCCTTGGATCCCCTGCGGGTGGGGGAACGTCAGGGACGCGCGTGGCTCCCCCAAGGCATCGAGGATGCGTGAGAGTGAGGTGAGGGGAGAGCGAGAGAGCGAGAGAGCGAGAGAGCGAGAGAGCGAGAGAGCGAGAGAGCGAGAGAGCGAGAGAGCGTGGGAGGCGGCGGGTGGAAGAACCGGGTGGGTGGACCGCGTGGAGGGCGATGGATCCAAGGATGGAAGAATCAATGGAAGAAGGAATCCATCCATCCATCCACCCATCCATGGATCATCTACTCCGTATGATGGATCGATTGGATCCCCGATGGCTGCGAGGCGCTGACGGGAGATGCTCGACGCTCGCGTTAGTGCTCAACCTTGTTTCGATCGCCAGGCCGTCAGTCCGACGTGGAATGGAGGAGCAGGCGTGGCATCCATGGGGCACGAGCAGGAGGAGCTCACCGCGAGTGGAGTGGAGGGCGTGGAATCACCGGTCGTGGAGCACGAGCATGATCATGATGCATTCCATGTGTGTGTCTGTGGACGTGGACGTGGACGTGGACGTGGACGTGGAGGGAGGCGTCTGCACGGTATGGCGCGCATGGCGTTGGAATGCGTGCAGGCGGCTCGCCAGGCACAATCAGCATCCTGGATCATGCGTGGAGGCATCCATCTCCATGGGAAATCGGCATACTACTAGTAGTAGTAGTAGTAGTAATAATAATATGGACGCCTCCGCGATGCGTGGCGAGAGATCCAGGGCATGGCACTCGACGCCAGGATGCATCGCGAGGCCGTGCGAGCCGCGCATCGACACGGTGCGCATCTCCCCGGCCGATTTTCTCCATCTTCTTCTTCTTCTGTCTCTGGCTTCCTCTCGTCTCCTCCAAGTCGCCCCTCTCATGTCCCGTCCTGGATGCCTCACCCTCTCCCTTCGCAAGTCGCCCCTCGACCGCATCTCCACCCAAGCATCCCCATCATGCTCCACGATGCGCGCAATGCGACCCCTCTGCCGCGCCTCTAGCCGCACGTCCTCGTGGAGATCCCCCTCGCTGTGCTCCTCCTTCTCGTTCTCCTCCTCCACGTCTTCTACATCCTCCTCCTCCTCCTCCGCGTCGTCGCCATCGTCACCCTCCTCCCCCACACCCACGTCCCCTCTGC
>NIGD01000008.1:655125-671443 GCA_003055185.1 Escovopsis sp. TC
CCCCCCCCCCCACGTCCCCCCCCCCCTCCCTGCTCGTCCACACGCATCTCACCCCGCACCAACTCACCCCCTACGCCACCGCCGAGGCCCTCCAGGAACCCCTCCGCTCCGAGCACCTCCTTTTCAAAAGCCGCTCCTCCTTCTCCTCCTTCTCCTCCTCCTCCTCCTTCTCTTCTTCTTCCTCCCCGTCCTTACCAGCACCAGCACCTGCACCAGCACATCCCCCGCCGCCATACCTCATCTCCTTCGAATCGGAACCCATATACACCTTTGGCCGCCAACAACAGCACCACCCTCGCCCTCGACAGCAACACAGCGGGCACCCCCCTCACCAAAGCCATCTGGATCATCCGCGGCAAAGACGACAAGACCAGCAACAGCCCCAACCCCCCCCCGACACCCCCTCCACAGCCCCCCTCTCCCTCTCCCTCCCCCACCGCTCCCCCCCCTTCCTCCGCACCTTCACCCCCCTCCTCAAGCACACCCAGCGCGGCGGCCTCACCACCTACCACGGCCCCGGCCAGCTCGTCCTCTGGCCCGTCATCGACATCCACAGCCCCTTGTACCCGCCTTTCACCGTCGCATCCTACGCTGGCTTCCTCGAGGCCGTCACCCAGCGCCTCCTGCGTGAGGTTTTCGGCATCGAGACATTCATCAGCCCGGACGAGCCTGGTGTCTGGGTGCGCCAAGCACGGGAACAGCAATCCCTAGAGCAAGCATTACAAGAGGGACAATCCTCACAGCCGCAACGACTACAGCAACGACAGCAGCTCCCCCGCAAAATCGCTGCCCTAGGCGTCCACCACAGACGCTACATCACAGCCCTCGGCACCGCCATCAACATCGACACCCCCACTTCCGGCCCCCCCCCCTCCAACCCCTGGGCCCGCTTCGTCCCTTGCGGCATCCCCGGAAAGGGCGTCACCTCCGTCGCGCGCGAGCTCGGGCCCGCGGCCGCAGCCGCAGCCGGGCCGTTCGACCTGCACGACCTGGCGGTCCGGTGGGCGGCGATCTTTGAGGAGGGGCTGCTGGACGGGTCGAAGAGGGGGGGCAGCGGGCGATGACCTGGGTTTGAAGTATTCCTACTTAGTTCCACTCATCTAGGACCTAATATGAACGAATACTTCGTGATGTCTTCAGAATATTGGGATGGATATGGAGGGAAGTGATGGGACGTCAAGGAACGTCAAGGTATGTGGATGAAGAAATGACTGCTCAGGGACTGCAGAAAGCGTGCGTAGCATCGACATAGCCTCAGCAAAATCACGAGAGACTACTATATGTTGGAAAGAAAAAATCTATCAATTAATTCTCACGATGGAATGTGTTTACACAAAATTGGGAAAATCGATCAAGCGAAATCGGCTTCCATGCTCATACAACATTGTTCTCCACGCAGAAGCCTATCCAATATCCCTCGTCATCTTCGTCTAGCTCAACCCCCCTCACAGCACGTGAATCGCCATCACCGCAGCAAGACCCGCGAGACTGGCCCCGAGGATCGATGCCCCGGCTGTGACGGGAATGCTAGGCCGGCTGGGTGGAGCACCGACGGGGACTTCGCCAGGTGCCCCGCCCACGGGAGGGACGCCGGCGCCGGGCGCCGGTGGAACGCCTGGCGTGTTCGGCTTGCCTGAGCCCGAGCTCGCGGCGTTTGGGCTCGAGGGGACACTCTGGGCGTTGGCGACCGGCGGGGCAGGGAGGCCGGCCGATGGTTGAGGACCGACTGTGCTGGGTCGCACTGCGGTCCAGAGGCCGCTCGAGCCGGGGACCGGAGCACCGGAGATCCTCGCGCTGGCAGTCATAGCGGGGGGTGCTGGCCCGGCAGGGGTTCCAGCCGGGCCTGCACCGGCGGGCGTTGCGGTAGCAGTGACGGGGCAGATGGTCGTGTACAGCGCGACGGTGCGGGTGACGACCTGGCCGACAGGGCAGTTAGTCACTTCAGGGGCGCAGGATGTGATCGTGTGCAGCTGGGTGGTGAAGACGGTGCTCGTGGTCATCTGCGCGGCCTCGGTGATGACCGGCGTGGCGACACCGGCGACTCGCGTCACCGGCACAGTCGTGCTGTAGAGCGGGAGAGTCTCGGTCGTGACCTTTCCTACGGGGCAATCGGTAACGGTGGGAGCACACTTGGTGATAGTGTACACCTTGGTCGTGTAGACCGTGCTAGCAGTCACCGTGTCCGTTGTGTTCCAGCCCTGGGGGCCGGCCGTCACCCCAGCAAGGCCAGGATGGGTTACGGTCTTCAGATGGACGGTCGTCGTGGTGGTGCCGATGGGCATGCCGGCAGAGTTTCTGAGCTGGGTAGGAGACCCGAGAATGGGCAAGCCAAGAGATACACCCGCGCCGAGTGTGACGCCGCCCAGCTTTCCACCACCGGTCACGGCCAGGTTTGCAGTTGGACCAGCGGCACCCGGGACTTGGGAGGATCCAAGCAGAGGCAAGCCAAGAGAAATCCCTGCGCCAAGGGTGATGGAGGGGTTCAAGCCAGCAGGTTGAGTTGCCGATCCAGAAGCGGCGTTGGCAGGGCTCGTCTTTGCTGGCTCGCTCGTTGCAGTGGCAGAATCGGTAGGCAGGAGTGAGGAGCCCAACAGAGGAAGATTGAGACCGAGGCCTGCGGTCAGGGAGAGATTGGGGCTTGCAGCGGGCGAATCCGTGGCACTCGGCTTCGCGAAATTAGTCGGGGTAGATGTTGGCCGCATCGAAACAGACGTCTCTTTGGCAGAGGGGGCCGCGTCGGTGAGGGAGCCCAGCAGGGGCAGTTCCAGACCAAGATCTGCTCCAAGCGTGATAGCGGGCGAGGGCGATGCCAAGTTGGGAGGGGCGGTCGTGCCGCTCTTCGTCGATCCAAGCGAAGTGAGAGTGCTCGCCAAATCAGTGGCAGCAGTCGATGCGTACCCACTGGAGGTCGCCGACTTGGTAGATGCTGATTTGGACGTCGGCATCACATAGGTGCCGTTGGAGGAGTTGATGGGAATGCCGAATGATGCGCTGGGTGCTGCGCCAATCCTCGACGCAGATGAGGCCGATTGGTAGACGATGGTGGCGGGGACTGTCGAGGAAGGTCCGGTCGTGTGAGAAGCAGAACCTGAAGAAGCAAAGGATGTCGAGCTAATCGAAAGGGATCCACCGACTGGTGTGCCGGTCTTTCCCGTTGACGTCGATTCATAAGGCTGAGATGAAGAGGTCGTAGCAGAAGACGCTGCGCTGGAGTATGTGGAGTATGTGGAGTACGTCGAGGGAGCGGCGTATGTTGAGGATGTGCTCGAAACCCTGCCAGACGAGGTTGTATCAGTGGCGGAGGACACAGCGCTTGAAGATGTTTGGCCAGCAGATCTAGTCGAGGCCGATGAAACACCGCTGGTGGACTTTGACTTGACAGGGCCTGTAGACGTAGACGACGTTTGTAACGCGCCCGTGGTTGATGAGGGGGCACCGGTAGACTTCGCAGTTCCGGCGGATCTAGTCGAGGTCTCTGACGAGGTGAGGCCTGCAGACGAAGTGCTGGCGGAGGACGTTTTAACAGAACCAGGGGCGGAGGTGCTAGTGAAGAGGGCAGTGCTGGTCAGACGCTCATTTGATTTGCTTGTGGCTGGGACATCGTCGTAGGCGCTCGATTGAATGGTGGTGCTGGTCAGACGACCTTTCGAGCGGCTCGTGGCCGGGAGATTGTCGTAGGCGCTTGACTGAGCAGCGGTGGTGCTGCCCGAACGCTCGCTTGTGCTGCTCGTGGCCGGGACATTGTCATGGACGCTTGACTGAACAGCCGTGGTGCTAGTCGGACGCTTGCTTGAGCTGCTTGTGGCCGGGACATTGTCAAAGACGCTCGATCCAACACCTGTGACAAGTCCTGAAGAAGCAAAGGTCCTGGAATTAGAAGAAGTACTAGCAATACCCGAGGTCGTATTATAAGCTGTAGTAGGGTAATTGGGGGGGAAAGTTGTCCCGAAAGTCTTCGCCGTAGAAGTTACAGGTTGCAAAGAATCCATAGAACTTGTCGTGGGCTTTGCAGAAGTGGTCCATCCGGAAGACTGGCTAGCAGTTGGGTACCCAGAGATGGTCTCGCCGTCGCCAGGAGTTCCTGTAGAGAGTGTGGCGGATCCCGTTGATGTCTTGTCCTGAGCAGAAGTAGATGTTCCCGCAGTCCTTGGATAAGTAGTCGCGAGTTCTGTCGTCTCGTAGCCGGGCCTAGTAGAGACACTGGCAGTGAAAGTCGAGGTCCCTAGATAAGTAGTCGTGGGCGTTGTTGTCTTGTTGCCGGGTCTAGTAGAGACACTGGCAGAGGTGAACGCCGAAGTCCCGGAATACTTAATCGCGGGTTCTGTTGTCTCGCTGTCGATGCTCTTAGAGACACTGCCAGTCGTGAACGCCGAGGTCCCCTTGCCAGATTGCGAAGCGCTGCCCGAGACGGCGGAGGTTGTGGTGGGCTTCGTGGACTTGGTCAATCCGAGGTCCACGCCAAGCGTCAAGCTAGCAATAGGAAGGGTCACTGATGGAAGCTTTAGCGAGAGGAGGGAGGATCCCCCCGCGGTCTGTCCAATGGGAGTGTTGCCGTACTGAGAAGACGTCCCCGAAGGGGCTGTGGTTGCGCTCCCAGTAGAGAGGGTCATGGTGCCATTGCCATATTGCGAGGTATAGCCTGTGCCGTAGATGGGCGTTGAGGACGGCTGGACCGGCGTCTCGTTGAATGGGCCAGTCGTGGGCCTGGCAGAAACCCCGGTGCCATATCGAGAAGTGGTACCACTGGTGGTGGCACGAGACGTAGCGGTAGGGTGAGGCATGGTCATGTTCCCGTACGGCGATGTCTTCGCCGTGGTCTTCCGAGACGTCGTCGGCAACCTGGTGGAGACCTTTCCTGAAGACGTTGTCTTCGAGAGAAGTGAGGTTGTCGCCTGTGTCGTGCGCATCGCCGTCGTGGTGGGCTTGGACGTCGATTTCGATGTGGTCTTGGTCTTCGTGGCTGAGGTCTTGCTGGCCGAGGTGGTAGTCACGGCCGAGCAGCCATACTGAAGACCATCGAGGACATGTTCCTGGTAGGTCTTCCCATCGATGACGTTCGTGCCGCCGAAGGAGATATCCCATAGAGAAACACCACCGAAATGGGGCTTGTTCTTATACTTGCAGATCAAGTATTTGGCCTGCTCGGGGGTGAGGTAGCCGTTCTGCGCAGCGCTGGTCGAGGCAGGAAGGCCAACAAAGATCTTGGCGCCCTGGCTCGAGTCGCTTGCGGCGAGAACCCGCTCCCAGTCATCGTAGTTGAACTTGTTGCTCAGCCCAAGAGAGCTGGTGATTTCTGTCCCATCGTCGATCGGCAGCAGCGCATCGTCAGGGGCTGCGTTGCATCCTGGATTATTATAGAATTGGACATTCAGACGGTCAAACGCGGCGGCCTGGATCATATCCTGCATGTAAGCCCAGGGCTCGAGGAGCGGGCATTGCGGAGAACCGGTGATCATGAGGCTTGGGTCGTATGAGCGGAAACGGTTGATCATGGCGATGTATGGGTGATTGTCTGGGAGGAACTGTCAGTGGAGGCCGACTTGTAGATGTTTACCGGGCTGCGTGTCGTCAAACGTACCGTAAGCATTCTCGATATCGAAGTCGAAACCATCGACAGAGGTATGGGTGTCGTTATCAATGTCGAATGGACGAGGCCCATTCCAGGTCGGATCGTAGGGGCCGAAGGCGCCATAGAGGAAATCGGCGAAGCTCTCGCCATTCTTGTCGCTGCCGACGTTGTAGCTGTAGCCCGTGAGGCTGGATTCACCACCGATGCTGAGGAGGATCTTGACACCACGCGCTTTGCAGTAGGGGATGTCCTGCTTCATCCAGTAGCAATTGCTCTGGAGATCGGACTCGACGCCATCCGTATTGTTGTAAGTTCCGGCCCAGCAATGGCCGGCGAAGTTTGTGCCAGGAAGGCCGGAGGGCTCATTCTCGGGAGACGAGGTCACGAAGGACAGGGTGATGGTGTCAATTCCAGTGTCGCAGTGATCCCTGAGGCGATCACTGCTGTATTGCCCCTGAACGATATGTCAGACTTTATCCCCATATTTTGTTGTTGGTGTCATCAGAACTCACGAAGAAGCCGTTGAGCAAGCCCACAGGGCCTCCTCCGGCTGCTGCCAGGGCCATGTCGGCGAAAGGATAGAATCAAGGAAAGCACAGGGGTAGAGGACTGGGTCAGATGATCGGCGCTGAAAGGATAAACGAAAGGACGCAGACAGAACCGTCTGCAACTGGCTTATGGCCGTGTCTCTGGCTAGGAGTCGGACTCGGGACTTTGTTGAGAGACAAAGAAAAGAGAAGAAAAATCGAGGAGACGGCGAGGCGGAAAGAAGATATTTGTCCCATTTCGCCCCGAGGGAGCAACTTCATAGTTCCCCTTTGCCAATTTCCTCACCCCGACGTTCTTTGAAATCAGGTATGGATCTTCAGGAGGAAAGCTAGCAGTCCTTTCTTTTCTTTCCTTTTTCCCCGTTGCTCCTTTTTTTTCATTCCCAAGCCGCTCAGACACAACAGAGACGAGGGGCCTCATGGCAAGTATGGGAATCTCGGCGACAAGAAGACATCACAGAGTTGACTCACTCCCCAGGCGACATGAAGGCCTCACAATGCCCCCCTAACCAACGGAGTTGTCATGGTCCCTGGCTACTATAGTAGTAGGAAATTGTTTGGTCAATGAAGAGCGCACTTTTCTGGGTGATGGTGGGCCGCGGACTCGACAAAGTAAAGGAGAAAGGCCCCTGGTGAGGATCCAAAGTCTGTCCGGGACCTTCTCGAGTCGTCAGAAACATGGTTCGAATGTATTGCCGGTCCAATCCGATGCGATGCCTGCCAGTCGGTTGGCTTGCACGGCTCTATCTCGCCAGGGCCGGCAAGCGAAAGGGGAAATGCACGAGCCTTCGGATGGCCGGTCAAGCTCGAAGCCCACGCCTCTCTGGGGTCTCCTTTCGCAGATCGCCGGTCTGTGCGGATGGTGATGCAGTGAGGTCAGAGAAGGAGCCTCAAGACGAGGACCTCGCCTCCTCAAGCCAGCTCGGCCCATTCTGACCTAGCCACAGTTGAATGGATGCTGTTCATGCCGAGCGTCTACCGATTGATGGTCCCATGACGGGCGACTGCCTGTGACTGGACAGGATGAGAAGTCAGTGTATGACGCTTCGCTGAATTGTCTCTCGAATCGGCGACTTACCGCGAGAAGCCTGGCTGAGCTTCTGACAAATGCCGAAACGCAGGAGGGACTCTCGCCGACTTGAGGACTCAGAAGCGCCTTCAGGATCGCAGCCTCCAGCTTCCACCCATCCTTGTCACAGTCTTAGTGCCATCCATGGATTGACAGTGAGGTCTTCTTCCGTCAGTTGTTTCGTGCAGAATCACGGATCCCCTCATTTCCTGGATGAATCTTCCGTTCGTGGATTTTGCTCTCCCTTTTCTTCTTCTCCCCTCGCTCCTTCCCCGGCGTCTCTGCCCCCTGATCGCCGGCAGGGAAGGAGGCGCAGGTGCCACCTTCCTCAGGCTGCTCGCGGTTTGGATGTGGGATCCGAGGCAAGCACGAGGGAACTCGGGGATTGTCGCATATTGCTCCAATCAGGACGTGAGGCAGGCGAGATCCGGCGAAAAAGGGGATCCCACAAGCAGCGTTCCTGGCCTGCTCCTGCCCTGCATCGCTCCTGCACTGCGTCGCTCCTGTCCTGCAACAGTGCGCGGGAACTCTAATCTTAACCTTATTCGGATAGCGTCATCTTGTGACCATGCCTCTCCTGGTCTAGCCGACTCGAGACATTAGGGGTTCCTTCCTCGAAGCCGACTTCAGATTTCAGACTGCAAGAGCGATGGCAATGGTTCTTTCATGTTTCTTGCAGCATAACCGTTTTTTTTCTGCTTCTCATTCACGCCTCCGAGCCCGAGTCTCTCGTGACTTGGCGAGGCGATGTCACGCAGCACGATCGTGTTCGCGCTCTAATGTTCACATCGTGGTGAGAACAGTGCCTTGAAATCGTCAGCCAAATGTCGATTGCACGATTCAGACGGTCATCGGCGTGCACAATTCACTGAATCGCAGACCATTGAGGTGAGTGCCATTTTTGTCCCGTCTCCATGACGGAGACAAGAAATGATCAAACGTTACAGGGAATCATGATTCGTGTGACAACTTCTCTAGAGGCTACCAAACATGAAAGAGATCCTCGAGCGTCAGTCCCCACGAAGACCGTCTCGACAAGGCCTCAAGCCGTATCCAAAACAACCACCTCGGCATCAGCCTCTCCGATGCTTTCCACCAAAAGCTTGTCTCCCGCATGGACAAGCTCTACAAAGGCACCATCACCCTCGCTCAACTCTGCGTCCTCGCGCCCGTCGATGCGGATCTTGGCCCGCCCCTTGGCTGTCATGGCCAGGTGCACAAAGACTTTCCTGCTGTTCGCCCTGGTGGCGTCGGCGCCAACCTTCCAGTCAAACGTGCTGCCCGGGGCAATGATGCCCGCCCCCATGGCAAAGTCTGCGTGAATCGGGATGGTGCCTTGGATGGCGGGCTCGGCGGCGGCCTCCTCCTCCACCGTGGCCTCCTCGCCAGCCTTGAGAGGACTCAGGATCTTGACGAAGCCCTTCTTCTTGTCTTCATCGGAGAAGTGGCGCGTATGGTATCGCGGCGTCAGACCCTTCCTCCACGGAAAAGCCCAGATCTGGAGGAGGTGGACCTTGTCGGATTTGTGCTCGTTCATCTCCGAGTGGGCGATACCCGTCCCGCCCGTCGTGAACTGCACGTCGCCGCGGCGCATGCGATAGAACTTGTCCGACTGCTCGCCCTCGCTGCCCTTGGCGAGCATGGAGTCTCGATGCGTCAACTCGCCGGCGAGGATGTAGCTGAAGATCTCGAAGTCTCGGTGCGGGTGGGTCGGGAAGCCATTCTGCGCTTTGATGACGTCCTCGTTGAGGACCCTGAGGGCGCCGAACTGCGTGTATCTGTGATCGTACCAGTCGGCGAAGGAGAAGCTGTGGAAGGTGTTGAGCCAGCCGTGGTTGACGTGGCCGCGAGTGCTGGATCGGTGCGGCACGATCTTGGCCTGTCGGAGCACCGACTTGGACATGTTGGCGACTGTCTTGCCGGCGGAAGCCGTCGTGGCGACTGTGGTATTGCTGTCTCCCCGGAATGGGGCAAGCACAAGGCTGGGTAGGCTGGACGCGTCTCTCGCCGTCAATGCGAAGTAGAGGATCGAAATGATGGCAGTAAGGGTTGCAGACCACCAGGTGAAGCGGATCATATGTGCGGGCCGGTGAGTCGGGAGCAATGGAACAATTGAGGAATGGAATCCTGCTACTGTATCAAGGAGGTATGAACTTCGAGGCGAAATGGATCTTCTCGAAGGATGGCGACAGGCCGGACGTTTATGAGTTGCGGCGCTTGCCAGAGGCCTTCCATCTCCACCGCCAAAAGCACGCGATCCCCATGCTGAAGCAGTAAGCTTCCCGAAAGAGAGCCCCGTCGTGAAGTGAACACTATTCCGCAGTACGAGTAAGCCCCGATTTCCAATGATTACCAGTGCCTTCTGGAGTGCCGGGAGAAGACAATGCTGGACCACCGATCGAAGGATTATCTCATGCTTACGGAGCCTGCCCCAGGTCAAGGTCCAACTGATCTCGCCTTTGCCAATTCTGGAACATTGGGTGAGCCCCGGCGAGAAGTTGGCGACGGCTGACAAATTTCAGGTCTCACGTGACCTTTTGCTTGGGGTTGCTCGAGAGACAAGTGACGGCTCGGTGGGCGAATTGCTTTCGCGACGGGAAGCGTGGAAATTGCCAGGGGTTTCGAGATTCACAGATGCCCGGCTCCCTGCATCGCCTTCGTCGTCATCACCGCGGCAATCCAGCCCGAGGGCTGCTCATCAAGACTTTCATCGCACAGCTTCGACTGGAGATAAGGGAGCCATCATAAGCAGCAGCCAATCCATGGATGAATCACAGGTAGTAATTTAGTACTCCCTACTGGAGGTACTAATGGTTGCGCTGGCAGCAGCTCCAACGTGTCGTTCCACGTCGAGAGTTTCATCACGAGGAGACGGGGCGCGCCTTCCGTCTGGAAATCAAATGGATGAGTTTCTGCCAGGTGCGGAGAAGAACGCACATGAGACGCTCCTGCCTCCGCTGAGCCCCGATATGGCGCCACGGGGAAGCTGCGACCAGCAACGCGCGGAAGGAGGGGTTCATCCGATTTCCAGGTTCGCTCCTGCCCATTGTCGGTGATGAAAAGATAGAGGAGGCAGGAGCAGGAGATCCTTTTCTTTCCTCCCGATTCGAGGGAGACCTCCAACGTCTTCCTCCTCTCCATGCAGCGTCACTGCATCGTGAGCATCAGCATCGGCATCGGCATCGGCATCGGCATCAGCAGCTTTATTGCTCGTCATCCTGCCCGTTGGGATCCCAAATGGGCTGTCGCGCTGGCAGTCAAGCCTCCAATAGAAGCCGGGACACGTTCACGGCACGCTCCGCTTTTTCGGGATTTTCCCCGACCTGGGGAACCTAACCGCCAACCCCCCGCCAAGCTGGTCAATCGCCATCCGTGGTTTGGATCACGGAGTAGCACGAGTAGTCTGCGCCACCCGATGGTCCAACATCGACCTCTTCCCCTTTGTGGTCGATCAATGGTCAGTCGAGTTCGAGAATCCTTCGGGGGTGTTTGCCGCAACTTGGCACACGCGGTTCCTGAAGCCGTGCTAATTGGGGAGAGAAATATGGGCGCGCACAGGGCAAGCTGTGACGGCAGCACGATCGCCTTGGCCGTTGTCAGGCGTCGTTTCTCAGCTCGACCCGATCCGATCCTGTGCAGCCCTGTCGGCTCTCTCTTCCTCGACAAGGTGAGGCCACCACATGCTCGCAGCTGTTGTTGTCCAAGTTCGTATTCAGCAGCTGCTGGCCGCAGTCTCCTGCCGAGCGATCCCCCTCATCCATTGTCCTGCATTACCGCAGCTCTATCGCCGTGGATGCGGACAGGGCCGCCGGTGGCTGAGAGCGCTTCCACCGCGCGGGCTCCGCATCTCCCTGCTCCCTTGCCCCTCGTCCCTCGTCCCTCGCCCCTCTTTCCCAGCCTCTTGACCACCACCACTTGCTCGAGCTTTCCCCTTGGCCTCTAAGGCTGCGCATCATGCAGCTGACTCTCTTTCCCTCGCATTCTGCAGTGGCCATTGGCCGGTGCGCTTTAGTGTAATTAGGCCCGCATGCCACACGTATCATGAACCTCCAAAACTCTGCCCACGACCATGCCGAGCCTTTGCAAACTCCAGACCTAGGATCACGGCCAGACGAGACGCTCGGTAGACGGGCTCGAGGGCACAGCTCGGCTTCCAGGTCATCGCAGCAGCAGTCATACCCAAGCTCGGAGCGCGGGTCATCCTCTGCCACCCGCGAGCACCATCGTCAACGAAGAAGAAGTCGACGCAACCGAAACTCGTCGACGACAGCGCAGGACTCGGCCTGTCCGCAGCCCGTTGCCGCGCTTCGAGAGCCATCTCCACCATCTCAGAGCGGCTCGCCATTCGAGAACGACGGTTCATACCACCGCTCTCCGCATTCTCCCGCCAGACTGATGGACTATCATGGTGCCGGTACGCGAGAAGGGGCTTACGAGGCGCCTCTCGACCAGTCCCAATTGGCAATGTTCGCCGCCAACAACGCTGCTCACGGGGCGAGCATGAGTCTAAAGGATGACCTCACTCTGGCCGCCGGAAAAGTCACTCCCGGCATCGACGACACGCCGTACATCCAGTATGCTTTGCGAGCTTTGGTTGGTGAGCAAAGTCATTCATCGTCGCGATATCACCTCTCATCCGGATCGTCAGAGCCCGCCGAGCGGTACTCGCCTCCTCGCGGGCACGTACAACAGCCAGCAGAGTATGTTCCGCACCTGAGCCGCGATTACGAGCCTTATGAATCTCCCAGCATCGCCACGGGAGCTGCCGCTGAGCTCCCAGGCTCGGCCCTGCCAGAGCAGCTGCCGCCCACACCGCAACAGCCTGTGTGGCCATCCTCGGCAACCTTTGATCCCGAGATCATCCCATCGAAGCGCTGGGTCGCCGTGACCAAGGAGATGCGACGGAGGACCGATCCTCAGAATAGGACTTACCAGCCGCTCACTTTCAGGCCGCGAATTCTACGGACATTTTCGTTGGGCTTCCTGGTGCTTCTTTGCCTCCTGATGACGGCAGCCCTAGTGTTCACCGTCAAATACGCCCAAAATCGTGATGGTCTGACGCCGTACTCTGGGACCATATACTCGGGTCAATACTTTTTATTCCGCATTCTGCCGCAACTCCTCGGGAGCGTCATCTTCCTCTTCGCTCAGTGTATAGCAGTCACTTCTCTCCGAGTCATTCCCTTCACGGCTCTGGCCAGTGAGGACCCGGAGGAGAGGTACATGGCAATATTCAAGGAATTGTTCCAGGGGACTTTCCTGCTGCCGAAATGGGCCGGGCCTTGGCAGTTCAAGGTGTTCAGCATCGGAGCTTGGCTGGCGCTCTTTACAATACCCCTTCAAAGCACGGCCTTTACTTGCATCTGGAACGGGACAAAGTGGATGTGGGCACCTGTTCAGGACGTCGTCTGGGCACTCGTTGGGCTCTATTCAATCCTGATCGTGTCCACCATTTTGCTGATGACTTACTGGTTCAAGCGTTGGACAGGGCTGCTCTGGGATATCCGGTCCATCGGGGACCTGCTGCCCTTGCTGAACCGTAGCAACGGGATGACGAGCTATCGGGAAGGAGAGCTTGCTGAAGCGAAGGGTGATCTGAAGGTCCACCTTCGCGAGAGATGGTTCGATCGACTCGGATACTGGCGAACGGAGGACATGGTCACCGGCGGCGTGTGGTACACCCTTGGCGTCTCCCATGACGACAGCGACGCAAAGACGCAGGCGTCCCTCATTCGACAAAGTCACGGCCCGAAGGCCGATGGCGAATGCGCGACACCCCTCGGCTCCATTGACGGCGTTCACGGGACGTATCTGCCACGGGCCCTCCGCGACGGCCCGATCTTTCTCCTCTCCTCGACGACCACGCTGCTCTTTGTGGCCCTTCTCGTCGTGTCCTTTCTTCCGCAGACTCGACTTGACCTCGGATTCCGCGCAGGGGTGACAGCCAGACCTGACAAGTCGGACTTCTCAGCTGCGAACTTCATCTACAGCTTTGTCCCGTCATTCGTCGGGGTCCTGCTGTATCTGCTCCTTCAGGGCGTGGACCAAGCGCTCCGGATCCAGCAACCCTGGGCCGGGTTTTACAAGGCGGAGGGCTCCCCAGCGCGCGAGTGTCTGATGGCCGACTACGCCGCGTGCCTGCCCCTGCAGTCGTCGCTGAGAGCGGGCATGAACGGGCACTGGCGCGTGGCACTCGTGTCCTTGGTGAGCGTCTTGTCCATTTTTATCCCTGTTCTGGGAGGCGGCTTTCTGATGGCCCTGACGGGATCCGACGGAACGGTACGCATGTATCCGAACAAGGCGGTGTTCGGCACGCTCCTCGCGCTCCTCGCCTTCTACGTTGTGGGGCTCGGCCTCGCGGTCCCGTTCCGGAGGCAGCTTGCGCTCCCGCGCCCCGTGACGCGCATCGCGGACATGATCAGCCTCTGCGCGGCGAGCGATCTCGTCCTGGACGCCGCGTTCCGATCGGTGCGGTCGCGCGAGGATCTCAAGGCGCGCCTCGGGATCGGGCGGGACGATGCGCGGGAGGAGAGCCGCTGGTACTTTGGCCTAGTGGTGGGCCGCGAGGAGCACCGCCTGAGTGTGAGGCGGATGAAGCGAACATCTGAGAAATCGGCCAGGCTGGTGGAATCGATGGCATGATGTGCATGATGTGGACACGATACAGCGATGATTTTCGGAGGCATGATGATATCCTTGTTTTTTCTTCTCATTTCTTCTTCATTTTGCCACTCTTCTTCTCTCATTGATTTCTCGCAATGGATGAAGGTCCACGGAAAAGGTCTACCAAGGTGGGGACGGGGGCCAAGCGGGGGTTGGGGGTCGGGTTTTGCCTGTGGGGCATGGAACACCTGGGGACTCTGAACCACATGGAATGGTATTTGAGAAACGAAGTGTTGTAATGATAGGACGAGCATATGAATTGGCGGGTCTCCTTTTCGAGTGCCTACTAGAACAGCCAGCGCTCTGGATGTCCTCGGGTGGAATGTGCGCAGGGGGGGGCGGGGGAGGAATGGATCGATGGATGTGAAGGGGGATGGGGCATGCGATGCGCAGGCTGGTCATGCGTGCCGGGTCGCGCGTGCCAGGTCGTGTGTTGAGGCTTTGTGGGGTGGGTGGGTGTGAATATGGATATGTGTATGTGTGTGTGTGTGCGTATGTGAGAGAGAGAGAGCAAAAGAGAGAGAAAGGGGAGGGGGGGGGTTAGAGGTGGTGCTGGTATGTGAGGTGGTGTCGGTATGTGCGGTTCGGTTTTTATGGTGTCCTGGTATTTCGGCGTGTTGGAGTTTCACGGTTGTGCGGTTCCCGAGGTTCTGCGGTCCTGCTCAAGCCGCGCGGTATCGATCACTGTGCTCTCCCTCTTCCCTCGTCTCGGTGTGCGTTTGACCCCATTTCCCCTGGATGTCTGTGAGAAACCTTTCCATCCTTTCCTTGCCTCATGCTACTTGATGGATTGGTCATCGTCATTGTGCTTCTACCCTTTCCTCTGAGATGTCCGTGTCCGTCATTTTGGTCAAATCTCGCCTTGCCACCTGCATGGTCCGTCTTCGTCCGCGTGGGTTCTATCATCTGACTCGGTGCCCACGCAGCCGGGGGAGGACGTGCATGGTCGAGTCACAAAGGGGTTGGGGCACATCAATCAAGAAGGGGGGTGCCGCGAATCGTCAGAGCACAAAGGGGGTGACGCAGATGGTCCATTCACAAGAGGGATCCATGATGTGCCTCGTCAAGATCAACAGGGGATGGGACACTCTTTGGTGCTGTTCTCCTTGGAGAATGCTGATACTCTGCTGTCTGAAGTACTAGTCAAAAAGAAGGACAAGAAAATTTCGGCGGACTCGGGGATGCTGCAAAGAATTGGGGCTCCCACTGGTTTCAAACTCTGTGATGCTGGAGAGGAAATGAAGGGGAAGTCTGTACGAAGATGTCTTGATGAGGCGGTGCAGCCGCGGAGGTGAGGCATTGAGGCTTCGCCGGATGGGTTCACAAGGGGGAGATGCCTTTGTGGAGAGGGCTCAAGGACTGGAGAGGACATGTTCTTTTCAGATGGACTTGAGGGGAATATGTCTTCATTGGAAGGCCTTGAGGCGGACAACCATTTTTTCATGATATGGCTTGACCGAAGAAGATGCCTCCATCAAGCGGACATAAAAATCAATAAGAATACAATGGATCACTTTTATCCTCGAGCACCAAGACCGGACCAGAAGCGCCCCTTTATCATCGACACAGAACCGTGGACATCCAGCTTCTGTCCAATGGAAATCAACAGAGTAACTCCCTCCATGACCGGCAAACGCCAAGACAAAATGTGCAAGATCAAATCAATCCGAGAACATCAATGAGGACTCCCCCCGTTCATCACCGCCTCTTCAGCCCGAACATGCGGCTCAGCACGGCGCTCTGCCTCCTCCTCCCCCTCTCGGCGTCGCTGCCCCTCCTCTCCCAGCAGCCCCACTCGCCCTCGCTCTCCGGATCCTCCTGCTGCTGCTGATGGTTCTGAGAATAAGGATGCTGCTGCTGCGAGTACTTCCTGTGGAGGGACACGACGCTCCCTAGACCCCTCTGATGCAGGGCATGCGTTGACGAGCCAGTGGTGGCGGACGGCGACGACGAGGACACGGCGGTCGCGGTGCTGGACGTGCTGGCTCCTTTGCCGGCGGACCGGCCGCGGCGGTGGAGGCGGAAGAAGGCCAGTGTGGGGGAGATGCGTCCGCCGAGGGAGCGGGCATCGTTGTTGTTGTTGTCGTCGTCGTCGTCGTCGTATTCGAAGACGGAGATGGGTTGCTGAGCGGCGGCTGGGGTTGCGGG
This sequence comes from Escovopsis sp. TC, assembly GCA_003055185.1. Classification (NCBI taxonomy): domain Eukaryota; kingdom Fungi; phylum Ascomycota; class Sordariomycetes; order Hypocreales; family Hypocreaceae; genus Escovopsis; species Escovopsis sp. TC. The sequence continues at coordinate 671,123 of NIGD01000008.1, forward strand.
GGTAGCAGGGGTGAGGGGGGTGGCAGCGGCGGCGGGATATGTGTGTGCTGCGTGGTTGTGACCACGGGAGTGGTGGTGCCGGGAAGGGGGAGGAGGGGATGAGCGCGGCGGCTTGGAGCGGAAGAGCTGCGTGAGGGATCGGGATTTGGAGGAGCGCAGGGGCGTGTGGGATTTGCTCGCGGAGGAGGGGCGCGGGGGGATGGCGCAGTGGTGGTGGATGGAGAGGGTGTGCTTGGACGGGGTGATGGGCTGGGAGACGATGCGCTTGGGGGGGGGAGGGGAGGCTGTTGAAGATGAGGGGGAGCAGGAGGAGGATGGGCC
>NIGD01000008.1:672943-690455 GCA_003055185.1 Escovopsis sp. TC
GGGGTGGAGGGGGGGAGGGGGGGAGAGTGCATCAATGCAAGAGGGGGGGTGTTACAGGGGCATTGCCTACACACGCGTTGACGTATGCGGAGGAAGAGAAACACATACTTACCTACCTCTGCACACACACGGGGGAAGGAAGAGAGAGAGAGAGAGAGAGAGAGAGAGAGAGAAAGAGAGAGAGAGAGAGAGAGAAGAGAGAGAAAGGGAAGAGAGAGAGACAGAACAGAGAAAGAGAGAGAAGATAGAGAGAGAAGAGAGAGAGAGAAGGGAGAGAGAGAAGAGAGAGCGAGTGTGTGTGTGTGTGTGTGTGTGTGTGTAAGTGTGTTTGTGTTATGAAGGTGTCAGTGGTAGACGGTACAAGCACTTCCAAGGGAAGAAGAGAGCAGGTCTCTAGGAACCTGCATACTGTGCTTGGGACAGAGGACTCGACATCCAATGTTGAGAGGCGCCCCTGCGAGACATGCGGGGGAACTCAAGGGGGACGGGAGGGCGGGCTGGGCTCGACGAGACCTTGAGGGGCGCGCCCTTGACGAGGACGGCGGAAGAGGACCAGCCATGGAGGTGTGTGGAAGGGGAATGGATCCCTGTGAGGATCATGGGATGGCGCGTGGGAGGGCACGAACCGCGCGGTGGACGAGGAGGAATGGGTGGATGAGGCATGCGAGGACTACGGAGTACGATTTGTGTGATATGCGGTATGTATGTACGGAGTCATGTACGGAGTGCTGTGGAACGAGGAGATGGATCCATGGGCTTTGTTGTCGGATGGCTGGAGGGGAAAGATGGTGTTGGGGGAAAGGAGCCCGCTCGGGGGACTTGGATGCTGCTATTCAGGTGACGTGCGGTCGTCTGTGCGGTGGATGGGCCTCGAGGTGGCGGTTTGTATGTACGGAGTACCAGTGGAGGGTGATGGGGGGAAACAAAGGAGGTGGGCATCGAGGACGTTGGAGGTGGGCGTGAAGGGGGAGGAGGTGGACATGGAGGAGAGAGAGGTGAGGAGGTGGAGGAGGACGAGGGCATGAGGGGATGGAGTCGCGTGCCTCTCTGGACGTGGACCCGGGACGCGTCCGGGCGCGATGGGAGGGGCCGTTGAAGGGAACAAGGATGCCCTTGATGGGTCGATGGATGCCTTGACGGGGCGAGGGCCGAGACGGGGACGGCGATTTGGTGTTCTGCACAGGGCTGCAGGCCGGCCCCTTGGAGCGAAGGGCGGGGAGGTGGGAGGGCAGGGCGAGGTGGATGGCAGGGCGAGGTGGATGGCAGGGCAAGGCTGATGAGGAGGGGGGGGAGCCGTGGAGGGGGAGACTGACACGGGATGAGGCGAGGGCGGCGGGGAGGATGATGTGCATTCGAGACAAGTCGGGACGAGATGGATCATGATGGATGTGTGTAGGATGGATGCATGATGGGATGGAGGAGGGGGGGGGGAAGTGGAAGATGAGGATGGACGGGGTGCTCGCGCACGAGGGAGGTTGAAGAAGAGGGAAGAGGGATGGGCGAGGGAGGGGGCACGGGAGGGATGGGAGATGAGGAGGCGAGGAGGGTGTCTCGGATGGAAGTGGCGTCGACAATGCTGCGCGTCGACAGCAGGATCCAAGTCCTCCCGTCGTATGCAGGATGCTGGTGTTGATGATCCTGGACGTGGAGAAGATCCATATACATGGATGAGACTGCGCGGCACGTCCCAGCAGCGAGCGCGGGCAGCCACTGCGAGCCAGCGTTCATGTCGTCGGGGCCGTGGGGTCTCGAGAGGAGGAGACACGATGCAGGTACGGGTCCTTGGTCTTGGAATGATCAGTGATGGTTCAGGGGGGGGGGGGGGGGGGGGGGATTGGATCCGAGAGGAGGGCGGCGGAGGGATGATGGGATGTCCGGCGGGGTGGTTGGAGAGCTGGAAGTCAAGGGAGCACTACTCCGTACTACTAGCCCTGGGGGTAATGGATTGATCAATCTGTGGATGCTCGCCCGTGCCTTGCTACGGGGCCCGACATGGTCTCCTAGGATCGAGACGACTGGATGGCGGGAGGAGTCCGCTGGGGGTTCGAGTCGCGACAAGGGGCGCTGCCCGCGCTGCAGCCGAGCGTCCTCGACGCGATCCTCCTCGTCGACGGTGGGGAATCCAGTTCAGGTGGCATCGTGAACTCGCGTCGTGACTTCAATGGAATACACATACATACTACGGAGTATTATGCACGTGCATGTTATGTACATGTACTCCGTATGTAGTATGTACTCCGTATCCCGGTATGCACCTACCCTGGACCTGCCCTGCACCGGCATCCCGTGCAGGCAAAGGACGAGGATGTACTCCGTACGGAGTACTCCGTACACGCACACGCACATGACATGACATGCACAGGCACTCCGACCCCCAACCCTAACCCTGGACTCCCTCCCATGGAGATCGGCCGACCTCGACCTCGACTGGCCTCCTTCCGATCTGCCGGCCCTCCCCCTCCACGACGACCAGCAATACATCCATCCAGAGGATCGCGTCTACGGAGTAAGTGCCAGGCATTGGCAGGCATCATGGCATGAGAGAATCCAATGGCAATGGATCCGATGCAGGCATCATCAAGACAGCCCAGGGGTGGCAGAGGACGGGCTGTGTCGAGGTGCGAGGCATGGGATGCATGGATGCATGGATTCATGGATGGATGGACACAGTCGACTGCAACGATACCTTCAAGCCCCGGCCGTCAGTGGGAACGCACTCGGGGCATCTGACCAGCCCTTTCACCAGCATCGAGGGGGGGGATCCATCCATCCAAGATCCGCCATGGATGGCCCCGTCGTGATCCCGGTCCAGCAGGCCCGTCAGAAGAAGAGCGCCATCTTTGCCTCTATCGTCTATTCCTCCGTGCTCCCGAGGGCAATACGACCGAGGATCTCGAGGAACGAGGTAGTACTCGTCCATACCTACGGAATACGGAGCCCTCGTCCGAGTACGAGTACGAGGTATCCACCGTCGTCATCGTCATTTCGACTCCATCGCCAGTCGCGAAATTTCCCTCGTCTCCTCATCGCGTCTCGTCTCTCCACAAGACGCTACGCGCTCTCTCTCTTCGATTCTCCCAACACACACACACACTCTCTCTCCCCTCAGTGGCTTCCTCCCCGTCACATCCACTCGCTTCCACCCTCACTTCTTCTTGCCAATCGGTTTCCTGGATCTCCCTCATCCATTCCTTCAGCTTCAGCTTCAGCCTCCGCCGTAGCCCTACGACCACCACAACCACAACCACGACAACCACCACCACGACAACCACAACACCCTCAGCATTGCCCGCTTCCATCTTGCTTCTCCACCATCACTCGCACGCTCCCCGCGACCCCTTTCCTCCCCCTCCATTCCTTTCCTCCTTTCTCTCCTTTCCTCTCTCTCTCGCCCTTTCTTCTCCTCAATTCCTCCACGTCTTCTCCTCTCTCTCTCTCTCTCGTCCCTCGATCCAGTCTCTCCCTCACCCTCGAGATCCTCTATTCATATTGATCCCTCGACAATCGATCCCACAGCCTCCTTCGGGTCACAAACAGTACAATCGAAGGAGCAAAAGCATTGATCCATACATAGAATAGATCCATCCATACATACAGAAACTATTCCCTACATCCATATTCTGCACACCCATCCTGGATCACGACGACGACGAGTCCGCCAGAGGACCACCCCCCCCCTCCTGCATGCACATCCTTACCGATCTGCCCGCCAAGACCCAGCAAAGCCGCCCCGAGCTCGACGCTTCTGCAGCTGCTTCTGCACCCCCACGACAGACGGACAGCCTCCCGATGTACTCGTCCGAGCACGATCTCGCGCTCTCGCTCTCGCTCTAGCCCTCGCCTCTTCTCGCCTCGACAAGCATCGAGCACGAGCACGAGTCCCCCTCCGCAGCCAGAGCCGGGAAACACCAAGAGACGAGAGACAAAGCGCGACTCGAGGCCACGACCCTGACTACGACCCTGACCACGACCCTGACCGCGACCCTGACCAAGACCACAACCAAGACCACAACCAAGACCAAGACCGCGGCCACGACCCTGACCCTCTGCCAACGCGACGTGGCTCGAGCGCTCGTCGTCCGCTTCCTCCCAAGCGACCTGAACCCTCGCGCGCGCTTCCAATAGTCCCAATCCCTCGTCTCCTCCTCCTCCTCCTCCTCCTCCTCCTCCTCCTGGCCTTTCCCTTCTCCTTCCTTTTTTTTTCTCTTCTCTTTCTTTTCCCCTTCTCTTCCTCAGCCTTGTCTTCTGACCACCGCGGATTTGTCTCAACCAATTCCTCCCGCTTCTAATGACCGCCACGAGACCAACGAAGACACGTCCACGTCCGCATCGCAATCTCAGCTTCAGCTCCAGCATCAGCACCAACACCGCCGTCAGCGCCAGCGACTCCCTACTAGTCACCAAACTCACCAGGCTCTCCAGGCTCACCAGGCTCACCGGGCTCACCAGCGCCCCCAAGAGCACCCGGAGCACCGGCATCAGCAACCGCGCAAGCACGTTCGCCCCCCGCCGGCGGCTCGACCTCCCGTAAAGCCCGCCCTTCGACACGCCCGACGACCTTCCTCCTCGCGAGCGGATCCACGAGCGCCAAGCCTTCGCGCCGCTGCTGCTGCCACTGCCACTGCTGCCGCTGCCGCCGCTGCTCCTGCTGCTACCGCTGCTTCGCAGACGGCACGACCCGAGTCGCATCGCCTGCACCTCGCTGCAGCCTCTATCGGCTTCCAGCCCAGCCTCCTCTCGCTCGATAGCGGCACAAGCTCAAGTGGCTTCCCCGCCTCCCTCTTCGACAGATTCCCCGAGTACCAGTCCTCTCATCGTCGTCAATCCCACGCTCGTTCTCGCTCTCGCTCCGTCTCTCGCTCGCTCGACAACCAGCCCGCCCCTTCCTCCTGCCGCCATCAGGGCCAGCTTCCCCCCTTCTCATCCTCCGTCACCGCCTCCGCCCCCCGAATCTCCCCTCACACCCACGACGCCATCCTCTTTGTCCTTGAGGAAGCCCTGCGCCAGCCTTACCCGTTCTCCCCGGACCTCGTCGAGGAGTCTGCCAGCATGTCCGATCTCATGATGGCTAGCAACATGCCTGTCACCGCCTCCTCGAATCACCCCTCCTCCGCCGCCGTGCCCGCCAACCCTCGCCGGCCCACCGCCGCTCCCGCTCCGACCAGCTCCCCCTCAGGCATCAGGGGCCCCAGGATCATCATGCAGGAGCGAGCTGCGCGTGAAGCCGCGCGTCAAAAGGCAGAGGCCGAGCAGCTGGCCCTCGATCGCAGCCGCGCCGAGCACGAGGCGCGCCTCCTCGAGGAGTCCCGACGACGCGCCGAGCAACGCTCCGCAGCTGCTGCCGCCTCTGCCCAGGCCGGCATCACCTCCGAGACGCATCAGCAATTTGACCCTCGCCTGAGCCAGCAGCAGCAGCAGCAGCAGCAGCAGCAGCAGTACGCCGGAGCTACGCAACCTCACCACATCCCCGGCACCTCGGCCGCCCAGCAGCCATTGCACCCGGCTTCCCACATTCCGCCAAGCCAAGGATCTCCCCTCCACGCTCCCCCCGTCCAGGGCGCCACCTCCTCCAAGACTCAGCCCGCCGCCGGAGGCCGAGCCGGCGAATCAACGACGCAGGGTACGGACGCTGCCGCCCCGAAGCCGAAAAACGCCTTTCCCCACGCTTTCGAGAGATGGGAGATCCTGTCCGCCCACTGGGAAGGCTTGACGAGCTACTGGATCCGAAAGCTGGAGCAGAACAAGGAGGAAATCAGCCGCGACCCCCTGAGCCAGCAACTGGCGAGGCAAGTAACGGATCTCTCCGCTGCCGGGGCGAACCTGTTCCACGCCGTCGTCGAGCTGCAGCGCCTGCGCGCGAGCTCGGAGCGCAAGTTCCAGCGATGGTTCTTCGAGACGCGGACCGAGCTGGAGCGCGCCCACGAAGTCAACGCCATGCTCGAGGCCGCCCTCGAGCGGGAGCGAAGGACCCGCGATCAGGCGGTTCAGGAGGCCGTCGACCACGAGCGGGGCGTCTCCAAGACGCAAAAGCAGATCGTCGAGATGCGCAAGGAGCTGTCCATTTCCAAGGAGGAGGCGCGCCGCGCATGGGAAGAGCTCGGCCGACGTGAGCAAGAGGAACGCGACCGCACCTTTTCCCTGCAGTCCGGCCACCCCACCATTGTCGGCGGCGTGCAGGTGGTCCCGATGACGCAAAACGCCCCCACCAGCAGTCGGTACGCCACTGGCGGCACGCCGTCCAGCTCCAGAGACCCCGGCGGAGGCTACCAATCCGGCGACTACCCCTCGACCCGGCCCGCGTACTCCATCGACCAGCAGGCCGCCCAGGCTCACGCCCGGGCATCCCCAGGGAGGTCCGCAGGCGCCGGTGGCGGCGGCGGCAGCAGCGGTAGCCCCAGCAGCCTGCCCGCTCACCACGGAGCCGGCGCCGCGCACGACCCCACCGGCCACGGCAGCCGCCGCACCCCCGGCGCGGCCGTCTCCGAGGGCGGTTACAGCGAAGGTGAGTACCTGATCGACGCGGAGGGCAACTTCATCCTGGACCCGCACGGGCAGCGCATCGCCGTGGCCGTGCCGCCCTCGTCGTACGCAGGTTCTGATGCGGATCTAGACGACTACGACACGACGCCCGCGACGACGAACCCCCCGAGCGGCGGGTTCGAGCCGTCGACGTTGTTGTCGCCGCAGCAGCAGCAGCAGCTACAGCAGCAGCAACAACAGCAACAACAGCAACAACAACAACAGCAGCAGCAGCAGCAGCAGCAGCAGCAGCAGCAGCGCCTCGCGCCGGATTATACGGGGCAGGACTACACGGGGCAGGGGTACGGCGGGACGGGATGGGAGTCGGTGCCGCGGCATCATCATCCGACGAGGCTGAGCGACGTGATTGAGGAGGAGGACGAGCGGAGCCGGACGAGCGGGAGCCAGCGCCGGGGGTAGGACCTGGACCTGGATCTGGATTGACCGGGACTGCCGAGCAGGTGAATGGATGCATTTGCCGATGGGGATCGATGATGTCTCCGCACTCGCTTGCATAGATCGTGGGGGGGGGGGAATGGTTTCATGCCTGGATGGGTGATGGTGTCTGCGCATTTTCGCCTGCATAGACCGGACGACGCGATGGGGCTGCGGTTGTGCATCGTCCACCGGAAGACGGGTTTGATCGTCTGCGAACCACGGATGGCGTCTCGTTTCTGCTTTGCGTGTCGACGCGCCTGCCTGCCTGCTTGCTGCCTATTTACCCACGTTCTTTTCTTTCCTACGTTTTGTCTTCTCGACTCTTGTCTTCCTCTCGACTCGTCGCTTTTTGTCTTTCCTTTCTTCCTTTCTTGTCTATCTTTGTCCTTTCCCTTGCTTTGCCAATCGAGGGTGGTCCCAAGGCGGGGAGAGGTTTCGCGTGCTTGGCTTCTTTGTCCTCAATGTTTTGTTCTCCTTGGCGGTGAGATCCTGTGCTCGGTGTGCGCTGTCGCTTGCTTCCGGTGTGCTGTCAATCATACATGTACACTTTTTGTCGACATGATGCAGCACCGGTGGGGATGCGGGTTTCCTTGTGTGGTCATGCTTGTGCGCATTTGTCGATGCCATTTCCTTGTGTTGGTCATTCGTGTGCATACTCGTCGATGCCATTTCCTTGTGTTGGTCACTCGTGTGCATACTTGTCGATCCCGACTCCTCGTGCCCTTCGATGCAAATTCCCTCGAGTCCTCATTGTCTTCTGTTCCTACCTGTCAAAGGACCATGGCTTGTCGTCTTGCCTGGTGGTGTCGGTGTCCGAATCTCCCCTTTTACTGTGTCCCTTGGATGGTGCATCCTCTGCGTCTCTGTTCTCGTCTTGCTTATAGGAGTGCTTCGTCGCGTGCTATCCTTCGCCTTCGGGTTCCCGTTGTTCTCGACGCGGTGCATGCAGTCAAGTTCTTCTGTAGGGGTCTTTCCCTGGTCTCTTTCCTTGTAGGGGGTCTTTTCCCTGTGTACCTATGATTCCAGTTTCCCTTGTGTACATGGATTCTTCCCCTGGTCTATGTGTTTATGACTTAGTACTAAGGTATAGTAGTACTGTGTATGTACGTGGGATCTTTCCTCGTGTACGAGGTCTGTGTGGTAGAGGGTAATGGCATTGGACATGGGGGGGGGGGGGGGTGATGAGACGAAGGATTCATCAGATCAACTGTGTGCTGGACGCTTGATGCTTGTGAGCGTGCTCTCGAATAGTCCCTGTATGTCTTCGTAGCTTCCTGTATGTTCTCGTGCTGGGTGCTCGTTGGGAGGCTGGCAACGACGTAGAAATTCTGCGTCGGGCAACGGGCAGGCTGCGTGGCCTGGAGAATGGAATCCACGGAACACGCGCCTCCATGCCCCTCCCCGAGGGGACTGGTCGTTAGGGGCTGAACGGTCGTTAGGGGCTGAACGGTCGATAGGGGCTGAACGGTCGTTAGGGGCTGAACGGTCGTCAGGGGCTTAACGGTCGTGGTCCGGACCGACTCGCACGCTCGCCGAGCGCGGCCGGCGTGGGTTCCGGATCGTGTGATCCGCCGCTGGGATTCGCATCCATCCAGATGCTGCACCATCTACTAGTAGTAGTAGTAGTAGTGCTCGCATGAAAGGGACAAGCGTACAAGTACAGAGAATGAGACTCCTCCCACGCAAGAGGGGGGGTGGGAGCCGGAGGGTGCTGCTCGCGAAAAGGGGCTCAATCCGTGGTCTCGAGACCGACTGCGTACAATGGATCAAGCTGGAGTGTACATGCCGATGGCGGGATCTTCATCGCGGGGGGGGATGACGATTCGGGGAGCATGCTGGTGGTGTGTTGCCGGGAGAGCGTGCCAGGGCTGCCAGAGAGCGTGCCGGTATTGCTCGTACGAGGGGGAGCGTCAGGGGCACTCTGTGTGCAGTGTTCATCCTCGATCCTGTTCCGCGTTGAGGACGGTGCGTGTGTCGATCCCCGTCGTGGACTTGGGGCGTCGTGGGTGTCTCTTCTGGCATCGGGTGCAGCCCGGCCGTGCATCTTGCAGCACCGGGCGATGCGCATCCTCAAGCACCATGGGAATTGCAATGGATCATCCACGACTGCCACCAGGCGGCTCGCATCGTGTGGATGGCACCAGGCGATTCGCGCCATCAAGCACCAGGCGACACGCATCATACAGCACAATGGCACAGGACTCGCATCTGCAACCACCAGCTTCGTGGCATCGTCCGGGCGCTTCGCATCCTCTATATGCCCAGGCTCCTCGCGTCCCCGCCAACTTCTTCGCGTTCAGCACTGGAAACGTATCCATGGATCAGATCGAGCCGGTCGATTCCACCCACGTCCTCCAACGCCCCCCCGTTTTGTCTATCCACCAACGTCTATTGCGTGACATGACTGAGGAAAAAGGGCAACAAGGAGGGTCCCGTCCTGGATGTGGTCCACGGGGGCCATTCGTACCCAGGAAACGAGGGGGGAAATAGGAAGAAGAAAAACGGTGAGATATCCAGGAGAGAATAGATGAGGCCAAAAAAACAAGGGGGGATCCGGTGGAGAGAAAAAGGGGATCCGACTCCAAGGAAAGGAGGATTCGCCCCAAAGAAGAAAAGGGGGAGATCCGGTCCATTTCAAAAAGGGGCTTCCAATCCAGTAACCCCACACTTCTATGCGGCCCCCACATCCCCCACCACCATCACCCCTTTCGACGTCTTCTCCTCCCTCCCGCCCCGCTCCTCCAACTCATAGCCCCTCCCCTCCTCCAGTATCCTCTCGCGATGCCACGGCCCGACGAACATGCCCCTCGGATCGATCTCGTCGCGCACGCGCCGAAACGCGCGCAGGTCCTCGCCGTAGAGGGCCTCGAGGACGGGCCTTCGGACGAGGAAGTTCTTGGCCCAGTGGGGGCGGGCGCCGAGGGAGAGCATGAGGTGCTCGAAGGCTTGGTAGTAGCGGGCGAGGCAGGGGGGGTCAAGGTGGTAGGGGCGGTAGAGGGTGGCGTTGAGGTAGAGGGTGGGGGAGGTGGGGAGGGTGGGGTCGAGGAAGGGGCGGCGGGGGTCGGTGCCGTTGCTGGGGTGGGAGTGGAAGTTGGAGTTGGAGTTGGAGTTGGGGTTGGGGTCGCTGGAGGTGCTGTCGGGGGTGGCCGGGTTGCTGTCGGAGCTGCCTGAGTTGCTGCCCGGGTTGTCGAGGTGGTTGGAATCGCTGGAGGTGGTGTCGGGGTTGTTGAGGTCGTCGGAGTCGCTAGGGTTGCTGAGTGTGCTGGGCCCGTGAGGATTGCGGCGCACGGAGGTATCGCTGACGCGCACCTCGACCGGGGCATGCACCCACAGCCCCTCGGCCGAGTAGGGGATGCCATGCGGCACGTAGCCCGGATCGCCCGGCTGCAGGCGGTTGAGCCAGGCGCCGAGGCGGCGGAGGGCCTCGGGCCCCCTGTGGAGGGGCAGGGCCCACTCGTTGACGAACTGGGGGTAGAGGCAGTTCATGAGGAGGGCGTCGCGGGAGGGCTGGACGGCGGCGGTGGAGGAGCCGTTGGCGAAGCCGTACTGGAGGCCGAAGACGAGCCACTCGACCCAGGGGAGGATGCGGGGGGCGAGCTGTGCGAGGTAGAGGAGGTTGTGGTAGAGGTAGTAGCCGAGGAGGGAGTCGTAGCCGTTGGAAGGGGGGGGGCTGAGGTGCCGCTGCTGCTGCTGCTGCTGTTGCTGCTGTTGCTGCTGCTTCCGCTGCTGCTGCCGCCGCCGCTGGGCCTCGGCCTCGGTCTCGGTCTCGGTCTCGGTCTCGGTCTCGGTCTCGGTCTCGGTCTCGGTCTCGGTCTCGGTCTCGACCTTATCGGCGTGCCAGGTGACGGCGCGGCGGGTGTAGGGGAACCACCAGACGCGGACGAACTCGTGCTTGGTCCAGAGGTCGCGGGGCCAGGCGTCGAAGAGGGCGGCGTCCGAGTCGATGGTCTGGGACCAGGCGAGGGAGTAGGCGGGCACGGCGCGGAAGGTGACCTCGGTGATGACGCCGAGGGCGCCGAGGGACAGCAGGGCGGCGCGAAAGAGGTCGGGGCGGAGGGCCTCGGAGCAGGCGACCTCGACGCCGTCGGCGGTGGCGATCTTGAGGGCGAGCACGTCCTCGCTCATGAGGCCGTGGCGCAGGGAGCTGCCGTGGGTGCCGGTGGCGATGGCGCCGGCGATGCTCTGCTCGTTGATGGAGCCGAGGTTGGGCATGGCGAGGCCGTGGCGGTCGAGCTCGTCGCAGAGCTGGAAGAGGCGGATGCCGGCCTGCATGCGGACGACGCCGGTGCGGGGGTCGACGTGGAGGACGGCGCAGAGGCGGTCGAGGTTGAGCATCCAGGCGGAGGAGCAGGTGATGCTGGAGGGGGAGTGGGCGCAGCCGGTGACGACGACGCGGCGGCGGCAGCGGCGGGCGAGGGCGATGGCCTTGAGGAGCTCGGGGACGGAGGCGGGCTGGATGTAGAGCTCGGGGAGGGAGGAGAAGGTGCGGGCCCAGGTGGAGTGGAGGTGGTGGGTGCGGGCGCGGAAGGGGATGTGGGGGTCGAGGGCGCTGCGGCCGGCGAGCTCTGCGTCGACGAGGGGGTGCATTCTGACTGCCTCTAGGGCGTACGGAGAACTCCGTACTCTGTCTTGTTCTCCGTGCTCTGTCTTGTTCTCCGTGCTCTGTCTTGATCTCCGTACTCTGTATTGCGTTGGGGGGGGGGCGATGGAGAAGCGATCTCGAGGCGAGGGTTCTTGGCTGGAGGCCCGGGAGCCACTGGAGCTCTCTGGCGGGGGCGATGGTGGGATGCGAGATGCGGCCGGGCTGCTCAGGGCGAGCGTGAGGGGGCGAGATCAAGGGATCATGGTGTGGAAGGGGGAGGAGAGGAGGAGGAGAGGAGGAGGAGTGGTTGTCTGAGAAGTTCAGGCGAGTCTTGGGGCGAGTGGTGTTGATGGAGGTCGAACGACCTGGAAGATTCCCCCTTCATAGTACTAATCATTGATGTTCATGGCGCCATCGCGTCGCCATCGATAACATGGATCTATCGATAACATCCATGGATCCATCGATAAGGCAAGGCCTATCCGGGGCCTGGAGCTCTGCTAACGATGACGTGCAGGCGCCTTGCGGGGTCTTTCCAGCGGCTCTGCAGTGGATGCATGGAATGGATGGACCCATTGGAACCTGTGGAAGAACCTGCGATCTACAGGCGCGGTGAGAGGTATCCAGTGCATCCAGTGCATCCACGAGTACGGACTACTAACGTCTTCCCTTATGTACAGAAGGCAACGACAGTAGTAGGTACCGGTATGGGTATATCACGTCCATTCCAGCTCCTCCCGACATGCAACAGGCGGCCCATCGGCCGTCTACCTTGCATCGCCCGCTTGGCTCAGTGGTAGAGCGTGTCACTAGTACGGAGCAGGAAGCACCCGACATGACAAGGTCATCAGTTCGATTCTGATAGCGGGCATTTCTTTTTGGTCTTTTTGCCCTTTCTCGGAGAGGATGGATCCCTGAGGAGGGAACACAAATTGCATTCAACATACAAGAATCCATCTGGATTGCACTCAGCACGCAGCACGCAGCACGCAGCACGCAGGATTGTCCCGTCCTCTCTCTGCCTCTCTCTTTTCCCTTGTCCTCTTCTCCAGCTTCCTTTACCCCCCCCCCATGGATGACTCAGCACGAGACTCCCCAGACCTTCGAGGGGAAAACGCAGCTGGAGCTGGAGCCTTGAGCTCAGGGCGAGACGCTTCCGGACAGGCTGGACCTTGACTCGATTCCTCTCCATCCCCTCCATCCCCTCCATCCAGGGCCAGAGCTCCAGCTGCATACCTACATCATCCTTCCATCCATACTCCGTACCAGCTGTCCTCCTCGACCTCGACCTTCTTCTCTGCCAGCTCTTTTCCCCCTGGATCGCCATCGCCATCGCCATCGCCATCGCCATCGCCGTCTCGAGTCCCCTTTCATCTCCACTTCCTCCACACTCCCAGACGATCAGCACTGAGTACGGAGTACTCCGTACATGTCTGCCCTCTCCTCGCCGAACCCCTCCTCGGTCTCCGAGCCTTCGTCCATCCACAGGCCTCCATACCTCTCGCACTGCTTCTCCTGCTTCTCCTCCCTCTCTGTGATGTACGGATTGCCCCGTACGGTCCAATCATTCGCTACCGACATCCATCAGAGCAGCACCATCACCCGTCTGGTCCCTTGGAATAGGAGGAGCGGGTGCCCGTGGCAGCGCCCCGCGTGGTGTGCGAGCTTCGACTAGTCCTTCCATCCAGCCATCCAGCCATCCAGCCATCCAGCCATCCATTCATCCAGAGAGCGGGGGAAAAAAAACACCATCCATTCCATCCCCATCTTGGGAACCCTCCAGAGCCCACCATGGCTGACCCGGCCGACGTGTGAGTCCATCCCGCCCATCCCCTCCCCCCCCCGTGGCGTCGACCGCTGCCAATGGTATCCGTTCGATAGAGCCCGGCCTAGAGCTCGGCCTAGAGCTCGCCAGGGCCCTTGGTGCAGGAGGAGTCGAGCCATCAATCATTCAATATTCGCTCCCTCCACGACAGCCGGATGCTACGTGTGCCCGAGGGGTGCAATTTCTCGAAGCTCCTGCTTCCGTCTTCATGTCCTCTATCAATGCTCCTGATCGCTGACCCATCATCCCCCTCCCCCATAGGCACCACAAACGGTCGAAATCCGCAGCTGCCCTGTCCATCCTGCGACGCGCTGCTCGAGAGGAGGAATCCGGCTCCGAGGACGGTCGCACACCCGCGGCCGGCAGCACCAGCCCGCCCAAACCCGCGAACATGGCGCATCAGGGGCCTCCGGGCGGCTCGAGGCCCGGACACACCTCCACCCTCTCCACCCCGAACGCTTCCCTCAGCAGGACGCCCTCCTCCACCCACAACGGCCCCTCCCCCAGCAGGCACTCCACCCTGCTCGACAAGGGCCTCACCCTCGAGCAGTCGGTCCGCAAGTTCCGCGTCGTCGAGGCCCTCCGCAGCGGCGACACGGCCACCATCTCCAAGGCCATCCGCGAGACCGCCGACCACCCGGGCTCCCGCATGTCCATGTCCTCCATCGCCACCCTCGCCGGCGGCGGCCTCGACGACACCACCATCCTCCACCTCGCCATGCAGTGCGCCGAGTTCTCCGTCCTCCAGTACGTCCTCTCCGACGGCCTCGGCAGCCTCGACGTCAACGCCAGGGACAAGGACGGCAACACCCCGCTCCACATCGCCGCCATCCACGGCCGCACCCACGCCGTCAAGCTGCTCCTCGAGCAAAAGGACATCAACGACGCCATCGCCAACAACCACGGCAAGCTCGCCATCGACCTCGCGCGCAACCCCGAGATCTTCCAGCTCCTCCAGCTCGCCCGATCCCTCTTCACCGACGCCAAGGTCCGCCAGGTCCAGGAGCTCATCGCCAGGGACGAGTATGACACCCTCGCCGAGGTCCTCGAGGAGCAGAGGCTCAAGACCGTGCTCGACATCAACAGCCCAGAGTTCGTCTCCGACCCCGTCGTCTCCCAGGCCGGCGGCACCCTGCTCCACGAGGCCGCCCGCAAGAAGAACCTGCAGCTCATCCAGGTCCTCCTGCTCCACGGCGCCGACCCCTTCCGCCGCGATCGCAAGGGGAAACTGCCACAGGCCATCACCAACGACGATAACGTCAAGGCCATCCTCAAGAAGTCGCCCGCCGCCGTTGCCGCGCAGCGCGGCATCCAGGAAAAGGCCGTCTTGGGCCATGCCGCCTCCCAGGGCACCGTCGCGGGGGGGCCCTCTGACCCGCTCGCCGGCCGCGAGGCCCGCGAGATGAAGGGCTACCTGAAGAAGTGGACCAACTACCGCAAGGGCTACCAGTTGCGGTGGTTCGTCCTCGAGGACGGCGTGCTGAGCTACTACAAGCACCAGGACGACGCCGGCTCGGCGTGCCGCGGCGCCATCAACATGAAGATCGCCCAGCTGTACATGAGCCCCGACGAGAAGACCAAGTTCGAGATCATCGGCAAGTCGTCCGTCAAATACACCCTCAAGGCGAACCACGAGGTCGAGGCCAAGCGCTGGTTCTGGGCCCTCAACAACTCCATCCAGTGGACCAAGGACCAGGCCAAGGAGGAGGAGCGCGTCGCCGCCCGCAACGCCGAGCTGCTCCGGCTTGCCAAGGCGGACCAGGGCGGCGCCCTCTCCCACCACGACTCGCACAGCGAGCACGCCGGAAGCGTCGTCGAGCTGCGCCGCCAGAGCGCCCCCGCGCTCAACCGCTCGCCCTCCAGCAAGCACGGCCTCTCGCACCGGTCCGACGCCGCCGGCACGAGCACCGCCGGCAGCCCCGTCGACGAGGAGATGGTCGACGCGCTGACCGAGGCCGCGTCCCGCGAGCACGACAACGCGCCCGGCGGCGGCGGCACGTCGCTCCACGACGACCACGAGGACGACGACGACGACTACGCCGACGAGATCAGCGGGCGCGAGGAGCCCAAGGCGACCAAGGACGCCCTCAACATCACCGCTCAGTCCGCGCGCCTCCAGCTCGAGGCCATGTCCAGCGTCCACAAGGCCCTCATCGGCGAGGCCGCGCACAACCCCGCCGCCGCCCTCTCCGACCCCAAGGTCGCCTCCGCGCTGGCGGCGTACGACGCCGCCATCCACGGCCTGACGGGCCTCATCGGCGACCTGCTCCGCATCTCCAAGGACCGCGACGCCTTCTGGCAATACCGCCTCGACCGGGAGATCAACATGCGCCGCATGTGGGAGGAGAGCATGGCCAAGGTCGCGCACGAGCAGGAGGCCCTCGAGGCGCGCGTCGGCGCGTCCGAGATGAAGCGCCGACTGGCCAAGCGAGCCCTCAAGGAAATCATGGAGGGCAGCAGTCTCACGGCCGCCGGCCCTTCTTCTTCCTCCTCCACGCAACTCTCGCAGCAGCAGCAGCAGCAGCAGCAGCAGCAGCAGCAGCAGCAGCAGCAGCAGGGGGCCACCACGCCCTCAACGCGGCCGATGGACCGCCCGTCGCGGGAGGAGCTGGGCGTGCCAGCGGCGCGGTCCCCCACGAGGAGCATCCTGCGCAAGGCCAGCGCGCTGGAGCGGATGGCGCAGATGTCGGACAGCGGGTCTGCCGAGGACGAGGACGACGAGTTCTTCGATGCGGTGGACGCGGGGGAGGTGGAGGTGTCGGAGTTGCCGCCGAGTCAGCTCGCGCAGGACAGGAGGAGGACTAGCCTGGAGGCGGGGGGGCTGGACATTAGCAGCTCGTTCAAGGGGTATGAGAATGGGATACGGCATCGGCTGAACATGGAGAGTGATGACCGGCCTAAGATTTCGCTCTGGGTGAGTGCAACAAGATATTGCTGGTTTCCCTGGAACAAAACATGTTGGCTTCCTGTCTTCTGGGAGGCACGTTGTTGCGTCTTTCTTCTCTGAGACTAATTCGCGCATGATTAGGGCATCCTCAAATCCATGATCGGCAAGGACATGACTCGAATGACACTCCCCGTGTCCTTCAACGAGCCGACCTCGCTTCTCTACCGATGCGGCGAGGACATGGAGTACGCAGACCTCCTAGACCTGGCGACGGAGCGCGCCGACTCCATGGAGCGCCTGATCTACGTGGCGGCGTTCGCGGCCAGCGAATACGCCTCGACGATCGGCCGCGTCGCGAAGCCGTTCAACCCCTTGCTGGGCGAGACGTTCGAGTACGTGCGACCGGACAAGAACTACCGCTTCTTCATCGAGCAGGTGAGCCACCACCCGCCGATCGGGGCGGCGTGGGCGGAGGCGCCGAACTGGACGTACTGGGGCGAGTCGAACGTCAAGTCCAAGTTCTACGGCAAGTCGTTCGACATCAACCCGCTCGGCACCTGGTTCCTGAAGCTGAAGCCGCTGAGCGGCGGCAAGGAAGACCTTTACACGTGGAAGAAGGTGACGTCGTCCGTCATCGGCATCATCACGGGGAGCCCCACGGTAGACAACTACGGCACGATGGAGATCAAGAACTGGACGACCGGCGAGGTCGCGCTCGTCGAGTTCAAGCCGCGCGGGTGGAAAGCCTCGAGCGCGTACCAGATCGCCGGCAAGGTCATGGACGCCTCCGGCAGCGTGCGCGTCAGCCTCGGCGGACGCTGGAACTCGCGCCTGTACGCGCGCCTCACGCCCGGCTACGAAGCCACGGTCGACGAGCCCGCTTCCCACCAGGAGCGCCCGCCCGTTCACCGGGGCAGCCTGTCGGACCCGTCGCGCGCGTACCTGATCTGGGAGGCGAACGAGCGGCCCGCGGGGATCCCGTTCAACCTGACGCCGTTCGTGCTGACGTTCAACCACCTGGACGAGCAGCTGCGGCCGTGGCTCGCGCCGACGGACTCGCGGCTGCGGCCGGACCAGCGGGCGATGGAGGAGGGGGAGTACGACTTGGCGGCGACGGAGAAGAACCGGCTGGAGGAGAATCAGAGGGCGAGGCGGCGGGCGCGGGAGGCGGCGGGGGAGGAGTTCGTGCCGGCGTGGTTCGAGAGGGCGAGGTGTCAGGTGACGGGGGAGGAGTACTGGCGGTTCAATGGGAGGTATTGGG
>NIGD01000008.1:691897-710205 GCA_003055185.1 Escovopsis sp. TC
GGGGACGGGGACCAGGGGGAGGACGGGGGGGACGGGGACCAGGGGGAAGACGGCGAGGACGGCGAGGACGGGGAGAGCGGTGGCAGCAGCCCTGAAGATCCCGGCAGCAGCAGCAGCAGCAGCAGCAGCAGCAGCAACAACAGCATCGACAGCACCAGCAGCAGCAGCAACAACAACAACAACAACAACAACAACAACAACAACAACAACAACATCGACAGCAGCAGCAGCAGCAGCAAAGACAAAGAGCTCCTCGCCGCCGCCGGCCCCCTGCTCACGCGCCACGTGCCCAGCGCCATGGGCGGCCCCCCCGACGCCCGCCGCTGCCGGCGGTGGATCCGCTGCCGCGGCGCCATCTCGCCGTCGTCGGGCCACCGCGCGCACCTGTCGGCGCTCGCGTACCTGTCGGACAGCAACCTGATCAACACGGTGGCGCGGATCCACGGGCTGTGGCGGCTGCCGATCGCGCCGGAGCGGGTGGCGTCGCTGCCGCGGCGGGAGCAGCAGAGCCTGCGCGCGCGGTGGGCGCTCGACACGGGCGGGACGCCGGAGGAGCACGTGGGGCGGGCGCGGGCGGGGATGATCGTCAGCCTGGACCACAGCATCTACTTCCACGCGCCGGCGCGGGTGCGGGCGGACGAGTGGCTGTTCACGGAGATGGAGAGCCCGTGGAGCGGGGACGGGAGGGGGGTGGTGATGATGCGGGTGTTTGCGGCGGACGGGACGCTGCTGGCGAGCTGCGTGCAGGAGGGGGTGGTGAGGCTGAGGGGGGAGAAGCTGTGAGGGCTGGGGGGGAGAAGCTGTGAGGGCTGCGGGGAGAAGCTGTGAGGGCTGCGGGGAGAAGCTGTGAGGGCTGCGCAGGGGGGAGAGGAGGAGAAGCTGTGAGGGCAGTGGAGGGAGGGGAGGGAGTGGGTGGAGGGGGTGAGGCATGGCCATCTTGTGGGCGCATCCCGCGTTTCCTGGACCTCGATGTTGCCAGATGGGGATGCTTGGGGATGCTTGGGGATGCCTAGAGATGCTTGGGGATGCCTGGGGATGCCTGGGGATGCCTAGGGATTCTCGAGGATGGTCGAGGATGCTTGGGGATGCCTGGGGATGCCTAGGGATTCTCGAGGGTTCACGAGGATGCTCGAGGATGCTCGAGGATGCTCGTCGGTTTCGAGACGACCTCGGGCGCACCGTGTGAGAGACGGTGCAGGATGGTGTCTGCACTGTCTGCCGTCGCTGACTCATCCCGCCTACCCTACACACGATCAACATCCAAACATCAACATACGGAGTAGAATAACGACGGCCCGGAAAGAGGTAAATTAAGTGCTGTAAAGAGGGAAGGGTTCCTATCTCCTAGAGGGCCTAGTAGGCGAGCTATCTGTCTCCTCTATTATTAGAATAACGTTCCTTTAACTCTAGATCTAGCCTTAACACCTCTCCTACTAATAAGAAGCTGCCTATAGCTTCTAAGCCTACCTTTTAAGGTTTAAAGGCTTTAAAAGTAACTAAAGCGCGACCTTATTATTGTAGGTTTCCTTTGTAAAAAGGGAAGTTAAGCCTTTAAAGGCATTATAGCTTTAGGCGTAAATAAGACCTAGACTAAGCACTACTACCCTTTGCTCTTCCTATTATTACTCTACGTACTATTACCTACTTTACCTTCCTTAAAGTTATTGTCCTTAATCTCCTTATTTCTTCTTTCCTCTATAAGCTTATAACAGCTACCTCTTTAGCAGAGTTTCTTTTGTTTTCTTGTTTAACAAATACCTTGTTCTTGCTATAAAGTGCTTTAAAGCGTCCTTATATACTACTACCTCTTTAGCCCCCTTTAATAAGGAACTATTAAGGTTCTTTAACGTATAAAAGGCCTTGCTTACCTTCTTTTGCACTTAAAAGGGTCCTTTTTACTTAGCTTTTAGCTTTATAAGCTTTCCTTTTTACACTACTATTATAAGATTCTTTCTAGGTTTAAACGTTTTTCTTGTTTACTATAAGTACCTATCTTATTATACTATTAATATAGCAATGTTCTAGCTTTCTATAGACTAGTACAAAGCTTCTACTCTTCCTATATATACTGTTATAAGGTTAGCGTACTTCTACCTTTCTAGCTAGCTATTAACGTTTCCTACGTATCTTACTATAGACGCCTTACTTTAACCTACAAAAAGAGATTAAAGCGTAAACTAGTTTTATAAGCTAAATAAGATCTTATATAGTATATATCCTAAGGTATAAAAGTATTAGTTATTAACGTTATACGTTACCTTGCTAACAAAAAGGTTTTATTTTATTAGCTTTTCTTTTGCTCTTTTATTTATTACGCTTTACTATATCTTATTAATAACTTTAACTATGCTAACGCTCTTATAAGAGGCTAACGGGGCGTATACTAAGGTAAAGTTCTATCTATCTATAAATGCTTATAACTTTACTAATATAAAGGAAGATCTAGCGTTAGTGTATACTATAGTTAGTTGTACTAGTACCTATTCTAGCTAGCCTTTTATTTTCTTAATTGTCTTTAACGTATACATTGTTTAATAAGCTATAGCCTAAGTATATCTTAAGAAGTAGTCTACTAAGACTAGGATATGCTTTAACCTCTTTTTTATCTTAGGGAACAGCTTAACGTAGTTTATACTAATAAGCAGCATTAGTTTATTAATAAGTACTAGCTATTCTAAGGCGTAAAGGGTATTTAGCGCGTGCTTAAGGTATTTCTAGTAGCTAGCTATATACGCTATAACGTCTTTTGCTATATTTAGCTACTACGCTTCTTTCGCTAACTTACGTTGTATTATATTAGCTCTAAAATGTTTTACTTTATTGTAAGCCTTATATAAGGCCCTTGCTACCTTTATTGTCTTAATATACCTTAGCTATATATCGTAAAGGTAAGACTTCTATAGCGCCTTATCTTTCTATGTAAATCTCCTTATAGTAGCTTTTGCCCTTTGCTTATTATATTTATCTTATTCTACGTTGTTTATTTCTATTACTATAATATACCTAATTGTTAAGCTATACTATAGGTCGTTAAGCTATTTCTTAAACAAAGGCGTCTATAGAGATACTAGTTAAGCTACTACCTCCTGTCTATTGCTATTTAGCTAGAGATTACCTAAGAAGAGTTTACTTTCTTACTAAAGCTACGTAGCTTATATAAGCTTTGCTTTTACGTTAAAGATTTACATTGTTCTTTCTTTTTTTAGCTTATTAAAGAGTTGTTAGTATCTTTGTAGTCTATCCTTTTAAACCTATAAGCCTTTACGCAACATAGAGCTAAAGTCCTTAATTACTGTATCGTTTTAGTAATCTAAAGACAAGAAGATAGTATATAAAAAACAATTAGCTGCCTTATTATAGTTTCCTTTAATATACTATATCTTAATGTTTAGCATTTAAAGTTTTATTGCTTACTTTGCATAGATTTTTTTATAACTTAATCTATTAATAAACTAAGTTAGTAGCTTATAGTCTATATAAACAATTAAAGGCTCTTAAGATTTAAACATATAGCTATACTATCTATAGAATTTAACTAGCGCTTATAGTTCTTTCTTATATATCTTATAGTTTTACTAAGTCTTTATTAAAAGAAATAAGTTAAAGAAGATAAGAAAGTAGGTTTTATCTTTTCTATACGCTTAAAAGATAACGTATCTTACGCTATATCCTAAGGCGTTAAAGTAGAGGATAATAGGCTTGTTAGCTAGGTAGCTATTTATCTTAACCGCTATATACGCTAGATCTCTAAGGGTTACGAATAAGACAGCCTTTAATAGTCCTTAAACTTAGTTAACTTTGCTTATTAGCTTATAAAGTAGCTTTGCTATCTTTAAATAGTTTTTAATCTATCTTTAGTATACTTTAACGAGTTTAAGAAAGCAGTAAACTTTTATTTAAGTTTAAGGCAAAAAGAATGTTTTAATTTTAGCGATCTTATCTAGCTTTATAAAGATCTACCTTTTAATTTTATAGATCTATTTAACAGCTAAGATCTCTTTAACGAAGAGGAAAACCTTCTTAAGGTTAAGGCAGAGGAAGGCCTATAAGAGTCTTAAGAGTAAGTAGTTTCGTAGAAAGGTTTATATCTTTTTAACGCTATTAGCGTAAAAGAAGATATTGTTTACGTAGCTTGTTAAGGGGGTAAGGCTATATTCTGTTATTAAGTATAAGGATAGCTTTAGGAAAAGGGCTAGGATAGCGCTAAAAGCTATCTTAATAAGCTCTAAAAATAAGAAAGCAGCTGTCTTAGTTTTTTATAGCATCCTTATTGCCTAGAGTTAAAGGAAGTTTAAGACTAAGAATGCAAAGATATATCTTAGTAACTTCTTTACTAGTATTGCTTAATAGCTATGCTTTAAATTAAGCTTCTTATAGCACTAGATGTATAAATTAGAAAGCTAGTTATATATATTAGCTAGCAAGGGGATATTAAACAGTAGTATAATCTCGTCGATATATAAGTAGTTAACTATAAGTCTATGCTCTGCCTATAGGTTAGTTAAGTTACCCTTTAGCACTAGGACTAGGTCTACGTTCTATTCTAAGAAGTCCTTGTTAACTAGTCTTATAGATTTAAATATACTGCTATCTACCCCTTGCTATACTAGCTTCTTTAGCTAATGTGCTTAGGCTAAGGACTATCTCCTCTTAGTTACTAAATGCTATAGCTTAGCGGTTAGCTTTAGGTTAAGCTTATAAGTAAAGAGGTCTATTAAAGGGATATTAGTAATAAAAGTACCCTTAAGGTCTTAGTAAGTAAAGAAGGTTCTTATAACGTTAACCCTTAAGCTATTAGCTTACTATTATATAGTTATAGATCACATAGGCTGTGCTTAAGGACTTAAAACGACGTAGGGGTAAGTGTATATATTATATAGACTCTACTTTCTCTTTCTCCTTTCGAAAGTAGGCATCCTTTAGTATACCCTTTGGACTCTATCTCTATACGTTAGTGCTTATAGTAATACTACCTCTATACTTAGACCTTTTAGTCCTTAAGTGCTTTATATAGCTATTAGCAATACTTATCTAAAGGTCTAAAAGAGGTCCTGCGATCTATACCTTCTTATATACTCCCTTAGTTAATAAAAGTATTTGTACTCTGTTAACTGCTTATATACTCTAAATCGCTAATATTAAGGTTCCCTTCCTTTTATAACCTTAGTTTTCTTTAATTTAAGCTTTTTTTTCTTTTATTGTTTATCTTTATTTAAAGCTTTCTCTTAATTAATTAAATTAACTTTTAAAGGCTTATATTAAATAGCTTTCCTTTTAGCTTTAATTAAGTAAATTAATCTACTTATGTATATAGGTATATACCTTTAGCTTATTTAAGCGTTTAAGTGTTATTATAGCTAGATTCCTTTAAAGCTTCCCTTTCTTTCTTTATTCTTTAATATCTCTAAGGGCGCTTTTATACTTGTCTTTAAACTATCTTTACGCTTATACCTAGCTTCCTTTTATTATTATATTAATTAAAGTAAGTTTTATAGTAGTATTTAATTAAAAGGTTGTTAGCTAATTCTTATATTCTAAGCCTCTTCCTTATTATAAGTCCTTTGCCTTTGTTTAAAAAGCAAAGGGGTTTATACTTTCCTTCTTTTAAGATTTATAAAGCTTTGCATTTATCCCTTTCTTAAGTAGTCTATAAAACCTTTTAGCTATCTCTTTTTTATATTTATTAAAAGTTAAGCGTACTAGCTTAAGATGCTTTTTTTTCCTTTTTGCAATCTATCTCTTTACTTACTTTTAAAAGAAGGTTTTATAAAGCTATATAGCGTTTTATAGCTTTAAGAGATCTTATTTCTTTTTCTTTAGTATAGCTTACTTAACGCTTTAAATCGCTAAATCTAGCTAGCTTTAATTTTAGTAATTAAGTTTATTCTAATATTAAGTCTTTATAGAACAATTATCCTTTTTTTTTCTATCCTTCCCTTAAATAAGTTTAAGATTAAGATATTATAAACTTAGTTAATAACTATATTAAGAGTCTAGCCTTTAAAGCTAAAGATAAGATCCTTAAGTTATATAAAGATAAAAAAATAAAAGATAAAAAAGAAAAAGAAAAAAAAAGTAAAGCAAAAGCCTCTTCCTCCTTAAGTAAAGAGTCTAATAAAAACAGTAACAGTACTAGTAAAGGCCTTATACCCTTTAAGTCTTTCCTTTAGGTATATCTTCTCTTCCTTTATTCTCCTTTCTTATCTTACTAAGTGTTTCCTTTAAGCAAAAGGATTCTTATATAGCTAAAAAGCTAGTAAGGCAAGTGCTCTACCCCTTTAATTCCTACTCTTATAGGTCCCTTTGTTTAAGGTTACTACTTACTAAGAAATTAAATTGTTTTTTAAGCTAAATCTATAATTATGCTTATAAAGAGCTAGATTTACGCTCCCTTGCCTTATAGCCCTTTCCTAAAGGTAAAGCCTTTGCTTAGACTAAGGCTTATAACGTAAGCAATAAGAGCTTTGTTTTTCTTAGTATAAAAGAGATAGAAAATATATAGGCTTAAATTATAGAACGTATTAATAAATTAAAAAAGAACTATATAAGTACTAAGGTATATTTCTTCTTTTTTTATGTTTAAGAGTTTATAAACTAATTTTAAACTAAACTAAGGATAAGAAATGCTTTTTTATTTAGTAGTATAAATATCTTAAATAAATAATATTAAAAGCTTTGCTCTTTAGCGTTCTTTAAGTAGTTACTTTTTTAAATAGTTTTTTTTTTCTTCTTTAACTTTAGCAATTTTTTATATTATTTAATCCCTTAGTCTTAAACGCTGCTTAAGTTAAGTCTTTGCTTAAGCTAAAAGCTACGTTAAAACCTAAAGCTAAGGGGTATACCTTTACTCCTTAAAAATCGCTGCTAACTTAAATAAAAAAGAATACCTTTTCTAAGCTAGTCTTAAAAACAACTCCTTTAAAGCGTCTAGCTTCCTTAGCTACTTTATAATCTTTTTATAAGCGTTAAGCCTTAAAAAGTTAAGGTTCTATTTCTTAGGTTTACTATTCTTCTTTAATCTTAGTTTCTAAGGAATCTATAGATAAGATGCTTCCTTAGCTTATTAATAATTAAAAGAACTTTATATATAATAAAAGGAAAGCTATAAAGTAAGCTAAGTAAGTAGTTAGTAACGCCTTTTAATACCTTTATATTAGCTACGTTTAAGCTCTTACTGCTAGCTAAAAATTTAACTTCTTTCGTTGCTATGTTTTAAGCGTTAGCTTGCTTTACTACTATAACTACGCCTTAGGCAACTCTTGCTATAATATATATATATATCCTTTTTCTGCTTTACTATATATTAAGCGTTAACCTTATTCTTAGACCTTTAATATACTGCTTTATCCTTAATATAGTAGTTAAGAAGCTTAGTAATAACAATTTCTTAGTAAACTTTTTATCCTTTTGCTTTATATAAAAATAAGTTTAACTTTATTTTCTAAGAGGTAAAGGCTCTTATAGGTTAGCTTAAGGACATTGTTTAGTTTAAGATTAATAATTTAGTACTCCTTAGTCTTTTTAATTATAAGGATCTTAAAGCTAAAGATCTTGCTATAGCTAAGGGCTACGCTACTTATACTAAAGGTATATAAAAAAAGATTATAAAGTATTATACTACTAGTAAGATAAAATAAAAGATACTTTCTTTTGTTTCTTTAATAAGCTTTCTATTGCTCTTTTACTAAGCTATATTGCTTTATTTTCTTTATTTTTAAGGTTAAGATTAGCTACGTATAACCTTTATCTTATATAATCTTCTGCTTTTAAGCTAGCTTAAGCCTTTCTTTTTAATATATTCTTGCTTAGTAATTCTCTTATGTTTAAGAGTGCTTAGAAATGCTTAAACCTCTGCTTTATAAGTAGCTTTGTAAGCCTATCTACTAGTATATTTTACAATAGTATAAACTAAATGTCTATAGTATCCCTTCTATACTCTTACTAAGCTTATATCGCTTAGATTTCTATATGCCTTAATCTTATATTTACTCTTTTAAAGTTTTTAATAATAAGGCGTATAGTCTAAAGATTATTATACGTAATAGTAAACCTTTTTCGTAGGTTAAATCTTATCTTATTAAAGAAACGCTTAATTGTATAAGTTTCTTTTATAACTTAGTTTAAAGTAAATAACTTAGCCTTAGTACTTAATGTTATTACTATCTCTTAATAAGTAGTATTCTAAAGTATTAAGCCTCTATAGAAGGTTATAATATATCCTTATAAAGACTTCTTAGTCTTTTTATTATTAGCAAAAGAAGCATTACTGCTTACTATAAGGACTCTTATATCTCTAATCTTCTTATAAATAAGTAAGGTTTTCTTTTACGCATAGAAGTATTTAATTATTTAATTAGCTGCTTTATAATACTTATTTCTTAGATTAATAAAAAAGCGCAATAACAATAAGGCTACGTATAAGATATCTAGTCTTACTATAATAGCAGCATAAAGGATAAACCTTATTTTCTCTTAATAGAGTTTAACTAACTCTTTTATAGCCTTAACCTTTGCTTTTCTAAGTATTAAAAATAATAGGATTAGCATAAAAGGTTAATGCTTTTTGTCTATAAGGTTAAACCTTATAGCTACTTTCTTAATATAAGAGTTAAGCGAGAAGTAAATCTTCTGCTTTTCTTTTACTCTTATAAGCTTAATTCTAAGGAACTATTCTATATTTCTCTTATTATATATCTTATATTTAGCTTAAAGACCTTTAATTTTCTTTTAATAAAAAGTCTTATTGTTTTTATAGTATATAACTATAATATTATTTACGTAAAAGACAACAAAGAGATCTTATTCTAAGGTAAAGAAGAAGCATAGCTCTTCTTTACTTCCTTTTAGTCTAAGGCTTTTAAGTATCTTAGAGAACTCCTTAAACTATAGTCTAGGTAAGTCCTTAAGTTTATAAAAGGCCTTAACAAGCTTTAAGTACTTTCTATTCTTTTAATATCCTTTAGAAAGGTTATATATAACTAGAATTATATCTTTGTTTCTTTTTACGTTTAAAAACGTATTTTTAACATTAAATTTCTTTAACTTATAGTTAAACGTTACTATAATTACTACTAGTACTTAAAATAATTATATAGCAAGGGTTATAGTATATGTCCCCTTAATAGTTAAGGCATCTTAAAAATCTCCTTTAATAATAAATTAAGCTTTATATTTCTTAAGATTTCTATCTTAATTAAGCTTATAGGTAAATACTTATCTTATTAATAAAGGTTTAACTAAAGCATTAGCTTAGTTTATTTCCTTTTATATTCCTTTATTTTAAAGGGATCTAAACTTCTCCTTAGCTACTACTTTAAACAAGTCCTTATATTTATGTTTTTTAAGCTTTCTTTAGTTATTTAGTAGCCTTAAAAGGTCTTTAAAGCTTTCTATAAGGGCTAAAGGAACTACGCCTTACCTTAATGCTAAGTTTAGCTAAAGCAAATTCGTTACTACCGTAAAGAAGGTTTTAAAGTACTTTATATCCTTTGTCTTTAAGGGTTAAATATAATAGAAATGTTTAAACATAGCTATGCTTATCCCTAAGATTATTAAGTATATTTATTACTTACAAATCCTATTACTTCTTCTTAGTTAAGGTATTAGACTTAGTACTTCTTATATTTAGTTTATATCTTTTTAAGCTTAGTTAGAACTTCTTACTAAACATATTATAGTCTCTATATAAGTATTTAATCTAGCTCTTACTTTAATTCTTAGAGTCTCTTAAGGTATTTAAAGTCCTATAAGAGCTCTTTTTTTACGTACTAAAGTATAGTCTTAAGAATCCTTTGTTTTATTATTATTTTATAATAATTTACCTTTTTCTAAGAGTTCTTCGTTTAAAGCTAAAACCTTTGTTTTTGCTTCTCTTACCCCCTTAGGTATAGCTTGCTATACCTAGATCTTAAATAAGAGCCTTCTTAGCTACTCTTAAAGAAAAGTTCTATACTATATATAGTCTTTTGCTTTATTTTCTTTAACCTTATATCTTTTTTAATTAAGTTTAAAGATCTTAGGTTCTAGCTTATTTTTATTATATAAGTTAAAGAAATAGTATTTATTAAACTTTATATTCCTTAATTCTATAACTTACTTTTTATCTAAGAGCTATACTTAATATATGTTTAAGGAAACGTAGCCTATAAGGTAGCTTATATATGCTCTTAAGCTTATCTTAAAGAACCTTTAGTTCTTCCTTGCTTTATAATCTTTGTTAAAGTAATATGCTTTATAGCTATAAGCATAAATGCTATCTTAGCTAAGCCTTAGATCTACTAAATAATTGCGAATTAAGTTTAAAGCGTTATCTTAGAACTACTATTTAAGCTTATTAATTAAAGCTCTTATTCTATTGCTTTAAGAAGGACTAATGTTATAGAAATAAGCAGCTACCTTTACGGTCTTAAGCTATAGCTCCTTAGGTAGATAAGCTTTTTTTTATATTTTAATCTGCTTAAGTGTAATCTCTTGCTTTACTTACTTTACTATACTATTTAGTTTATAAGTATATAGTAGTATAAGCTTAAGATTAATACCTTTTAAGTTTGCTTATTCTTAGTATTAAGTAAGCCCTTTAACTATAATTACTGCCTTCTTATTGTTTTAATAGATCTTATAAATTATAAATCTATATTACTTCTTAACCTTCCTCTTAAATTAGAAAAGCAAGTTAAAGACTATATTATAGGTTTTATTAAGGAATAGTTTTACGTTAATTATTTTACTATACTTATCTTTAATTGTTATAAGCTATTAAGTATTATTATACCTTTCTTTATATTCTTAAAGGTCTTAGTAGATCCTTTAGTAAAGCCTTATACTTTACCTTTCTAAGGTCCTTTAAGATACTACTTAAGTAGTATAAGTCTTTACGCAAATCTTATACTTAAGGCGTTTAGTGCTTTTAATTTTAATATTATAAGCGTTTTAGATAAGCGTCTTTAGTGCTTTAAGGCTAAGATGTCTTAAGCGTAAATGCTAAAGCTTTTCTTTATCTTCCCTTAAGGTTACTAAGTCTTTTAATAGTTTTCTTTAAACTATAAGAATACTTAATTTAAGCTTAAAAGCTATGTATTTGTTAAGATAAAGATTATAAGGATATTAAGGATAAAAAGAATAAAGCTTATATTTAATAAAAATAAGGCTATAAGCATAGGTAAGCTAAGTAACTACTATACTTACTTCTAGGTCTTTAAAGCGTAAAGTATAGTTAAAACTATTATACTATACTTTAGCCTTAAACAGCTTAGCTTTTAAGATAATATTTATATAAAAGCTTTTTATAACTATAATATTCTTAAGTTAAAGATCCTTAGTCTTTTCTTTATAGTTTCTATTTAGTACTTCTTAAAGTACTTATTTCCTTCTTTTAAAAACAAAGAAATCGCTTAAGCTTGCTTAAACAACCTTATTTAAGTTATATAAGACAAAGGAGTTAAGCATTAGTAAGGCTTAATCGTTAATAAGGTAAGTTATACTATAATTGTTAAAGACAGTGCTCTCTAAAAGTAAGTAATAGGGGCGCTTTCTTATAGTTATAAATATGCCTATATTAAGTAAACAAAGGAGATCTATAGGGTTAATAAGGGTTACTATAAGCGATCTAAAAAGCTTTACTTTCTTTTTTTTTAAATTAAAAGCTTTTATTCCTTTTATATCTTAATTTACTTTCTTAAGGGTTGCTTAAAGGTTAGCTTACTTATCTCTTTTAATGTTCTTAAGCACTATACTTATACGCTTAGAGTTCTTTAGATAAAGTACTTTTCTAAAGGCCTACTTAATGTTTTTATACCCCTTAAGCTTTTACTAATATAAGATTCTATAAGGGTATATATAGTAAAAACTTTCTATTGCTTTAGCTAAGTATAAGCTTTTACGTCCTCTTCTATAAGCCCTTTTTCCCTTTTTGCCTTAGTCTCCTTTATAGCCTTAAAAGTTACTATAGCTTAATTCTTCCTTTTTTTACTAAAAGGATAAGGACTAAGCTTTCTTTTCTTTCTTAACCTAAGGTTAAAGGGTTAATATAATCGTAGATAGAGTAGCAGTTTCTTTACTTTTCTTACTAATAATAGCTATTAAGATTTAAAAACGCTTCCTTTTTGCTTAAATCTTAGCTTTAAAGAACTTAATGTACTTGTTAAGCTTTAGAATACTTAAAACATTGTTTTTTATAATTGCTTTATTAAGTTTAGAGAGCTTTTTTATTAACTAGTTAAGCTTAAATTTCTATTTAGTAGTATAAAAGAAGTTCTTAATTACTATAAGTTCCTTAGCTTTAAGCAGATTAAGTATAAGTATTATGCTATATTTATACTAAAATTTCTTAATCTACTTTTCTACGTTATTTCCTACTTTTAAGCCTTTAGTAAGTACTTCCTTATACTTATTTTAAGCTATCTTCTTCTAAGCGTACTTACTTAAGGTAAATGCTGCTATTAACTCTTTAGTTATTATTTAAGTTATAACTATAGTTTTACCTTTAGTAAGTCTTTGTATAATATTATTATATATATTATTATTAACTGTCTTTGTTATCTATAGCTTAAGTTAGCTATAGGCTTATAGCTTACTTTTCTGTTTTTTAAGTTTAGTATTATATTTACTTATATAAAGATAGTATATAATCTTAAAAGCTTTTAGGTTTACATTATTAAGATCTATAGTAGTTAAGGAATAGTTTATTTCTTCTTCTTTGTCTTAGAGGCTTAATCCTTCCTTTAAACAAAGGTTTCTATGCCTTTAAGGTTAAATTTAAGCAAAGGTAGCTATAGTAGCTATTTAATAATAAGTATTATTAATAGTTAGTATCTTTAGAGCTTTATAAAGGTTATATTTAAGTAGGTTTACCCTTAGATTAACTTTAAACTAGATTTTAAGCGTAGAAGCAGTGTTTTTAAGTGCTTAGATCTACTAGAACTAGTCCTTATTAGACTTTAAGTAAAGCTTTTTTAAGTCCTTTTAAGAAGCTATTGTAATCTCTTTTTCGTTAAATATAAGTTTTTAACGTTATAATTATATTACTTAGTTTATTAAAAGTTTTTAGTTTCTTTTTAAACTATATAAGCTTATAACTATTATATAGTTATAGATTATATAAGCTATGCTTAAGGACTTAAAACAACGTAGAGGTAAGTGTATATATTATATAAACTCTACTCTCTCTTTCTCTTTTTAAAAGTAGGCATCCTTTAGTATACCCTTTAGACTTTGTTTCTATACGTCGGTGCTTATAGTAACACTACCTCTGTACTTAGACCTTCCGGTCCTCGAGTACTCTGTACAGCCGTTAGCAATACTTATCCGGAGGTCCGGAAGAGGTCCTGCGATCCGTACCTTCTTACACTTACGCTAAGTCGCTAAGATAGATACTATATAACTTAAACTAATCTTATATTTCTGTTAGTAGGGTAGAGTAGTTAATAGGTTAGTAAAAGACGTATTTTCTCGTTAAAAATAAAATAGTATATTTTCCTTTATCTGCTACTAAACTAGGCTAGTAAGCTACGTTAATTCGTAGCATAGCCTTTATAGCTTAAGAGTTTTTGCTAAGTTAAAAGCTAATGTTGTTTAGTGCTTTGTCTTTATTAAATTTAACTACTGCTTATTTTAGTAGTATTATCGTGTCCCTCTTAACTCTTAGCGCCTTACTATACATCTAGTTAGTTTCTTTTATAATAAGGAGCTTCTTTACTATAAATGCTATATTACATCGCGCTATAAGCAGTTTTATAATATACTTAGGTTAAGACTAGCAACCTAGTTTCTTAACTTAGAGGTAGTATTACAATTAGAGCTAGAGTTTAATACGTCTTCTTTGTTATAGCCCTTGTTTATAAAAAGCGCAGTAGTACTGTTTCTAGTAGTAAACGCAATAGTATTTATATCGCTGTTTAGTATAATAGCGTAAAGGTTGCTTATAGTTTGCTAAAGGTTAGCGATTTTACGTTTAGCAAAGGAAAGAAGCAGCTTTTAGCTTTAAAGTAGTATTATCTTTAGCCCTATAACTCTCTATTATACCTTGCTTAGTTCCTTAACTTTAAATTCTAGTATACCCTTAGCTACGTTAATAACTATACTAATAAAAAAGAGCTAAAGGAGTCCTAAGAGAATTATAATCTCTTCCTTCTATAGAGGCAAAGGGTTAATAACGGTCTAGGTATTACGTTTAACGCCTTTACAAATAACAGTTAGTATAGTATAGTAAGTAATAGCTATCTAGTGTCTATCTATATTAGTTATTACTAATCCGCTAAAACCTATGTTTAAGAGAGGTTAAACTAAAATATAGTGTTTATATATAAATTGCTAAAAAATAAAGTTAGCCTTAGCTCCTTAGTCTGCTTATATAAGCTCTACGTTAATATTAAAGCATTGTATACTAGTTTTTCTAATAACGTTAATAGAGATAAGGATTCTAAAAAACTTTAGATAAAAGCAATAATTTTTAACTAAAGACATGTTATAAGTTATTGTCGTAGAACTTGCCTAAGGGTTTAACGACGTTCTTAGTAACATAGCAGCGACTAATAGCTTGCTATTAGTCTTAGTTAACTTAAAGATATAAGATAATAAATAGTAGAATTATTTAGTAGCCTCTAGGCTTAGCTACTAAAAAGTTAGTAAGTTTATAGTAACCTTAACGCTTTTTGCTAATTCTAGGAAGTCTAAGGGACCTATGCCCTTTTTTACGTAGATAAGAGCTAGTCCTTTTACGTAGACTGCCCTAGCCTACAGTACTATTGCCTTCTTCTTCTCTTAGTAAGGTAGCTTACTAGCTTTAAGACGTAGTTTATAGACTAAAGATAATAATTCCCTCCTTAACAAGCTTATATTAACAACTCTTCCTTCTTTATCTTTTCTCTTCTTAAATGCTTTCTTTGCTAATAGTATAAGTACGCTAATAAAGTGCTACATTTGCTCCTATAATGTTTCTAAGCTATATATATTAAGGTTTAGTTTCTTAGTTTTAGCAATCTCCTTTAGTAATTTATTGTTATCTTCCTTAAAAAAGCATAGATCTCTATTATCCTTAAAGAAAGGCTTAGCTAATTTAATTACTATTTATAAAGTCTTAGCTACAATAGCTTTCTTATCTTTTATAATGTTAGTAGTAAAAGGTAAATAAAGTAAATTATCTTACTTAGTCTTAAAAGGGTTAACGTCCTTACTATAGCTTAAGGAAATAGTGTTTATAGAGATAGACGTAACCTTATGCTCTAGTTGCTTTTATTCTTATAGTATGCCTTAGTAGTAGATCTACGCTAAGTTTATATTAACTATACTAAGAGGTAGAACTTCTTTGTCCTTTAGTAGTAAGCAAAGCGTCTTAAGGATTATAGTTTCTTAATCTTTAAGCTATTTGTCCTTAATAACATCGCAGCTTATTAAGTAGTATCTAGTAATCTTATATCTAAAGTAGACTAGCTTATAAAAAAGGATAGCTATAGTTCTATTAACGTAAGCGTTCTTAGACTTTAATCTCTTCTTAAGCTAAAGGAGGTTAAGGTCTTAGTAGGCTTAGTTATAGCTATTGCTGTTAGCGACTCTGTTTACTCCCTTAAAGTTATTGCTTCTAAAGCTATTACGTCCTCTTTTAAAGCTTCTATTGTAAAAGTTGCTTTAAGGTTTATTCTATCTATTAAAGGAGGTTTAGCTGTTATAAGCGTTATTAAAGGGCTGCTGCTATAGCTATTGCTAAGGCTACTGCTAAGGTTACTGCTAAGGTTGCTGCTAAGGTTGCTGCTAAGGTTATTATAGAGTAGCTAGCTGCTATACAGTTAGCTGCATATAGGCTAGGGGCAGGGTAATTGTAGCTACTATAGGCAGTCCCTAAGGGTTCTATACTAACGCTAGCAGGTATTTAGCGATAAATAGTAATGTTATTACGCTAAGGATAAGGTAGTAATAGTAAGCAGCAACGTACTTGTTTACCCTTATGCTAGTTGTAGTCTAAAGAGCCTTTATATATAGTCTAAGAAGATTCTTTAACTAGTTAGCCTTATTAATGCTCTTCTAAGCTTTTAGCACCTTCTAAGCTTTTTAAATAGTACTAATTGTATCTATAACGCTGTAGTAGCTTAAGGCGCTGTAGGAGATAGCTTTAGACTAAAGCTCTTAATTAAAAATGCCCTTAATAACTTTACAGATTATTTTAATAAGGTAATTCTCCTTAAGTTAAGATAGGTTGTAGGTCTTATGTAATAGTATTGTGTTAGTTAAGCAGTCGCGTATACCTTTATTCTTTATAATTTCTATAACATAGTTAAAGTATTTCTCTAGGGACTTATTAGCGCCTTAAGATAGCTTTGTATACTTAAGAAGCAGAGGGGCTTTTTTAGCGGTAGGGTTTAAGGAGAACTCCTTAACTAGAATAGCCTTAAAGCGTTTAAGGTTATCTTCTATAGCTTTATTATCTTAGGCTTAGCGGACTAAGAGGCATAGGGTTAATTCTCCGTTAGTAAAGTTAGCTATATAGCCTTTTAGTATAGAGTTAATAGTTATAATTATAAAGCTAAGCTGCTTAGTAGAGAGGGGCGTAGTAATATAGGTATAAGAGACCTTTTCTAGCTATCGCTTAATAGGTCTACCTCCTTTAAAGGGGGCAACTAAGGCAAAGGTATAGCTAGCTATTGTTATTTAAGTAGGTAAGTAAGCTCTAAGATAGCTTAAATTAATAAGGTTATAGATAGAGTTAATTAACGTGTTATTAGATTCTATGTTGCTCTTAGCTCCTTAAATTTTAATTAGCAGTTAGCTATTGTATAGTAGGTTAAGTAGGTTAAGGCTAGGCTCTTAGCTAATAAGAAAATTCGGATTAATTAGTAAGAATCCCTTAAGCTTTAATAATTCTTTTTCCTGCTATACTAAGGCTCCTTTGCTTATATAGGTAAGCAGGGTCTTTATAGCTGCAGAAGTAGTATATAGCTTTCTAAATAAAGGAAGGCAATGCAAAGGTTAAGATAATAAAGGAAGGAGGTTATAAAGGCGATAAGAAGGCTTATAAGGATAGGGATAATAAAAGAAAAAAGATTAATTAGAGAAGACAAAGGTAGGAGGCGTAGCCTTATAAGTACAGGGCCTTAAGATAAGAGGGTAACAAGGGTCTCCTTAAGGCAAAGGAGACGAAGGCGTTAGGGATTAGGTTAGGGATAGGGTTAAGGGCAAGGGCTATAGCATAAGGCTCCTTAGGACAATAAAAGTTGTCTCTTTTAATTAAGAATTACGTTCTTAATTAAAAGAAGGAAGATAAGAAAGAAGCTAGGCTTAAGCTTTAAGATTAACGCGATCTCTACAGCTTACACTAGAATAACAACAGCCTAGAAAGAGGTAAATTAAGTGCTATAAAGAGGGAAGGGTTCCTATCTCCTAAAGGGCCTAGTAGGCGAGCTATCTGTCTCCTCTATCATCGGAATAACGTTCCTCTAACTCCAGATCCGGCCCCAACAGGAGTACATGTACTCTGTACTCCGTACATGTACACATCATGTAACCGTCTGGTGCTGATCTAGATGGAACTTGAACATGCATCAACATACATGCATCAACATACATGTACAGGAACGGGAACATCAACAGGATCATGAACAGGATCCCACTGGAACAGATGGATGCATTCGAGCACGATGCAACGGCAAGCTGCCACTGGCAACAGCCATGGAATCCCGCCCCAGTCGCCCAGCCCCATCCATGGCGTCTACTACTAGTACTTAGTAGGACCTACGGAGTACATGTAGTACTACATGCACTGCAGGCGGTCGATCCTCTTTCCTCCACGTGCCTCTTTTCTTCTTCCTCTTCCTTGGATTCCTCTTCCTTGGATTCCTCTTCCATTCATCACCTTCACCCTCTTCACCCTCTTCACCCTCTTCACCCTCTCCATCGCTCTCCTCACCTCCTCACCTCTTCACCTTCTCACTCTCCTCCCCCCCAACCTCCCCCTCCCATTGCCTCCATCCCTTCAGGCGTCTTCATCCTGCCAACTCGCCCCGTTTCACTGCCCCATCGCCGGCGCGTCGACTGGCCCCCCCGCGCCCTGCGGCGTCACCAGCCGTCGTCAAGTTCCATCCTCGATCCTGCCTTGATCCATCCTCGATCCATCCTCGATCCATCCTCGACCCATCCTCGACCCATCCTCGACCCATCCTCGATCCTGCCTCGATCCATCCAACCCCCAATTCATCTCTCAATCCCATACTCCAGAGCCCTTCTGCCCGTCTCCCCTTCATTCCCTTCCCCTCCCCTCTTCCCTCTTCTCTCTTCTCTATCCCTTCGCTCTCCCTCTTCGACCTCGAGAAGCCCCCCCCCCC
>NIGD01000008.1:711071-765763 GCA_003055185.1 Escovopsis sp. TC
CCTCCGCCTCCGCCTCCTCCTCCTCCTCCTCCTCCTCCACATCCTCCTCCGCCAACAGCTTCCTCCACCACCTCCAGTCCGTCCTCGTCTACCACGAGGCCGTCTTCAAGTTCGGCTGGTGCCCCGCCTGCATCGAGTACATCTCCTCCCCGCGCTGCCGCCAGGGCCGCCCCCCCATCGCCATCCGCAGCCCCGCCGTCCTCCGCTCCTACTGGCGCTACAAGGCCCTCAATCACATGGACTTCGCCGTTCCCGCCCACGAGATCCCCTACTCCGCCTATCAGCCCCCCTTGCTCTCGCTCCCAGGCCACCACGACTACGACGGCGACGACGACTACGGCAGCGCAAGCTTCTGGCCCGGCGGCGGCGGCAGCGGCAGCAGCAGCAGCATCGCGTCCCGAGACCGCGCCCGCGACCGCGAAAGGGGCTACGCCGTGCCCTTTGGCGAGTCCACCCTCGTGTGGGAGGAGCGCGCCATCTGGCGCACCGTCCGCGACCTCAAGCCCCAGCAGGTGCATCTCGGCCCTCTGCTCTTCCGCCTGCCCATCCTCGAGGACGGCCTGCGCAACATGCTCCGCGGCGCAAGACAGTGGACCATTCTCTGGGCCAAGGGCGACGAGGCCCTCTACCGCAAGGACCCGGGCCTCGACCTCAATCGGCCCTGGGACCCGGCCGAGGAGGAGGCGTGGAACATTGAGCGCTTCTACCAGCCCTACCGTCCGCTGCCGAAAGGTCGCGAGTACCTCAAGGGGCGTTGCCAATGACCAGGGCGTCGACCCTCAAGAATGCCGAGGTCGTCAACGCAGCGCGACTCCCATGCCCAGCACAAAATCTCACCGGCAGGCATTCATCGGAGACTGTTCACACCATCTCACTCGAGCATCTCTCCTGCTTCCTTGCTTCCTTGCTTCTTCGTTTCCATTCTCTCACGTTCCCCGCACGCACTTTTAATGGACGATGGTAATGTGACGGCGATGTTTGATGCATATACAGATACCTTGGATATACCCACACACCTTAACCAATCTTCTCACGACCATTTCTTGTTTTTTCTCATAGCAGATGGCGCACGCTCCTACAGCATGGCGCATTCTCGTACTAGCACGGCACACACGCATAGCAGGACGGCAGCATAGCAGGACGGCAGCATTCATAGCAGCACAGCACACCGGGAGCGCATGGCATAGCATTGGATAGTTAGCAGCATACTGGCCCTCGTTATAGCACATCGCATTCCTTCTTAAGCATCGCGTCCCCGTCCTCGTGGCAGCATAATG
The DNA here is from genome assembly GCA_003055185.1 of Escovopsis sp. TC. Taxonomy (NCBI): domain Eukaryota; kingdom Fungi; phylum Ascomycota; class Sordariomycetes; order Hypocreales; family Hypocreaceae; genus Escovopsis; species Escovopsis sp. TC. Next base: position 712,349 of record NIGD01000008.1, read on the forward strand.
TTCTCGTCTCTCCAGCATTGCATCCTTCCTTCTGGCAGTATTCCCGTTCTGACGGCAGCAGCCTTCTCGTTCTCCTGGCAGCAGCATCCTCGCTCCCAGAAGACCTTTGCGCTCTCCAATCCCCCCGTCCCACAGGTGCATCCCAGCAGCAAAAGCAGCGTTTCGCTCCCCGCAGCGGGCATCATCTCGCTCGCAATACTGCATTGATGTCCAAACCCTGATCCTCCCAGCAATTTACTAGATTGACGTCTCGCGGCTAGGTACGGAGTACGGAGTACTCCATCTCCTGACGCAGTACGGAGTACGAGCACAGGAAACCAGTACGAGCACCAGTACGAGCACGGGCACAGGAAACCAGTACGAGCACGGGATGCGGAGCACAAAGCTCGGCAGCCGAGTCAGGAACCCTCTTGGCAGGCCTCGTCCTGGTACGAGTACAGCGCGAAGTGCGAAACCTCCCCCCCGGTATGAAATAGCCATCACGAACTGCGAGTCTCGAAAAAGAAAAATATAGAATGCGCCAATCCCGCGAGACCGTCTCCGCGCGCCCCCGGAACACGAGCCATCGCGGGCTTGGGCTCGCCCAGCCCCTGGAAGGGCACCAAAGACAACACCCGGTTGCCGGGGCAACCGCATTGGCGAGGACTCGAGGGATCTGCTTCCCCCCCTTCTCCGTACTCGTACAAGTACTACCTAGTACTCCGTGCTGGCACTCCATGCATCGCCATCGACTTCCACTACGACTACGAGTACTACTAGGTAAGCAGTACCCGCCGAGGACAGATCCCCTTTCTCCCACGATGTCTTGGACGGGCCCCGTATAGGTACGAACATGGAGTGAAATGCAAACTCTTCCGTGCTCGTGCTCGTACTCATGAACACTGAGCACAGGCGAATAGGCACAGGGCAGCATGTACGACACAGCGCCGGCATGCATCCACGCATCCACGCATCAAATCTATCCAGACGCTTCCCCCCCCACGACTACTCGTACTCGTTCTCCATCCCCATATCCATGCCCCCAAGTCCCCACGTCGCACGGACCGGCATTTCTTCAGCGTCCTTGGCGATGCGATGCGATGCGAGTACGAGTACGAGCAGGCGGCCGGCCAGGGGACTCCGCACGCCTGCAATACCTCGAGAAACCCACTGACAAGGGGGTAAATTACCACCATACTTGTAGATGATCCTCTCCGCACGCCATCGACACCGGTCCCGCGGACGCATTGAATACGCGAGAGACCCGCTTGCACCTAGAACACTAGAGCCGTATCGTGTCACCATTGGCGAGGGGGCTGGATGATCCTGAGCTCGGGATGGCGGATCTTGGCGTGGAGGCTCGACATGGTTGGGCTTGGGGTGGACTGGACTCCATCAAGACGTATATACTCCGTACCATACGCAGACTGCGTACTGATACGAGTGCCCGTACGAAGCACGAAGCACGAAGCACGAAGCACGAAGCACGAAGCACGAAGCACGAAGCACGAAGCACGAAGCACGAAGCACGGGGTAGGGAGCATGGCGCACGGTGTACGAAGCACGAGCACAATGACATCGACGTCGGGACGCAGATCCAACGCGCTAGACGTCATGATCGCCCGGCACTCATCCCAACATGGACGTCCTTCCCCCTGGCCCTCCTACTCCATGATCCATCCTCCATACTCCGTATCCCATACTCCGTGCTCACACCCCATACTCGCACTCCCTTCTCCCTCCTCCCGACATCGTAACAACACGTTCTGATTCCTACTCCTCACTAAGTCCTCCGTAGAAGGCAATAAAGCCCCTACCCCATCTTGCTATACCTCTCCCTCGCCTTCTCCTGCACCGTCGTCAAATACTCCGCATAGCTATTCCGCGTCTTCCTCTCCGCCACGTCCGTCGCGTCCCCCAGCTTGCCCCCCTCCGCGCCCAGCCCCACGCCCTCCTGGTACGCGTTCGTGACGATCACCTCCGTACGTCCCTCCCCGTTCGCGCCGAGCCCGGACCCCGTCCAGCCCATCTTGGCGAGCATGCCTGCGCCCTTGGACGGCGCGGGGTCGTCTTTCTTCGCGGCAGCCGACGGCGGCGCTTTACTATCCCCCGCACCGGCAGAAGCAGACACGGCCGCGGAGGAGGACGATGAGGGCTGCGGCTTGGGTTTCTCCGGCTGGTTATACGCCTCGCGGCGCTCGCGGGCTCGATCGCGGTACTGCGACTGCGCTTGCGCAGTGGCGTTGCCGACCCCGCCGGAGGGCGTGCCTGCGGTGCTGCTGCCGTCGCCGCTGGGGTCCCCGCCGGCGGTGCCGCCGCCGCCTTGACCTTTCTGGAGGCGCTTGTCGCGGGCGGCGAGGCGGGGGAGGGCGGCTTTCACGAGCTCCGGATTGTCGGTGGCGGACTTGTGGTTGCGTGATTTCTCGTGGATGTTGACCTCGTCGATGGATTTGTACTTGCGCATGCAGATGAGGCACATAAGTCGCTCGCGGTCGACGAACGATGTCGAGGCGGCGGGATCATCGCCAGGCGGGGCTTGCTGCGCTGTGGTCGGGGGCTCGTTGTCGATTGGGACGGTAGAGGGCGCTTCGGGTTTGGTGGGCGCGATGCCTTTGAGGGTGGAGCCGGTGAGGGAAATCCTGATGGGGGCTTTGGTGTCCGGCCTCATCGTGGTGCTACTGACTCCTGCGGATGCCTGGTTCGCATCGCCTCCTGAAGGGGTGTTTCCCTTTGTCGTCGAGCCAGCTTCTCCGTGAATCTCATCGTGCTTGCGTTGCCAGAGCGCCATATGCCCTGCCATGTTGACAGATTTCTTCGCAGCGGCGCCGAGGCTGCCGTCCGCCTTCCTCTTCTTAGACTTTTTCAGGTCGTCGTCCTGGCCCTTCGGGCTCGGCCCTTCCCCGGGAGGATCCGACGTGACGATCTTCTGGCTCGGGTAGGCCCGCGGGTCTCGATACTTGACTCGCAGCGCCGGGTTGAACAGCGGATGGAAGGACAGTCGCTGGACCGACGGCCCGACCTCGCGCTCTTCGGGGACGAAGACCCCCATGTGGATGTGCGACACGGTCACGGCGCAAGCCGCCACGGTGAAGGAGCGCGACATGCGGAACTTGGCCATGGCGGCCACCGCGTCCTCAACGGTCCAGAACTCGGCAAAGCCGTATTTGGCAGACTCTTCCGTCTTCGGATGCCGCATGAGGAATACTCGGTGGAGAGAGCCCGGCCGGGCTCCATATCGCGAGGCATCTCCCGTCGGCGCCGTCGACTTGAGCTTCGGGGCTCCTTTCGAGTTGTCTTTCGACGGATCGGGTTTCTCAAGCTCGAGCCGTTGGATGTCGCCCGCGAGCATGTCCTCGTTGACGAAGGGGGGCAGCGGGTAGATGACCAGGATCTGCGACGGAACGTCGGAAGCATCGGCCTCACCACTCAGCCCTTGCTGCGGAGGAAGAGCTGTTTCTGTCAGAGCGAGCTTCTATTGGTGCATATGGAATCACTTTCCCTTCTCTTTCATGTTTATACATACCAGATTGCGAAGAGCCGCAGACTTTGCACCTGGATCTCGAGGCGTAGTTCGGAAAATCGCACTATCCAATCGTCAGATACCACATCGTAGCAGGCTAGGGAAGTTCGTCCGCCCGGGGGGTCATTACCGCCGCGCATGTCCAGTTGCCTCCGTTAGAGGATCGCGAATCGCCATCGTCCCTCGGGCGAGCGTAATGTATGTATGCGTCGAATTTGCCGTCTGGTACTTCATCAGTGGAGTGCGGTAGATGGAGGAGGAGCTGCGGAAAATGTTGCTTGACAAAGGCGGCCGCGTGGTCCATCTGCTCGAACTGGACGAATGCCCGACAGTGTCCTGTGAGAGTCTTAGCCGGGGTCACACACGAGATGAGGGAAACTTTTGATTCAAAGGAGGGGGGACAACCAGCTACTCACCTCGAGACGAAGATATTCGAACGTCAATGGATGGAAACTCAACGGCAATGGAACTATTCAAGATGCTCTCGCGCAGCTGCACGTGTGACGCCATTAGTGATCCATTGTTCTGGCTCGAGTGTGACAGGCGGAATCAAGCGGCGAAGAAGACGCATTCGGCCTCGGCATGCAGCTCGGGCCGGATGCCCATCGGTGAGGGCCTGGCGCTTCTCCCTTTTGGCTCTCGCAAGCAATGGATACGCAGCGAGAAGACTTTCGCAAAACCAGAGCGTGACCGCCCGCTTTGCCTGATCAGTGAGAGCGGCGACAGCAGCGCCAACGGCGGCAGAAGCAGCAGCAGATGTAATTCATGCGCGTATCTCGAGCATGACATGTACTCTGCAACCGGTAGGGTACCAACCTCATTCGTTGGGACGTTGAACGGTAATCCCTCGAGGATGACCGTGTCGCTTGGCTTCCCCGCGTCTCGCCTTGGGCTCCGAGAGCGACTCCTGCTACGGAACCGACTAGGCGGCGACCGCGACCGCGACCGCGACCGCGACCGCGACCGCGAGCCGTGGTGGTGCCTCCCGCGGCCGCGGCTGGACGAGTACCCGTCGCTGCGCCAGCTCTCGTCCCGCTGTGCACGGTGGTATTCGTCGTCGTACATGTCTCCGCGCAGGTCGTCCTCCCACTCGCGGTTGTACCTCGAGGCGCGCGGGCCGGCATCTCGCTCGAAGCGCGCGTCATCGTCGGCGCGGTATCCGTCGCGGTAGCTTTCCCGTCCGGAGCCCCCTCCCTCTCCTAGCACAGGTCCTTCTCCCGCGCCTCGGGCCTCTCCCGAAGAGCCATATCCCTGGAGTGATTCGCGCTGCTGGTACCGGTTTCTCTCCCGCGAGTCGCCGTAGAAGTCGTGCCTGGGAGAAGACATGGAGTAGTCTCGTCGGTCCGTGGAGAAGTTAGCAATGGAAGCTCAAGTTGTGGGGCTCATCTTTTTTCTTGAATTTCTTTTCCTCTTCCCCCCATCTTTTCCATCTCTTTCTCAACTGAAAGTCCCTCTTTGCCTCTTTTCTTTTTCGATCTTCTTTCCCTCAGAGCTTCGGTGGTAGCGAAATGCTGTGCTTCCGCCTTGGATTCTGCCAAAGAGGCTCGGGCCGTGTGTGTTTACCCTGCCGCGATTGGTACTCGTATTGGTAGTAGTCGTTGTCCCGGCTCTGGCGGTCTCTTGATCGGGAGGCCGCGGAGTTGCGGTCCCTGTCGCCTCTGTCCGGCGAGCGACTTTGATATTCACCGCGCATGACGATGTCGATGTAATTCTGGAGCTCTGTGGGCCGAGGGGGCGCACGACGAGAAGATCTGGAGAATGAAAGGGACTCGAGAGTATCGTGTGATGAGCAAGAAGGATTGTGATGAAGATCGGCGCGGCCAGAGATGCAGGGCTGCTGAGAGACCGCTTCGCCTAAGATTGCAACAAACGAGGAAGGATGTCGGCATCCACAGCTTGGAAGTTGCTTGCCTGGAGCGAATGTGGATGATGCTGATGCTGAAGATGGAATGAATGCACGACGTTGACGTTGGCGACGTCGCGATGCCTCCAGTCCAGTTCAATGAACATGAAGTCCAGCTGAAGTCGCACGTGCCGGTCGTTGGCGGGGAACGCCATTACAGGGTAGGCCATTCTTGATGACTCATTTTCCTGCTTAAGTAATCCGGGGCAGCTCCAACGTCGATGGCCGCCTTGATGGGATGGATGAAGCCGACGTCGAGGCATCTGCATCTGCATCTGGACAGCTTCCTCCTCATCCTACCACAGAGAGCCTCATCTCATGGGATCGTCGTGATGGAGAAATCCTCTGAAGCCGCATGGCAGGTCTCCGAGGACCAGTGCCACGTCGCCCTCACGACCGGCCACCTCGACGCCCAGGCCGTCATGAACCAAGTCCGCAGCCCAGCCGCCGGCGCCATTGTCCTCTTCGCAGGTAAGTCCAAGTTAATATATGCACAAAACCCCCTCAATTGGGTCTGTTCTGTTGTATGTATAAGAAAGCGTTCGTCTTCGGGGTCCTTCTCTGCATCTTCCCTTGTTCTGGAGAACCCCACGCTCACGATGCCAGGCACAACCCGCGACAACTTCGCCGGCAAGCCCGTCAAGAACCTCCACTACACAGCCTACCACCAGCTCGCCCTCCGCAGCATGCTCTCCATCGCCCGCGCCACCCGCCTCAAGCACGCCCTCCAGGCAGTCTCCATCGTCCACCGCCTGGGCGACGTGCCCATCGGCGAGGAGAGTATCCTGATCGCCGTCTCCGCGCCGCACCGCCAGGCTGCGTGGCGCGCGGGCGAGGAGGCGCTCGAGGCGTGCAAGGCGCGCGTCGAGGTGTGGAAGCGTGAGGAGTTCGAGGGCGAGGAGGGCGTGTGGAGGGCCAACTGCGAGGCGGTCTTGCCGTCCTGAGAGGGGTACCCTTTTCCGAGAGTTTCCGGTCCTCTACGCTTTGCTGTCCCGCCTTGATATCCTCGAGGTAATATCAATATGTCCCTTGAATCTGAATCGAGGAGATGCTGGACGCAAGGCAAAGAGAAACAAAAAAGTCATGTTGCAACGCTTTCTGGTTGTATATACAAATCCGATACCCATATCATATTTCCTCATGCAATTCATGGCCGTTGCTGCTGCCGCGACTGGTGCTGGCGGTGTGCTTGCATTCGAACGTTTGCTACTCCATCTTGTATCCCGCCCCTTTCTCGTCCACTCTTCCACCACTTCACCCATTCTGTTCTCCTGTCATGACGACGACTTTATTATCGACGAATCGTGCTGACATATCTCGTCGTACGCCGGCGGCGGCTCTCTGAGGTACTGGAAGGGACATCTCGTGGGGCACTTTGCATCGCAACTCCTATGCATGACTAGAGATGCTGTCAGCCTCATGCGAAGGGAGAAAACGACGGCAGAGCAGCAACGACGACAACGGCAACGGCAACAGCGACAGTAGAGCCGCCGACAACACCGACAACAAAAACGCAAGCGAAGATGTGAAAGTGGAAATGGGCAACCTACCGATATGGCCATCGTACACCTCGGTGAACGTAAAGTCCACGTCCAGACCACGGGGGTCAATGTTCTCCGTCAGCGCCGACGGGTACACCACGATCCCGTACTCGAGCTGCAGCAGCCTCCAGAACGCGGGCGGTAGTCTGTCACCGATTAGCTTCCGTGAAACATCACTGGGCAACGACCAGGACAGGATGGCTGGGACAGAAGAAGAGGGGATCGGCTCACAAATACTGTCCGCTCTTGACGCAGCTGTGCACAAACAGACACACCGTCTCCAGCACGAGATATCCCTCCTCGACCACGCGGTTCAGCCGGCTCTCGTCCAGCGCGTACACCCTCTCCAGCCTGCGCCGCGAGCACTGCATGGCAATGGACCAGCCCTTGGCCATCTTGTCGAGGTCTCTGTTCTCCAGCTGCGCCATCTCCGATGTCAAGGTCCGGGGCGACGCGAGTAATGAGTTCAACACCAGTGATACAGCACAGGTGATTCGGCACAAGTGATCAGCACAAGTGATTCAGCACGAGTGATTCAGCACGAGTGATTCAGCACGAGTGATTCAGCACAAGTGATTCAACTCAAGTGATCAGCACAAGTGATGAATGCAGCAGATCGATCGTATATGTGTTGCTGAGGTGGGTTTGGGTCAGGCCGTAAGCAGACCAGATGCCGTGAGGTAGAATATGTGGACGAGGGGGAAGTTGAGGGTGTATGGTGTGCAGAGAGGGAGAGGGAGAGGGAGCAGCAGACGAAGCAATGCGTTGCGGCAGATCGACCGTCAAAGATAGGGCTGCAGGATGGCTGGCTCAATAATAAGAATAAGGAGATGAAGATGATGAAGAGAAGGAAGGGTCAAAAGAAAAAGAAGAAGAAGAACAGGCAGAGAGAAATGGACTATTTTGTCCTCGAGCAGGACCCCCGTCGGCTCCTGCGCCCCCGATGCCCCCATTCGCTGCATTCGCACCATTCGCGTCCAGGCCATCCGGGTTCTCCCTCTGACATCGTCGCCCACTTTTCTTCTGCCGTCAGACTTGATGCGAATTGCTGGACTCCGCACTCCACGCCCCGCGCTTCATGACCTTAACTCGTACTGGTATGAGTACGGAGTATGCTCCGTGCAGATTGATCGACTGACAGACCGATACTCCATGGTGCATAGCAGGACAGTCACGCACAGACTTGCCGACCTTGTGCGAGTCAGATCCGGTTGCAGGATGGCGCGGCGTGTGCATCTCCCCGCGTGCAGCCGTCGCAGGGACATGCGACACGCTGGCGTTCATACGCCGTCTCGTATATGTGCTGGGTTGTGGGTATGGAGGATAGATTACGGGTTGTCCTGCTGGAGGTCTCGCGGAATGCTCATCGAGGTGCGGATCTATGAGGCTTGGATAGATGGCATGACATGGGGCACGACCACACCTTGATGCTAGAGGACACGCCATCGCCGTCATAAAGATTCGTACTAGTAGTACTAGTAGTAGTATGATGTAGAGAGATGGCGAAGTACTCGTACAGGGTCCCATCTATGGCCAAAGGGAATTGGGAGCATGAGAACATTGCAAGAGTGGTGGAGGTCTTGAAGAGAAATCGCACAGGGTGGAGTTGCTCCGAATGTTTACTTCACAGGGATTCAAGTAGAATACTATAGTAGTACTAATGGTACGGTAGGCAGTTAGATTCACGAGAAGGTCAAAACTAGATGTACAAAGGTATCAAAAACAAAGACAGAGATCCACGCCCAGTCGTGATCCCACAGTTCTCCCTCGCACAGCCATATACTCAGGAAACACCTCGCGCCGAAATCCCGTCATGCTCGCTTTCATTCGCTGCAGGGCGTTCGCACCTCTGGATATACCTTCTCCTCCAACCAGTCCCCTTTCCCAGGGGTACGGAGTATAGTTCTCCGTGATGAGGTCGCCTCAAGCTCATCCTCTCATCCCCCCGAGGGCGGGGTTCTCTGTGCAGGATGACCTCCTCCAGCCCGTCCCATCTCTTCATGGGCCCAGGCAGTCGTCTGGATGCAGTTCTTTCCCCCCCTATAGAGCGTAATTCTCCGTGTGCAGATAAATCTCCTCGAGCTCATCATCCCCCCAAATCTCCGCCTGCAGCTTCGCAACCGTGTTCGCCACGCCCACCCGCATCGACGCCGGCCCGCACACAAACACCGCCGTCCGCCGCCCCAGTATCCCCCGCCCGTCCGCGCCCCCCGTCGCCATCTGCTTCAGCATGTACCCCAGCTGCGGCCGCCCGTACTCGATGGACCAGCCACCTTCTTCGTGGTACGGCACGGGGAACGCGAACCGCATCAGGTTCTTCTGGAAGTCGGTCGGCGTCGACGAGAAGCCGAAGTCGAAGCCGCCCGGCGGGCCGAACGGCAGCGTCGGGCCGTCCTGCCCGCCTTTGGGTGCTGCTGCTGCTGCCGGTGCTGCTGCTGTTGTGTTCGTTGTGTTCGTTGTTGTTGTTGTTGTTGTTGCTGCGGCGGGGTTTGCTTGTCGTAGGTAGGCGAGCTCGGGGGCGCGGATGGGGAGAGGTGTGCCGCTGAATGTGGTGGTGGCGTCGACGGGGCCGAAGCTGAAGGGGGGGGCTGTTGCGGAATGGGGCGTTTGGAAGGGGTCTTTGTCGAGGGGCGTGTAGGGGACTTCAGACTCGGGGCTGTGGAGCAGGTTGAGCTCGTACTCGTCGACTTTTTTGTCCTCGGGGAAGCCGTTGGGATTGAGGGCGCGGATCGCGTCGTCGTGGAATGGGGGCATTATATGTTGCGGTTGAGGGTGGTGGAGGTTCTGGAAGTCCTGCGTCGTCACCGTCGTCGTGGTAGTGTGGCTCATCGGCGGATACTGGGAGCCGGGGAATTTCTGGCGCGGCAGCGCCGTCAGGCGGTCCTCGTCCTCGGCGCGCAGCTCGCGCTCGCGCTCCGGGTCGCCCTGCGCCTCGGCCATGATGAGCGCCGAGTTGCGCTTCGCCGCGATGTCGGAGACGAACCCGTCGAGCTTGTCGTGGAACATGCGCGTCAGCGCCCGCGCGTTGGACCCGTGCATCGGGTCCGTCATCTGCTGGCCCCCGCCGCGGTGGCGCACCGCCGACGTGACGAAGAAGCGGCAGCTGACGCTCTCGGGCGGCGCGGACTCGTGGCAGATGCGCAGCTCCTCGTTGAACCAGTCCATCGACTCGATCCGCTTCATCGCCCACACGACCACGACGCGCCGCGTGATGGCCTTGCCGTCGCGCATGCGCTTCACGAGGTTGAGCAGCTGCGACATGAGCGAGGTGATGCCGCTGCCGCCCGCGATGAGGATGCACGTGTCGAAGGCGGCCAGGTCGCGCCGCATGCCGCCGTAGGGCCCGTCGAGGAAGGCCCGGTAGGTGTGCAGGGGCCCCTTGGCGATGGCCGTCTCCAGGACCTTCTTGGTGAAGCCGCCGTAGGGCTTGAACATGAGCACGCAGTCGCGGTACGCCTCGCCGTACTCGGAGGGGAAGTCCTCGCTGCAGAGGGAGGCGATGGTGAACGGGTGGTTCTCGAGCAGCGAGATGCCCGGCATGCGCAGGTACACGTACTGGCCGGGCTTCCAGCGCATCTCCGTCGGGATCGTGACCTTGATGGCGTTCTCCGCCAGCAGCGATATGGCCGCCTCCTCGCCCACCAGGAAGGACAGGCGCGTCGGCCAGATCCAGTTGAGCTTGAAGAAGCGCGCGAGGTAGCACACGGCCCAGATGATGATCGTCGCGTACAGATAGTCCCACGTTAGCAGCTTGTTCTTGGTGTGCCAGAACAGCAGCCCAACATAGACCATGCCGGCGGGGACGTGGAGCGCGACGAAGGCCTCGTACGCGATCCGCCGGAACCACGGGAGCGACGCCACGCAGAGCCACATCAGGGGCACGATGGTCGCGATGCCCGTGCCGTAGATGATGCCGCTCCCGTCGGGGAAGACCTGGTTGAAGACCGTCATGCCGCCGTCCTTCCACACCGGCTGCACGTAGAACGGGATCATGTGCACCAGGGAGAGGAAAAGGCAGAGATAGCTGAGCCACCGGTGGAAGACGTTGAGCCGCTCCGGGCCGATGCCGATGAGGAAGGTCAGGATGTTAGCCTTCATCGCCGTCGCGATGATCCACGGCGTCAGCGCCACCGCGATGACTCCGGACCGGATGGCCAGCGGCGGCGAGCCGAACCGGATGCTCTGCCAGTAAAGGGGCTGCTGGAGGAAGCAGTACAGCACGACGAAGACCACAGCGATGAAGGTCGTCGCCAGCACCGCGAGCGAGGAGAAGGTGAACCGCCGCTTCCTCCACACGATGTCAGGGATCGGTCGGTAGAAAACCCATCGGAACAGCGCTAGGGTGTCGTTGACGACGCCCACGGATGAGAAGTGGGCCTTCGGCTTGAACTTCTCGCCCATGTGCCCGCCCTCGGGGAAGAAGGCCTGGGCCTGACCGGTCCTGATGGCCGAGATGGCGAAGTTCATGTCGACGTTGTATGTCTCCTGGTAGTGCTTCTCCGCCTGCTGCTTAAACATGGCCTGCCTGATCTTGTCCTGCCAGAGATGCCATACGCGCGTGACGAGGACCGCGGCGGTCACCCCTATGGCGAAATAGGTCCAGCCAACGCCATACTTGCCGGACTTGATCCAAGGATCGACGACGTTAGCCTGGACGAGGCCGGCCGGGCTCGTTGGTGTCAGAGGGATGTTGATGCGCTTGACGATGTTGGAAAGACCCTCAGACAACGCCCCTGGGAGGATCGGCCTTGTATCTGGAGCCATCTCGGGGGCCAAGTCTCACTGACTGAAAGGAGGGAGTCGATCAGGTATCTTAGAGAGGAAAGAGGAAGGAAGAGCAGGGGGGGGAGCGACGTTGCCTGAGCAGCGAGTCGCGCCCTATATCGACATGGATATGATGATATTCAGTCCGCAGTGATGGTGGAAGAGAGGAGCTTGAAGTCGTGCAATGAGCGCGGTGCACGCATGAGTCGGTTCGAGCCCGGCTTGAAGACACCCAATCGTCGTTGGGCGTAAGAATCGTAATCGAAGACGCAGCAGCCTGGTTTCAGGATCGATTGTCTGGGGTTTGATTCCGCAGTACGGAGTAAGCAGAGCGGCTGTCGCTAGCCATACACGAAGACGTCAAACAGCTGATGATGAGGACCGTCTTCGCATGCTCCGTGACCGAATTTTGTAACCGAACTCTGTATCGTGGTTTGGTGTTGTAGGCCACCTGTGGGAATGGCAAGGAATTCCAAGACGAATGCGATATTTCGTACGGAGAGTTGCGGGGAATCCCACGACGAGACAGCGGCAATTCGCTTCGTATGTAGATCTCAATCTAGCATCCGAGGACAGGAGCTTGGCGAATGACGGCCATGACGGGCGAAACAAGTCAAATTGTCAAAATGAAAAGGACGAGAGGAGAAAAAAAGAGCGAAAAAGGATTCCAACAGTGATATTGATCGAGAGATGCAGTCAACCGGGACTGTCCAATTGGTCGTGCGAGGGCATGCCAGATCGGCACAGGAGCGGGGCGTGCTCGTTATCCCATTTGTGCTCGTCCTCGTCTCCGTACTCGTACGAGTAGTCGTAGGGAGCACGAGAAGGAGTCCATATGAGTTGGAAGTTGTCCGGATGGGATGGATGGGGGATACCAATACTCCGTACTCCGTATGGGTACTGGTTTTCCGTATGGAGGGAGGACGAGGAGGAGGCAGTCGAGGATGCGCGAGGCCATAAGAAGCAGGCCTGGGCAAGACATGCATCCCAGGCACGAGCTCGCCCGGAGCTTTGATTTGCGGCAGGGCGGCCACGAGCAAGATTATGGTCGGCGAGAAGGTCGACAGGAACAGCGGACCCCGGCGGCAGGAGAGCCGCGAGATTGGCTGCTTGGCGGCGGGGGGGCCCGGCCCTTGAGTGTGACGGAGGCGTGATGGGCGATGTGACGGTTCATGGGGGGGAATGGATGGCCGTGGTGGTGTGTGGAGCATGTCGGTAGAATCGGATCGCAGCCAGGGATGGTGATGGGGGTGATGCTGATGATGATGGCAGCAGTCCCTCGTGAGCGCATGGTGGGAGCTAACAAGTCGAACGGAGTCCTCGCTTTTGCTTGTTGGTTGTGTGTTGGTCGCGGGAGATGATTTTCCAGACCCTTGGCCCCGGCCACTCTCCGCTCCGTTTGTTTCCCTCCCTTCCTCTCTGTGATGCCCTTTCTCTTGCTCTCTCTCGAAGCAACCGGGGCGCCTTGTGCCAATGCCACGATTTCGGTCCTGTACCGGTACTCGTACTCGTTCGGAGTACTACTCTGTGGTAGGGACTACTATCAACGGTAGACACGACTCCCCAGCAGCACCTGTAGGAGTACGAGTCCGGATTAGGGTCTCTGTAACCGCCGAGGCTCGGGAGAATTCTCTCATGGATGCCTTCTTTGCTTTTCCACCGACCACCTTGGCGACGATGGTTGACCTCGTGGCGAGATTGAGCCCGACCTAGATGCCAGGCACTGCATTGTCGGACGCATACCTGTATTCCGTCTTCCACGGAAAGACGGCAGTCCCCGGGTCGGGGCAAGACGAGAGACAAGGAGAGCGAGATGCCGCGATGGGGCTCTGGTCGAGGGCGGGAGCAGCCACGGACCCATGCGGTCGAAGAGCATGGATAGGTGGGATGGATCCGAATAGGGAGAGCTCTCCTGTGATATAGTCAGCGGATCCGATTAGGAGCATTAGTTAAAGACTTAATTAAAGCTTAAAGAGCCTAAAAAGCAAATACGTAATTTAAGACCCTTTTATCTATAGAAGTTATAGTACGTAGGCTATTCGGCCTACGTATATACGTAATGTATACCTTAAGCGTATAAATTAGTAATACCTTTACTTTAGCATTTGTTATTTTCTATTCTAGCTTATTATATACCCTTTAGCTAATAAAGCTATTTGCGCTTCCTTAGCTGCTGCTTAAAGACTTAACTGTTACTAATTCTTAGTGTTTAGCTGCTCTTAAGTAGCTATCCTAAGAGCACTATGCTAAGCCTTTGTTTAAGCGTATAAGTGCGCTATAGGCATAGGCTTTATATTCTGCTATATACGCCTACGCCTACGTTTAAGGGTAAAGTAAATGCTACGTTAATAAGAAAGACAATAAGGGATAATACTAAGATAAATAAAGCTTTATTTTACCTTTGCTAACTTTATAATTTATATTTAGCGTAATCTTATTTTTTCCTTTATACATTTTTATAGTTTAAGCCCTTCTTTTTCCTTTAGCATTAGCGCCTAAACTATTATTAAGAGCCTTATAATCGTTTCTTTATGCTTTGCTTACTAATCTTTAATTTCTTAGAGCCCGTTAATCTAAGCGCCTTTCTTTCTTTTTTATAGATAAAGTTTACTTAAATTCTACGATGCCCCCTTTAGTCTCTTTTTCTTTATCTTCCTCTAGCTCCTCTAGCTCTACCTCTGCTTCTACTTTAATCCTTAATATTAAAGAAGCTTTTAACTATAAGCTTTAGTTCTTAAAGTAGTCTAAGCTGCTTAGTAAACATAGTATAAGTACTAGTTCTTTAGCTTAGCAGACTTATATTATTAGCTAACTGCTATAAAAACTAAGACCTTAAAGCAATAGCGTAATCGCTACCTTAAGCTTATATCCCTTCCTGCTGTTAAGTCTACTAAGCTGCCTTAGCTTATACCTAAGCTTCTACTAAAAATTACTACTAAAGCTTTACTAAAGACCCCTTACCTTAAGCGCTACTCTACTGCTTCTACGCCTAAGTTTAAGATGCTACTAGCTGTTTAGAATAGTAAGGTCTATAAGTTAGCTTAAGTTATAAAGAAGAAGGCTATAGCTACGCTATAGCTAGCTTTAACGCTTCCTTTAGTACCCCTTCCCTTGCCCTTAACCGCCTATATTAACTTGCTATATAATTAGTGTATATAGTCTTAGATTTCTAAGAAAAGGACTATAATAGATTGCTAAGAAGTAGCTAGCAATCTAAACAAGTATACCTTCTGCTAAGCGTAAAGGTACGCTTATAAAGATATATAAGTGCTACCTTAATAATCCTTTAGCTTTATAAACGTTTACTAACTGCTAAAAAGCTATCTATTATAGCAGTAGCTTGCTTTATATGCTGCTAACTTAATTAAAAAGAATAACTTAGCGGACGTTCTTATATATTAGCTTACCTCTTTTCTTAGTACCCTTAAGAAAAAGAAAGAACTTAACGGTCCGTAAAAGCTAAACATTTATAAGACTACGCTAAAGGCGCTAGTTAACCTCTTTAACTATAACCCTGCTGCTATCCTTAACCCTAATGTTATAAAGATTAGCAAGGATAAGGACAACGAAGACCTAATCTTATACTTTATAGGTATAAAAGCTTAGTAGCGCTTTTAGCGCTATATAAAGCAGGAGAAGGCTAGGTTTTTCTTAACTAGTAAAATAATAAAAAAGGCGTAGTATTAGCAGCGGTGCAATTCTAAATACGCTAAAAAAGTTTAAGTTTTAGAATTTAAAAAAAGAAAGAATAAAAGAAAAAAAATAAGTAAAAGAAAAAGAAATAAGAAGTAAAAAAAAATAATAAAGACTAGTTAGTTTAATAGTTATAAGGCTAAAAGCGCCCCTATAGTTGTTACTAATTTTATTGCTCTTTATAAGAGCTATTCTATATTTAATAACGATTTAAAGTGCTTAAACCTTGCCTAAGGCAAGGCTTTTGTAAGCTTATCTACTAATATCTCTTATAATAGAACGAAATAGATCTTAAAGGAAGCTTTCTAATACTCTTAGCGTACCTATATCTGCTGTATATTAACGTGCTAAAGCTTTGTATTTATCTTACTGCTTTCCTTAGTTATAAGCTATATTATCTAAAGATTATTATAGCCTATGTCCTAGGGTTTGCTAAGATTAAATCTTAGCTCCTTAAAAAGCTTAGAAATCGCGAACGTTTCTTTAGCAACTTAGTTTAAGGATAAGAGCTTAGCCTCTATAGAAGAAGTTATAACTATATCTTACCTTATTGCGTTCTATAAGATTAAGCTACTAAAGAAAGTAATAATATATCCTTATAAAAACCTTTAAGAAGGCTCGTTGTCTACGAATAAAGCGTTACTTAAAGCTGTAAGCACCTATATCTTAGAAGTCCCTTTATAGCAGATAGTAAAGTTACGCTATACATAGAGATATCTAATTAGCTAGTTTACTGTATTGTAATACTTCTTTCTTAGGTTCTTAAGGAATCTAGAGAAGAAGGAAGCTGCGAAAGAGATGTTAAGGCAAGCTATAACTATAGCATAAAGCATAGATCTAATCTTCTCTTAATAGAGTTTAATTAATAACTTCTTAGCTAGCTCTTTCTCTAAAGTGTAGCTCTTAGCTAAGATTAGAACTAATAAGCTTTAGCTTCCCTTTGCTAAATTAAACTACTATGCTACCTTCTTAATATATAAGTTAAGTAAGATATAAATTCTCCTATAATAGCGTTCTTTAATAAGCTTTATCCTAAGGAACTACTCTATATTTCCCTTATTATATATCTTATATATAGACATTAGCGCTTTTATAACGTTCTAGAATTGCTATTTATCTTCTTAATAAAAGGCAATAATAATATTATCTATATAAAAGATTATAAAGAGCTTTTAGTCCTTGCTAAAGAAGAGATATAGCTCTTTATAGCTTAAGATAAGCTTAAGCTGCCTAAGCTTCGTTAAGAATTCTTTAAACTAGAGCTTTAGTAAGTCCCTTAGGCTATATAAAGCTTATACTAGCTTTAGGTAGAAGTTAAGCTTATAGAAGCTTTCTAAGAGCTTATACGTTACAGGTATTGTATTCTAGCTCTAAGTTGCGTTAAAGAAGGCGTTCTTAACGTTAAATTTCTTTAGCTTTAGATCGTATTTAGTAGTAAAAGCAATAAGAATTTAGAATAATTAAGCAGTAAGCGTTATAGCGTAGGTGCTCTTTATCGTAGAGCTCTCCTATATATCCCTTTGTACTACTAGGCGTGCTTTGTACCTATCTAACTTTCTATCTTAATTAAATTTATATATAAAGACTTAGCGTATTAGGAAAGGCTAAGATTTAGTATCTTTAATTAGGATCTCTTTTTAGGTGCTTTTTGCGATTAGCGCTACGTATTCTAGCTACGCTACCTTAATAAATTTAGCTTTTTAAGGGTACTTTAATATATCCTTTTAGTTGTTTAGAGCTTTAATAAGGGTATTAAATTTCTTTTTTAACTGCTATAAAAGCGCTTTAGACCTCTTTGCTTTTTTCTGTTTAATCTAAGCGTTAACAACGTTAAAGAAGGTTTAGGTTTCTTTTATCTCTTAAGCTGCTAGCAGCTCGTCGTTTAGAAAGCGCTGTGCTATAGACCTAAATCCTTAAATTACTAAGTAGACTCCTTTTTAGCGTATACGATTAGGTAAATAGTCGTTTACCTTTCTTAAGGCTAAGATCTTATAGATCTAAGCACTCCTTCGTAGCTTTATATACTAAGTTAAGGGCATTAGCGTAGTTAACTTATATTCTTTATTTTCTGCTTGCTTATTAGCAGAAACAAATTTATCTATTAACTTATCCTTTAGTAAAGCTATTGCTGTTACTTTTTACTAAGCTTGCTTAAGCTTTAGCTGCTAAAAAGGGCTCTTGCTCTTTGCTATTGTATATACCTTTAGCAATAAGAAATTAAGTAGCCTTGCTTCTCTAATCTTATCTAAGATCTTATCTTAGATTATCTCCTTACCCTTAGCTTATGCTACGCTACTAACATTAGGAAAGGCTTTCTTTAAGGTCTTCTAGGGCGTTTAGAGGCCTATAGGCGTTGCTTCTTAGGTGTTAAGGCGTTTAAGCTCTTATGTAACGTTAGTTGTATACTCTTTTACTCCTCCCTTTAAGTTTAAACGCTTTAGCAGCTCTTTAATAGGTCTTTTAGCTTAAGCTAGCTAAAGCAGTAAATTAAATAGAACGTTTACTTTTTTGCTTTTATAAATTTAAACCTTTTTTATTAGAGCACTTAGCTCTACAGTAGAAAGCTATTTTTACTATTGCTTTTTATTAAAGAAGATCTGCTTATTAAAAGTAATGTTCTTTGTTATAATAACGTGTTCTAGTATAAAGATCTAGACTTAGTATATATTTATAGCAATATATTTAACGAGATAGCCTAAGATCCTCTATAGTATAGTCTTAAAATGTCTTCTTTTCCTCTTAGCTTTACAGTCTCTGCTAAAGCAATACGCCCTATAGCTATATACAAAGATACTACTTTAGTTTAGTTAAAGGTCTATAAAGCGCTCCTTAATAAGTAGTAGAGCGTTTTTATAGAACTAATGCTTTAATTTATTAATAGGTAACTTTATTGCGTTTCTACGTAATAGACTTATGTTTAGAAGGTAGGCAGTAGCGTAAACGCTCTTAGGCTAAAGATCTATAAAGAGGCTAGCTCCTTTACGTATCTTAATTTACTTTATTGTAATTTCTTAGCTTATACGCTCTACTGCCTTGTTTAGCTTATAAGTGTATAAAGCACTTAGCTTAAGAACGATGCCCTTTAACTAAGCTTATTTTTACGTTAGTGTATACCTATAGATCGCGGTTATAGCTATATTGTTGTTTAATTATAAGATATAAATCGTAAGCTTAAACTACTGCTTTACTTAGCGCTTAAAGTAGTATAGTATGTTAAAAAAGGTAATAGAATCCTTTGTTAGTAGTAAGTAAGTATATAGCTACCTGCTATATTCCTCTTTTATTGTTAATAGCTAGTTTAAGCTATTATACTTACGCCTATAGTCCTAAAGATCTTAGTATATACGCTAAAAGGGTTATAGCGCTTTCCTTTCTAAGGGTCTTCTAAAGATAACTTAAGTAGCGTAGGTAAGTAAGTAGATCTTATAGTTAATCTGCCTTATGCCTTTAATTTTAATGTTTTTAGCATTATTAATAAAGGCTTATAAAGCATCTTAGCTAAGGTAGCCTAAACAAAGATACTAAAGTTCCTTATTATCCTCCCTTAGTAGCTTTAGGTCCTTAGAATTTAGCTATTATAAAGCTAAGCTTTTATTATATATAGTAGAATACGTATAGGGTTTAAACGTAGTATACCTATTAAGAAGGATTATATTGTTAAGCTTAGCATTAAAGTAAAAGGAAATTAGCTTGTATTTTAAAAAAGTAAGGTTATGCTTACGTAGAAGCTAGGCTATAGTAACACTGCTCTTTAGTAAGCTATAGCGTAGTATGCTATTGTATCTGCTATACTAGATCTAGGCCTGCAGTAGCTTTGCCTCTAAGACAATATTTACATAGAATCTATTAACTACTACTATATCTTTTAGGCAAAGATCTATACTCTTTGCTCTTAAGCTATTAGTTAAGAGCTTATAAAGCACTTAAGTACCTTGCCCTACGATATAGAAGCTTATTATACTAGCTTCTATAGCATTAAACCTATTACTTAAGATAAAGGTATTAAGCTTTAGGAAAGCACGGTCGTTAACTAAGTAAAGCGCCCTATAGTTATTAAAAAAAGTACTTTTTAAAAGAAGATACGTATACTAATTAAACGTTAAGAAAATGCTAAGTTTAACCTTTTGCTTTAGTACTGCTAGATCGATTAAGGCAGCGACTATTATTAAGGGAAGCCTTAACTACGCTGTTTTGCCTTCTACGTTTAAATCTTATTTAGTAGCTTAAAGCTATACGTATAATACTAACTACTTATCCTCTTTAAGCTGTTTATAAAGCTTATTCTTGCCTTTTGTTAAATAGCTATGCCTTAGCGAAGATTAGCGCCTAAACGCGTACTTAAAGGTTTAGTAGCGCGTAGAAAGCTATCTATGCTTTTCTTTATAAGAGCACTTATAGAGGGCTGCTAGCTTCTGCTAATTGCTGTTGTTACAGTTAGCCTAGGTTAAGAAGACAGCTAAGGGCTAATTGCTATTGCCCTTAACCTTTATTATAAAGTAATAAGCTAAGGTCTTAATGTTAAGAGCTAGTCTCTTATCTTAGATAGCTTCTTTAAGTGCTAAGAGCTTTACGTAGGCTTATTCTAAGGCTATATAGATTTTAACTACCTTAAGGAAGTCTATAACTACTATAGGACCTTTAACCTTAAGGATCTAGTAAATTTTGCTAAGATTAAAAGCTTGCTTTTAGTCCTAATACTATCTACTAAGCTTAATACTTAAGCGCTTTACGTCCTTAAGTATATTACAGTAGTAAGCTTAGATAGCTGCTACAATAGCTTTACAGCTTAGAGCAAGTTTAGTTTATAGCTCTTTAATAATCTTATAAGTTATTAGTTTATGCTTATTATTAGTATAGCGTCTCTTAAGGCGCTTAACGGTAGAGTTTAGTTTGCTTAACTCTACTATCTTTATAATCTAGTCTTAGATAACAATTAAGGCCTTTTGCTTAGTGCTAAAGGAAGCGATTATTGTATTATAGTTATAAACTTAAGCCTTATAAATATAAAGTGTAAGCTATAAGTCTATAGAGTTAAGGATACTTAAGCTATTAACGTTAAAAGGGTTTACTTGCTTACCTTCTCTTTCTAAACTTAAGTTATCCTTAAAGTCCTCTTTGTCTTTAGTTCTAACTTAAGTTATAGAAGTAGGTTTAGTAAAAGCCTTAGTGCTGCTTTACGTAGCTCTACGGATTATTAACTATAGGATCCTATTAAAGCTTAGCAGTTTAAGGTTTAGTAAGAGATCTATGTAGCTTAAAGGGATGCTTAGGTCTACGTTAAGCTATATACAATAGGTTTTAGCAAGGTTCTAAAGGGCCTTAAACTAAATAATCTAATTTATAGAGTATATAAGCTTAACGTTTCCTAGAGTAGCGCTTACGCTTTAACCTATTGTAATAGCTATCTTAAGGAATGCTAAAAGGGGAAATTAAGTAGCAATAGCTTAATAAGGGAAAGATTCTAGAAAAAAAAAAATAAGATTTTTATATAGGCGTATAACTATAATACAGTTAGCAGATCTAATTAAGAGCATTAGTTAAAGACTTAATTAAAGCTTAAAGAGCCTAAAAAGCAAATACGTAATTTAAGACCCTTTTATCTATAGAAGTTATAGTACGTAGGCTATTCGGCCTACGTATACACGTAATGTGTGCCTTAAGCGTACAAATCAGTAGTGCCTCTACTCTAGCATTCGTTATCCTCTATTCTAGCTTATCACATCTCTATACCGGCACCACCACCGAGGTCTACCACCACCACCATCCATCAACGCGCGTCCCCGGACCTTCCAGGAAAGGCGTCCAAGCCTGATCTCTTGCGGACTAGCCCGTCACCGCCCGCTCGCTAACAGGGGAAGGGGGCCCAGCGTCCATCGCATCTGCGAACTGTGATTTGGCACGGGCAGCATCGCGAATGCGAGATTTCCCCCCGTGACGGGCGCCAATTGCACGGCTGTGATTCGCTAGGCGGCCTCCATCGATGGTTGCTACGCCCAGTGTCTGGCCTTGCTGACCCTCCGTCGATGGCGGGGCGGGGCTTTGGGGCTGGGAAGCTCGAAGAGCCGCTCGGATGGTGGCAGAGAGAGGGAAGCCTTCTGCAACGATTGATAGGCTGCCCGGGCCTGCAGCCGTCAGACCCAACGGCTTGGAAGTCTGCAGCTAGCTCAAAAAGTCCTCCACAGAGGTGGACGAGATGAACGGCACACCAAGATCCGGATGTGTCGTGACGCTTGACGGAGCGGAGGACAGAGCACAGGGTACACGGCGAGTTCTGGTACGGAGTACGGAATGTGCCGTGTACGCCGGGAAACAGGTTGGTGGAAGAGCGAGAACATGGCGGGATGAACTCGGCCGTGAGCCTGAGCCTGAGCCTGAGCCTGAGCCAGCCTGAGTCTTGCTGGGTTGACGCTGTCGGACAGCATACACAGCCTCTCCCGCCGAGTCGGGTAGCCGTGCCGTGTGCGATGCAGACATCGAGCCTCGCGATTCCTGTGGTGGACGGTAAGCCAGGCTTCAGGGGCAGAGCTTTCCAAGTTCAGCTGTCCGTGGATTTCTGTTGATTCTTCCGCATCCCATATTCCTTTTCTCGTGCAAGGCTGAGGCCTTCACAAGGGATCAAGCTCGACCTCATAGCTTACCCAGCATGAACCCCGGTGCTCGCTGTTCTCCTCCGGGCTATTCCGCACACAGCAGCCGCGCTGCAATGCACAGAAGATGAGCCACCCTCGACAGGAGTCATAATATTGCACCACGGGCGATCGAGATTGATGGAATATCTGAGCTGCTCGTCCAGCTCAAGCTCGAAGCTCGATGAAGGCATCGCGGGATCCTGAATTTCTGATTGGCTGGAGCTGCCAGACCCGCAATCTCAGCCTCGCGAAGCTCCTGATCTCTGATTGGCCAGCCTCGAGCGGGTCCATTTCTTTCGACTCGCGAGTCGCGCAAGGCTGAGAGTCAAGATTTCCCATCCATCGTGCAACTGCATCGTCCATCGTCCGTCGTTCATCGCCCATCTTTCCCATGTTCCAGCCGTTCGCATAGCCAGCACTGTCAGTGTCAAAAACCTGCTACTCTGTTGCTTTTGGTCTCTGTTTCTCTTCTTATCCTTTTCTCCTGGACTCCATCCCATCATGGCTCCAGAGGCGGGCCTCTCCCGCGCCACCTTCGCCAAGCTCTCGCCGCACCCCTACCTCCTCGCCAACCTCGAACCGTCCAGCAGCTCCGTGCCCCCCGCGCGCAGCAACGGCCGCTCCCCCTTTCAGGTCCGCGACCCCATCGTCAACCTGTCCAGCCTGTCCTACGCCCACGGCAGCGCGCTCGTCCGCACGGGCGACACCACGGCCATCTGCGGCGTCCGCGGCGAGACGATCCTCACGCGGCACGTCCCCAACTTCCGCGAGGGCAACACCCAGACCGAGCTCTCCGACTACGACCTGCTCGTGCCCAACATCGAGCTCGCGACGGGCTGCGCGCCGCCCTTCCTGCCGGGCGTGCCGCCGACGACGCTCGCGCAGACGCTGAGCACGCGGATCTACTCCCTGCTGCACAGCTCGAAGCTCGTCCAGCCGGCGGATCTGCGCATCTGGCATAAGAAGCCGGCGGAGAAACCTGTCTCGCCTGTTGATGGTGGTGATGATGACGCCATGAAGGACGGGGATGACGCTCCGAAGGATAGGAATGACGACGACGACGATGAGACAGACGGCCGCGAGGGCAAGGACTACGTGGTGGCGTACTGGGTCCTCTACATCGACATCTTCTTCATCTCCTTCGACGGCAACCCCTTCGACGCCGCCTGGGCCGCCGTCCTCGCCGCCCTGCGGGACACCAAGCTCCCGCGGGCACGGTACGACCCGGACCGCGAGCTCGTGCTCTGCTCGAGGGCGGACCCGCGGCCGCTGACGATCGAGA
Source organism: Escovopsis sp. TC (assembly GCA_003055185.1). Lineage (NCBI taxonomy): Eukaryota > Fungi > Ascomycota > Sordariomycetes > Hypocreales > Hypocreaceae > Escovopsis > Escovopsis sp. TC. The sequence goes on from NIGD01000008.1 coordinate 735,660, forward strand.
AGACGCCGATCGCGTGCACGGCCGTCGTCTTCACGGGCAGGGAGACGGACGCCGAGCCCGATGGGCGCTACTGGCTGCTGGCGGACCCGGACACGCTGGAGGAGTCGCTGTGCAGGGAGAGCGTGACGATCGTGGTGGACCGGGCGGCGGGCAGCAGCAGCAGCAGCAGCACGCAGATCCAGATCCTGTCCGTGTCGAAGCATGGGGGCACGGTGCTGGGACCGGGGGCACTGCGGTCGGCCGAGTTCCTCGACTGGGCGGCGGGGAGGTGGGAGGGTTTTGTTTCCGCGATGCAGATCCCGCCGAAGTCATGATATTCAAGCCATTGATATACCCATTCATACTATACCCATTGAGAGATTTCAAGCCGACGAGGGACACAGTGGGGAACATGCACCTCTTCTTCGTCGTCGTCGTCGTGACCGTGGCACGCCAGTCCTCGCAACCCTCCTACGCCATGAAAGACCCGCGACTTCAATGATCATAGTAGCTCACAGCATCACGATCCACGCATGGCTTGTGTCTACCATTCGAACCACCCTTTCAGACGGGAAATCTAGGGCAGTAGATACCGGCAGACCGTAAAACTTTTGCTCTGCCACTCGTCGAGACCAGCCGCAGTGCCACAGGCCCAGGCATACTGAAATGCTCGTGCCCAAGACACCACGTCGAGAGTCCAACACAGCGGCTTGATATGTGGAAGAGAAAAAAAGAAGGGGAAAGAAGTCAAAATCAAGGTTGAGGGAAAGAATATATCCATTTTCAGTAAGCCGTGGCGCAGCACCTCTTGCCCTCGTCCCAGCCACATTCACCAGCCTCCATCCGTCCCCCACCTTTTTCACCATCGCGAGGCGCCTGGCAAAGCCGCCCAACGAGTTTCCTCCTCGCCGCCGCTGGACGAAGCAGCAAACAGACGCACTACTATTTCTTCTCGTCTGTTGCCCCCTCCCTTCGTTTTCTTCTTCTTCTTCTTCTTCTTCTTCTTCTTCTTCTTTCCTTCCCTTCCAATGGAATCCCTCTCAGACACGGACTGGGATGTAGTCATCAGCGGCACGGGGCTCCAGCACTCCCTCCTGGCCCTGTAAGCTCAACCACCATCCATCCCACCCACCATGGCTGCGGCAGTCCCACGCACAGAATGAGGGGCAGGGGAAGAAAGAGAAAGCATCGGCGGGACACAGGCACAGAAGCACAGTCTGGCTGACGCACCCCGGCGACCGCCTCTCCTCGTCTGAAGCGCCCTCTCGAGGTCCGCCAAGAACATCCTCCATGTCGACGCGAGCGACTACTATGGCGGCGCCGAGGCCGCCCTGAGCCTGCCGGAGCTGGATCTCTGGGCGGCCAAGCACCAAGCCGGCGATGACGAGCAGGCAGACGCAGAGAGCAAAGACAAGGAGGAGAGTCATGGTGATGGTCATGGGGACGGTCCCGTCCGTGTCTTCACAGACGCGCGGATCAGCCGGCCAGAGTCGCTGGGCGAGGACCCCCGCGCAGCCAGCCTGAGGGGCTACAGCATCGCCCTCGCCCCCCACATCATCCACACCCGCGCCGAGCTGCTCTCCCAGCTCGTCTCCTCCAAGGCTTTTCGCCAGGTCGAGTTCCTCGCCGTCGGATCCTTCTTCGTCTACCATCCCTCCGCGGGTGGTGCTGCTGCTGCTGGGGATGCCGCTGCTGGTGGTGGTCCTGAAGATGCTGCCCCAGAGCTGCAACCAGCCGCCCTCCGCCGCATCCCCTCCACCCGCGAAGACGTCTTCTCCACCCCCGCCATCCCCATCAAAGCCAAGCGCTCCCTCATGAAGTTCCTCAAATTCGTCCTCGACCACGACTCCCCCTCCAACATCACCACCTGGACCCCCCGCGCGCGCGACCCCCTCACCGCCTTCCTCGCCTCCGAGTTCCACCTCGACGCCGACCTGCAGGCCTACGTCGCCGCCCTCGCGCTCTCCCTCGACGGCGCCATCTCCGTCGAGCACGGCCTCGCCGCTATACGCCGCCATCTCTCCTCCATGGGCGTCTTCGGCGCGGGTTTCGCAGCCGTGTACCCGAAGTGGGGGGGCCTCTCGGAGATCGCGCAGGTCGGGTGCCGCGCCAGCGCTGTTGGCGGGGCGGTGTACATGCTCGGTGTTGGTGTCAAGGGGGTGGATGCGATTGCGTCTGCAGCCTTGCCCTCGTCAGAGGACAGGAGTCAGGAAGCGCACCCGCGACTCGGCATCGCCCTCACCGACGGCATGACCGTCAAGACGAGGCGCCTCGTCCGCACCGGGCCTCCCCCCCGTGACGCCCCCCGCCTGAGCCGCCTCACGGCCGTGGTCTCCTCCACGCTGCCCTCGCTCTTCGAGACCGTCGTCGAGGGCGCCCCCACGCCTGCTGTCGCGGTCGTCGCCTTCCCCGCGGGCTGCTCCATCGGGGGAAGCCAGAGCCCCTACCCCGTGTACGCCATGGTCCACTCGGCCGAGACGGGCGAATGTCCACGAGGACAATGTGAGTGAACCGCAACCCCATGCCCTCCAGCCCCCGTGTCTCAACCCTCTCCTCCAGCTCTATGCCATCCTCCCCTCTTATTCCCAGATCCTCCAGCCTCTCCTCCACCTTCTGCCCATTGGAAGCCCTCTTCCCCCCACAAGTCCAGGAGGCGTACCATGATGATACACCCATTTTGAATACTTATCTACATTGGCTGAATCCCATTGACGATAACATCCTCTGACAAGCTGACGTACACTCCTGGACTTGTCCCCCCTTGACCCCTACTGCTTCTCCCCTCATCCCCGAGCCAGCCCTCATTCTTCCCCATTCTTCGACTGATTCATCACATCTTCCCATTCTTCCCCTGCCCCCATTTCCCCTTCATGTACTCTTCCCCCATTCTCCCCCTCATTCTTTTCACCTCCACTGGCCTCATTCTTCCCCCATCCCCAAATCCATACTCCAGCCATCCACCCTATTCCCCCATCCCCCTCTCACAAATATCTCCCTCTCCTCCCCCCCCTCTAACCTTCAACCGCTAACCCCCCCAAAGGCGTCCTCTACCTCAGCACCCTCTCCTCCCCATCCTCCAAGGCCATCCTCCCAAAGGCCCTCGCCGCCCTACTATCCGCCCTGCCCGCAGATCGACCTCACACGATCTTATTCCAGCTCTCCTACGAGCAGAAAGGCGTCCTGCAGACTGCGGCACCGTCCGATCAGCTCCCCTCCGAGGATCAAGATGCGCCACATCCTTCTCCCGAGCAGGAGGCATCCACATCCAAACAACCTCCCCCTACCGATCTCATGTTCACATTCTCTCCACTCCCCCTCTCCCTCTCCTTCGACGACGCAGTCCTCCCTCCCGTTCGACACGCGTGGGACTGGATCACCGCCGGGGACGGAGACGGGGATGCATCCGCATCGCGCGGGGAGTACATGGCCTTCAAGGACAGGGAGGGCGTTGACGATGACGATATGGCCGAGTAGTCAGGAGCTCCTACATCTCAATAATACAACTTGCATGAAAAAATCGTCCATTGGGGAACAGACCTGCCGAAATTGCTCTTGACTGCCTTGACTGCCTTGACTCCCCTGGTGGCCCTATCTGCTCTGACTGCGACCCTTTTGTGTCTCTGTCCCTGAAACCCAAACTCCCGTTTCCCAGCGCCCTTGGAGAAAGAAAAACCAGAATGCCTGTTCCATGCCGGACCTGATGCGACCCCAATACCGCGCCTATCCTGTCACACTGCTCCCTTCCCCGAGTCCTCTCCTCGCCGCCTGACCCGGGTCTCTTTCTCATCTCCTCACGTCGAATCCTCATCTCAAATGTAAAAATCCTCATCTCCCTATCTCAGCCCTTCCAACATCTCCTGTCCCCCTTTCCATAGTCTCCTCGCGTCCTGGTCCCAAATACTTCCCTCATCTCCTCTCAGTCCTCTCCTGTGTCTAAGTTTCCTAAGCCTCCTCTCGAGTACTTTTCCCCGCCAAGGATGAAAATCATACGCAGCAATTCTTCGCTCTCCTTGAGCCAAAGCAGAAAGAATCCATATGGCCGAATCGAAGATAAAAGGAAACCGCCCTGCTTCAAGATCAAAAGAAAGAGAACCAGAACCAATCTGCCCCACGATGAAGAGAAAGGGCGAGGAAAGGAACCACCGTCGACGTCACCTTCGAAAGAAAGGGCGACAAAAAAAATCAACAAATGCGTCCACTGAAACCAAAGGGGAAAAAAGACTCCTGCGTCAAGATAAAAAGAAAGGGCAAAAAAATGACCACATGTCAAGGTGGAAAAGGAAAGGATAGGAATAGAAATCAAAAAAAAAAAAAAAAAAAGAACCGCCCGCACCCTGCAAATATCAGCCATGCCCATTGCTGATGCCTCTTCGACCAGCTCCGCGACATGAAAAAAAAACGAGAATGTTGAAGCTGGTAGGGGAAAAAAGGAAGGAAAGGGGCAGGCACGCAGCGTCCCCCTGATGCAGCAGCTGGCAGAAGAGCACCAAATGCTACAGTACTTCGCAAGACTGGGTTGGGCCCATAATTGCAGCGCCCTGGTATCAAGGCAGCAGGCTCAAGCAAGCTCGTCCTGGAGCTCCGCCTGCGCCCTTATCTCCCTAGAGACGTCCAGCCCGAGACGAATCGTACCAAACGGGACCATCTTGGTCTCGCCCTCCTGCCTCACGGCGATGACGTTCTTTGTCGCCAGGGACAAGACATGCAGGAACGCCTGCGCGGCGACGTCTCTGGAATGCACCTCAGGGCTGATCAACGCGTCGAAGTCGACCCACCGTCGGCCCTGCACGTCTTGCAAGAAGGTTTTCCCCTTCCTGACGGCCTGGCCTTTGGCAAAGTCGAGGAAGTCTTGGCTGGCGACGTCGAGACGGCTGGCTGCGTGGTGGCTGATCTCGGCGTCGAGATCGAGGAGGCCGACGGACCCGCCGGCTCGCGAGGAGGAATCACGCGAGGCGAACTCCGCGAGGTCGAAGGGGGGTTCGGCGGGATCGCTGTAGCGGTCGATGGCGTTGGACGTGTTGCCCCTGCCGAGAAGCGGACTTGGTGCTGTCTTTTGCTTCTGGGCACTTCCTCTGACGGAGGAGCCGGGGATTGCGGAGCCGGCGCGGCTCCATGGCATGGCTGACGACGAGTGGCGGTCCTCGAGGTGGGGCGCTGCCTCCATTCCCATCTCGGGGAAGAAGACATCGTCCAGGAGGATGTGTCCCTCCTCCATCACCTCGTCACCGCGGCCAAGCTCGGCCTCTCCATCAAGACGTTGGCGTGCAGTCGGCCTACCATGGTCGATGTCTTGATCCTTCTCGAAGGCCTCGTCCGAATTGCGCCGTCGGCCTCGCCTGGAGGCTGGAGGCTCGGTCTCCGCAGCCTCTGGCTCCTCGCCCAGCAGTCGTTGCTGCAGTGGTTTGCCAGAGAAGTCGAGGGCAAGAGGGTGAATGGAGCCCCCAGCCCCGCGGAATGCACCAATATCGGCGATGCCATTCCCGTAGAGGAAGATGAATGCGTTCTTCTTCGCCTGGGAGACAGTGGTCTTGCCCGAACGGCTGTGAACAGATCCCATGTTCTCGACGTAGGTACCGATCCATTCGTTCACCTGCCTTCTCGAGACCGAGATCTCTTCGTCAAGAAAGTTTGTGTTTCTGACGCGCCGTCTCCTGGTATTTCTTGCAGACGCTTGCTCGACCAATTCCACTCCAGGAGCGACGAGATCAGCTGGGGCAGCGTTCTCAACGACCTGCTGGGTTGGGAACGCAGGAGCATCTGGCAGAGCAGGCTCGCCCATGATGAACGGATACTCCTCACCCAGGACGAGACCATTGGGATCTTCTTGCCCATGTCTTGTGGCGGCATCTCCCATGGTCAATTGGTGAGTAGGGTGATGCTCGGCCGCGGGAAGCTGTGGCAGCTCCGGCTCCTGGGCGATGTCAATCAAGTTTCCGTCTGCGTCGAACTCAAGTCCAATGCCTGCGACCGGATCCAGCTCCTCGTCGCCGAAGGGTTGGAATTCAGGCATTTTTCGATGATCGCCGGCAGCTTTGGAAAACAAAGGGCTTTGATGACCGAATTCGGGGGGGATGCGGCAGCTGGCAGCGGAGTGGGAGGAGGAAGGCAGCTCCAAGTTGAGGAGGGCAGAGTTGCAGCCCGCGAGGGAGTTGGATTGAAGCGAGCCAAGGGGAGTGAATTGGGAGAGGCCTGCAGATGATGAGCCTTGACTTTGAGGCAGCACCAGGTCCTGATCCCATCTCAGCTGGTCAAGGTTGGGAAAAGCGCTCAATAAATCAAATGCCGGATCGTCCTCGAGAACAATGTTCTTTCGCCTGCGGTTCAGAGGAAAGGGGTTGTCAGCGCACAGTGTTCTTTCAGGCTTGAGGGCCAGAGACAAAGCATCACCTACTTTGTCCTTCCGGCTTGGGGATCGATCTCGCTCGTCTGCATGATGCGAAAGAAAGTCATCATGTCGGACTGCGTCTTCTCCGCCTCGGTGAGGACATAGCCGCACTGCTGCGAGAAGACGCGGGAGACTCCATATAGCAGGTTTCCCTGCAGGCGAAGGGCGAGGGGCGCCCCTGGATCGAGGATGGTCTCGCATGCCTTGGGCACGTTGACCTCCTGAATGGCTTTCTTGGTCAACCTCCTCTGGTTCTCTTTTCCCACCGTGGCGACGAGCCTAGATATCATTCGCCATCAGCGAGGGATCGATTGATATGGGAGGATCGGAAATGGGACGGCCTACCAGATTGTGGCAACGCCATATTGGCGGTTGCTCAATACTGCACGATCATGTCAGCTCTCAGGATACATCCGGGGGTCGGGAAAGGGGCGGGGAGGGGCGCACTCTCGTGACTGTAAAACATGGCTTCAAAGAGGAGGCACCCATCAAAGAACGAAAAAGAAATACGGAAGGCAACCCGATCAATGGAATGCATCAAGACTGTCAATGAACAAAGGAAATGATTGGAGCCGCTCCCCCTCAATTGCCTCCCATGAAGATGAGCTTGTCGAGGTGGGGAGGCGACGACGATAGACTTGAGCTTCTCTCGGCGGGGGATGAAGGGGAAAGAAAGAGAAAGAAGGGCGGACAGAAGAAGAGTGGATTCCCAGAGAAGTGGAATCGAGACGATCTGGCAGGCACGCCCGGGCGACCAGCGGCGTCGCGCGTCGAGACGCGCCGGCGTCCACCCCTCGTTGAGGAAGGAGCGCCTCTGCCGGGCTCCCGTCGCGCCTGCCAAAGCTGTCGGGGACTCGGGCTGTCGAGGAAGGAGGGACTCGGGGGGGGGCTTGCCCTCCTCCATTCTGGGAAGGCGCGGCCGGTGATTCTCTGCACATCCGGCGTCACTGGCGCAAGAAGAGCACACAAATTGCACAAGCATGCACAGAAGTTTGTGCAAGGGATTGTGTGAGGGATTTCTGGATTGTGAAAGGGGTTGCGAAAAGTTGGCAAGAGTTGTGAAGACTCGGAGTTGTGAAAAGCTCAGGTGTGCAGTTCGTCGGAACCCAAGGAACATCCCACCCTGAAACCATCAGAGAGGGGTCTCAAGTCATCAAGACCAGGTGAACATCATGTTCTTATCTCGTGAGTCAGGCTGGAGATTGGCGGTTGTCCTCTGCTCGACCTCTGAAGTCCCGACCTTTGAGCCACGCCTCTGGACTTCCACCTCTGGACTTCTTGACCTCTTCTGGCCTGTAAAGTCTGAACCTGTGAAGTCTCAACCTGTCCAATTTGGAATCTGAAGTCCCAGCCTGTAAAGTCTGTAAAGTCCATGACGTCGAAATTGGTAGACTCCTCAACTGTGATCCTCCGCCAACCCGTCAACTTATCAGCCCGTGAATACCGATTCAACCCGAGATTTCAACTGTCAACCCGTCAACTTTCAACCCGCTCATTGTAAAGCAACAAATCTTCCACTCAATAAACTGTCAATCCCTGAACTGCCAACCCACGAACTGTTCACCCGTAGATACATGTAGACAACCCGTGAACTGTCAACACGTCACCTCTCTACCCATCAACCGTCACGATGTCCCACCCGCGAAGCCTCCCTCGTTCCCTCCCTCCCGACCCGTAGACACCCGCCGCAATCCCCACATCTCCCTCCGCGCTCTGCATCGTCCCAGCCCGTGCTCTGAAGACCCCCCCGTTTTGAGCGCTCCCACAGACGCCCAACGGTCTTCAACAACTTACCTCCCCAGCCTTTCCCTGCTGAAGAGAGCCCGCATTACACTTTTGCCTGCCCGAGACAGCCCGACCTACACCTTTCCCTGCCCGAAAAAGCCCGCACGACACCCGCACCCAGTTCCTTTCCCGTTCCTCTAATCATCCAGCATGAACTTCGAGAGTCCCACTCAGTATCCTTGAACCAAGAAGGGCCAACGGGCAAGAGTTTCGACTCGTCTGCTCTCGTAGCAATCGAGCCATCGCAGTCCCACCTCTCTGCAACCAGACGTAGCAAGCACAGAAAGCCTTCGACAGCTCCCCATCTCCCAGGGCCACATCCAACAATCATCAAGCAATCATCAAGCATCACCAAAGGCAAGAAAAGAAACTCTGGATCTAGGGGGGAAAACAAATAGGATAGCCAGCCTCCTGTGTGTACTACCTGATCCCTTTCTACATGACTTTTTCGGGCTCGCCACCATCGTGGCCTCATTCCTCGCATGAGGCGCGCGCGGGGCATTACATGACTTTTGTGTTTACCCCTCACCCTACCCCTGACCCCCCTGACCCCCACCCACCCAATTCTAGTTTCCATCTCGTGTGAAAAAAAAAGTGTTGGATTGCGCATGCAAAAGGCAGAATGATAAGATGAAAAGCATTAAGGAAGGGAGGGAAAAAAATCTGCGGGATGGGGAAAGTGTTGTGTGTGTCGCGTGCAAATGGTGTTGTGTATGTGTATTGTGGTTGGGGGACGGGGAGGGGAGGGCAGGGGAAGGTGGATGTGATGAAAAGCTGCTGGGGCAATGTGGGAAGAAAGCTGTTCGGTAAAAGCAAGAAGAATGTAGTGTAGTGAGAAAATCCATGAAGGGGTATTTGGATTACTGTAGTGTCAAGGGTCTATATACACATGAAGTGGTTCGTGGGGATCGTTGGAGTGATGCTGTGACGAAAGAAGGGGGAAGTGCGTGGTGATGTGGGCGCGATTGTTTGTCTGTGAAGAACTGTGCGATGGGGGAGTTGCGGGATCAGGGGAAGGGGCAGGGGTGAGGGAAGGGGGCAAGCACTTTGCATTCTTTCGTTTTTGGAGGCGCGAACCGGGGAAAAGGGGAAAGGGGGTTTTTGGGGGGGCCGGAGAATTGGGCATGGGGGTTAGCAGCGCCACAAACGACGAGATTTCGAGGCGCCCGGACGCGTGAGCAATCATCTTCTTCAGAGCCGGGTCCTCAAGCTCGACCCATCACGCCTTGCTGTCCGCCCAGCTGTCGCTTGACCTGCTCTCGGGCCCACTTCGCGGTCTCTCTCGTCCTCGACTGGAAATCGCGATTTGTCTTAGTTTCCTTAATCAAAGCCGTCAACCAGTCCGATCGGAAGGCGTCGACAAGCTCGCCGTTGGGGTAAGCCTCCGCGAGATCACTGGAAGGCAGTCAGTAGCCGTCGAATCCTCGTGGTAGAGAGCAAGGGATGGGAGAATCATTGGGATCAAGGACTTACCCGATGACGCCCATGGCAGCGCGCATCAGAGACTCGCTGCGGTTAGTGTCGTTGGAGATGAGGGTCAAGAGCTGCAGGATAGCCTCGACATGCGGTTGGAGGATTTGCGCTGGGCCAACGTCAACAATCAACTCGGCACTGAAACCCGGGGGCCTTCTCGAGAAGCACTTACTCTTGCCGCTGCTTTTCATGGCACCGATGATGCCGCCCCAGGCGTCCATAATGCCCTCCCGCAAAGAGATCACGTAGTAGAACATCTCATCGGGGCCCTCGGGGGTCGTGTTGACCGTGGAAGCCTGCGCCAGGACGCCGGCAACGACCATGAGGTACGTCTCGAAGTGGCCGCCAATGGCTCCGGCGATGTCACCGAAGCACTGGAGGATGGCAGGCTTGAACTGGTTGGCAAGCACGGGACTCTGTTTTCAGAACAAAATCTCGTCAGCAACTTGTCAACAGGTACAAGGCAGTCATTCGAGAGATCAGGGGGGAAGGGGGAGGAGGGGGGGGACAAACCCTCAAGTTGTTGAGAAGGTAGTTCATGTACTGGTCGCAGAAAGGCTGGCTGCGCTCGCCCATGGATCGGGTGATGTCGCTCACGAGGCCGATAGCCATCGAGCAAAGGCTGGGTTCATCCTGGTTGCCGAGCGCATTCAGGAGGAAGGGAGTGAAAGCATCCATGTACTTGACGAAGTCCTCCTCCATCGTCGTGGCCAGCGCGCCGATGGTGGCAAAGATAGCCTCGGGCACGCTCGACTTGCCGCCGATGACGCTGAGGATCTGCAAAAGGACCTGCATGATGCGGTCGCCCTGCGGGGCAATGTCCTTGTCGAGGCGGGTAATGATGGCCTGGAGCACAGTGGCCAAGCTGTTCTGCATCTCCTCGAGGGTGAGCTTATCATCGACGCTGACGACCTGGCTCTGCAGCGGAACCGTCTCTTCCAGACGTCTGATGACAACGTCCGACAGTGTGGCGACGGTCTGCAGGCTCTCGGTGGCGGCGTTCTGTATGAAGACGTTGAGGACCTCGTATGCGGCGGTGCGCACGGACGTCTCGGCGTCCTGGCGAGCGGTGACGTCGAGGAGGGAGGTCACGGCCTGGTTGAAGTGGGGCGTGATGGGGTTCGTGGCGGCGCCGAAGTCGCCGGCGAATCGCTCGGCCAGGTTCATCAGGGCCCAGCAGCAAGAGGGCGCCATCTTGGCGTTGCCCATGAGGCCCCGGAAGAGAGACTCGATCAGGTTGGGGAGGTGGAGCTGGGGGTCGATGGCCTCGGAGCAGGCCTCGGTGACGCGGCCCAGGGCGTAGGCGGTAGAGTCCCTGACCTGAACAGACTGGTCGTCCATCATCCTAATCAGGACGGGGAGGGCCTGCCTCACGATCGGCTCCAGCGTCTTCTCCTCGGGGCCCTCCATAACGGCGCCGAAGGCGGAGACGGCGGCGTCTCGGTTGTGCCAGTCCTCCGAGCCCAGGTTCTTCTCGACGAAGGTGAGGACGATGTTGAGGATGGTGGATCCGATGGCCTGGGAGTAGAGCTGGAGGCACTGGTAGGCCGCCCTCGACAGGTTGTACTCGTCGTCGGTGGCGTCTTCGTCCTGCTTGGTGAGGAGCTCCGTGAGCACGGGGACGACCTCGTTGGCGGCGACGCGAGCAAAGTTGTAAAAGGCGCGCATCTGGTCGGAGCTCTCGACCTGGGAGTTGTCGTCCTCGATGGAGATCTCCTCCTCGCAAACAGTGCTCCAGAACTCGACGGCCAATTTAGCGACGTCTTCGTCTTCGGACTTCATGCCGAGGATGGTGAGACCAAAGAGGGCCTTCTCCATGTAGAATCGCATGTTCTCGTAGTAGAGGGCCATGATGCGGTTCAGGCAGCCAAAGGCGCCCTGCTGGATGTGCGAGTCGTCGGCCTGGGTGGCCTCGCAGACGACCTGCATGATGTAGTTGCGCTCGCCCTCGTGCTTGAAATTGTTGCTGACGAACTCGAGCGAGTCTCCGAGGGCGGTGATGGCGGCGAGACGGACCTCGAGGTTGGTCTCCTCTTTCCGGGCACCCTGGACGACGGCGGTGAGGATGGCGTTGGAGTGGACGACGAGGGCGAGGCGCAGGTCGGCATCCTGGCTCTCGCAGATGTAGCCGATGGTGGTGAGCGAGGTCTGCTTGTGGTGGTCGGGGCCCTCGCTGACGTTCTTGACGAGCAGCGGGAGCAGCTCGTTCCACTGGTTGCGGGGCAGCTCAATGGTGGCGATGGAGGAGACGACCTGGGCGGCCGCGTTGCCGGCCTGGTTGTTGGTGGAGGCGAGGGTCTGCAGCGCCAGCTGCTTTACGCGCGTCTTCGTTTCGCTGTCGATGCCCAGCCATCTCGTCTGGAGTTCCTGCTGCCGGGCGAAGTCTCGGGCTGTGAAAGCGTTTTTGAGGGCTAGACCGGCGGCCGTTCGGATGGAGCCGTCTGTCTCGTCGTTCGCGAGCTCTTGGACGAGGGCAACGAGGTATAAAGTCTGCAGGGGGTAAAGTAGTAGAAAGAAAACGGAACGTCAGTCAGCCAACCAATCTTGCCCCGCTCGCAAACCGCATCATCGCAAAAGCGCCGCGTCTCCAGTCTTGTTGTCTCCTCCATTTTCCCCCTTCTCTGTCTCTCTCTCTCTCCTCCTCTTTCCTCCTCTTTCCTCCTCTTTCCTCCTCTCTTCCCGGGTCGGAGATCGCGGCGTGTGACCGAAAGAGGAAGACGAGGCAAACACGGACCACCTTTCGCAGAGGACGGCAAAACCCAAGAAGCAAGGAACAGCGACGGTGTGGGATGGGGGAGCACGTACAAAATTGCTCTCTGCGGCCTGGGTGAGTTGTTGTTCGGCGGCGCCTCGCACATTCGCGTCTGTGCTTGGAAGTCAGCGGATTTTCCATGACGTGCCCTCCTCGTCGGAGAGGGCACCACATCCACATCCACACCCACCACCACCACCACCACCACCACCACCGCCGCCGCCGCCGCCACGACCTTACAACCGTCGCCGTCATCGTTTCCCCGGACGCGGGTTTTGTCATTTCCCTGGGCTGCAAAGTACTAAGGCGGAGGACAAGGCGGGGAAGAGGGAGCAAGGCCAAGCCGAGACCTTTCCTCCCTTTCCCCCCCTCCCTCCAAGCCCTCCCATCGGCCGCGAGAAGACGAAAGAGGCGGCCGAGGGGGCGGCGGCGGCGGCGGCGACAGCGGCGGAGAGCCAGAAAAGGCGGGGAAGCGCACTAACCCGGAGACAGCGAGTTGGCGAGCACCTGATTGATCTCTGAGCCCGACATGATAGTGTTTTAGACCGTGGATGGAATCGTCATGCGTCGTCAAGCCTTGTGCTGGCGAGGGGACACGGACACAAAAGCGTCGGCGGCGAGCGCACGTGTCGAGGCAAGGAAAAAAATGGGGGGAGGGAAGGGAAAGGGAAGAGAAAAAGAAGGGACCAGGGAAGGGCAGGTGAGAGGATGCAGCAGAGTCGAGGAGAGGAAGGGGTAAGAGAGAGACAGCTCGAGGGGGAGGGGGGGGAGAGCATGTACAAGTAAGAGCAGAAGAGGGAGAGAGAGAGAGGAAGAGACGAGAGGAGAGGGAAGAGAAAAAAAAAAGAAAAAGAAAAAGAGAGTTGGAAGAATGGGGTCGAGGAAAAACGATGGAGGGTGAGGGAAAGAGAAAGAGGACAGGCGGCGGGAGGCGCTGGCTGGTGGGAAACGCGGGGGAGGTTCGGCCGGCTTCAGTGGGCGGACACGCCGGTTCCAGTGGACCTGAGGGACTGGCGGGTGCGCTTAGCGGTCCCCGCCGCCGGGGCCAGGGCCAGAGCGGTGGTCGCCTAGCGGGCGTTCATGCTGGCGGTGCGCCTCGCGTCGGCTGTCGACATCCACGCCATGGCCGACAACATGCACGCCGGGAACAGTCAGGTTATGTACTCCGTACTACGGAGTACTACAGGTACTACTCCGTAGTAGGTACTACTACGGAGTCATGTAAGTACATGTCCTTAGTCAGCGGATGGATTACATAAGTAGCGGCATGTTGTGTTAGAATGGCAGGTGCAAGCATGTGCCTGAAGCCAAGGCCCAATCTCCAGGGTAGGCTCAATGCAGGATGCATTCCAACATCAAAGCCACATGCAGTCCACATCATGTACTGGCATCCAACCGAGTGGACGCATCCGGACTGTCGAACGGCTTCCACTTGGATCACGTCCGGCATCACTGATCGACTCACCCCGCCATGCCACGGATGAGTCACGCCTCGCAGGGACACCATGGACATGGACATGGATGGAAGCAAACAAACACGACGCGCCCCCGCTGCCCCCTCTCGCGCGTCGCGAACACAGCACGCCTCCCGCCGGGGTGGTACGAGTACTCGTACTCGTACTGGTACCGCAAGCCCAGGCTGGCCGAGCAACTCTCAACCAGCATCGGAAGCCTGGAAGCCATCATCAAGATCCATAGGATCCTCCTCGGACGATGATCGGGGTCTCCGCATTCGAACGGAGCGAGAACATGTGCCTTCGAGGCTGTTACTCGTACTCCGTACTACAGTAGTAGTAGTAGATCCCCAGGGCAGCCAATCTCCATCTCCCCCTCCAGCCCTTCCAGACTCCCTGCATTCATGTAGAAGCGAGCCGTGGTCCACGTTCTCCAAGAGCTCCATTGCGTCTACGGAGTACTCGTGGCTCTCCCACAGTCCCATCCATCCCAAACACCATCAACCGTGCCCATTCCTCGGGAGGGGAGGGCCCCCGGGGAATCCTGTCTCGTCCCGCGCCTCATCTGCCTCCGCTTTCTCGTCCTTGTCTGGCCTGCCCTCGCCTCGTCCGCCCAGACACAGACGGAGTCGCGGGGACCATCCCGCCGCCGAATCCGGACCTCCCGCGCTTCTGGAATGTTCACGGCCGCTGATCACGGGCTAGTACTCCAGGCTAGATACGACCTCTTCTACGGAGTACGGGACACCTACCTACTAGATCTACATGTAGACAAATACTCGCAGTCGGCACCGAGACACAAACTCGTGGTGGGCACCCGAACAGAGTCCACTCGTAATGAGCACGTCCGGCTCGTCCCTTTGCGGTATGCAGGGGGGACTGTACCGGGCTGCCCATCATTGCTGCTAGGAGATGGCCTTCGGAGGGAGTGCTCGTGCCTGACCGGCCCTGTTGGCTCTCAGGAGATCGCACTCGAACCTCGTGCTCGTACCTGAATGCCCCTCATTGCCAAGCCCTCTCCTCGTCCCTGATCCTCCTCGCTGTCAGTCCTCCTTACGAACCTCCCAGCACCACCCCTCGTCCGTCCTCGTCCGATGCTCATCGAGCACTGCCCTCCGGAACGACTCCCTCCGTTTCACTGCTCCCATCTCGTCTCAAACCCTCTGTATCCATCTCATGGAGGCTCCCTCCGTACACATATTAACCCCATCATCCCGCCATATTTCGCACCCCTTACGACGGCTCCGTCAAACGTCCTTCTGCCCTCCCATCCTCCCATCGTCTCTGCCCCACCACCCGCTCGCTCATCGTCTGCGCTCCGCTCGTCGTCCCGACGATCCCGTGACTTAAAGCTGACTAATCCTTTCGACCCCACGCCTTCGCGGGAACTGGAACCCTCATCACGGTCCCCCTTCAAGCAGCTACCCTCACCCAAATGCCCTCGCCGCGATCAGTAGACCTCTTCCACGGACACACCCTCACCACGATCCCCCTTCTAAGGACACTGACACCACAATCCCCCTTCCACGGACACACCCTCACCAAGGTCTCCCTTCTCAAGAGCTTCTCTCACACACCTGCCCCGACCAAGCTTCCCCTCCTCGAGGAGCTACCTACTGTATCCTCACCGCGGGTCCCTTCTCCCAAGAACACGCCCCCACGATCCTATGCCTACAACGCCTCACCATGGCCCTTCCCAACCCCCAAGTGCACGCACGACAACCACCCCAATGCATGACGCTCCGTAGTGTATTTGCCCAAAAATCCAATCCAGTCAAGCTCATCGAATCAATGGCGCGCTCAAACTTTTCCCTGCCCTGCCATACGAAACCCTCCTTGATCTCCCACCTTGATCCCCTTCGTGGGTCTTGCCCAACCATGATGCCCATACTGGTCCTGAAATCCCCCCAAGTTTCCCTATCCTTGTGCGACCACTTTCTTCCTCTGATTTGCAATGCTTTGCCGTTGACCCTTCCCCTGTCTTTGCCATCCGGGCATCTCCTGTTCCCTGACCCCTGATGTGAAGTCCTCCTTTGAAACCGTCCCCATCCTGACAGCTCTTCTTTTCCTTTCCCCCTTTCCCTTTCCCTCATCTTCCTTGTGCTTTTGGTTGCTTTTTGCTGTTTCCCAGCTCACGCCTCGTGGTCCCCATTCAGCTTCAGCTCCTTGACGTCCTCGTCCCCAGAGGACGGCGGTCTCGCGACGAACGGACTGCCAGGCCGGCTTGACGCGAACTACACTCCGTTAGTACTCATTCGACAACGAATCTTCCACGACAGTAACTCACATTGCTGGCCGCGCTCAGCAGCGCGATGAGGGAGCTCTGAACGACGTCCTGGTGAATCCCCACACCCCACACCTTGGTGGCGCAGTCGGCGGCGGAGCACTCTATGTACGTCGCCGCCTTGACGTCGCGGCCGCGCCCGATGGCGTGCTCCTTATAGTCGAGGACGTCGAGGTTGATGCCGACGCTCTTGAGCGCGTTGGCCAGACTCGAGATGGGCCCGTTGCCGCGGCCGCGCAGGCTGTACTCCTTGCCGTCGACGAGGATGACGCCGCTGAAGACGCGCTTCATGTCGCCCGTCGTCGCCGTCTTGCCCGGCTGCGGGGGCGCGGGGGAGCGGGAGCGGTCGACGGTGATGTTGTAGTCGAGGATGCTGAAGCGCGGGTTGCTGTTGAGGAAGTAGGTGTCCTCGAAGAGCTTGGTGATCTCCTGGGCGAGCAGCTCGCGGCCGACCTCCTCGGAGCGGCGCTGGACGACGCGCGAGAAGGCGACCTGCAGGCCGCGGGGCAGGTCGAGCTGGAGCTGGCGCAGGACGATCCAGGCGGCGCCGCCTTTCCCGCTCTGGGAGTTGACGCGGATGACGGCCTCGTAGGTGCGGCCGATGTCCTGCGGGTCGAGGGGCAGGTAGGGCAGCTGCCAGGGGTCGTCGTAGCCGCCCGTGCCCTCGCGCTCGCGGCGCTCGAAACCCTTCTTGATGGCGTCCTGGTGGGAGCCGGAGAAGGCGCAGACGACGAGGGAGCCGCCGTAGGGGGCGCGCTCGTGGACGGGGATCTTGTTGCAGGTCTCGACGGTGTCGATGATGCCCTCGAGGTTGGAGAAGTCGATGTTGGGGTGGACGCCCTGGGTGTAGAGGTTGAGGCCGAGGGTGACGAGGTCGACGTTGCCCGTGCGCTCGCCGTTGCCGAATAGGCAGCCCTCGACGCGGTCGGCGCCGGCCATCTGCGCGAGCTCGGCGGCGGCGACGGCGCACCCGCGGTCGTTGTGCGGATGCAGCGAGACGCAGATCTTGTCGCGCTCCGAGATGTTGCGGCAGAAGTACTCGATCTGGTCGGCGTAGACGTTGGGCGTGCACATCTCGACGGTGGCGGGCAGGTTGAAGATGATGGGGTTCTCGACGGTCGGCTCCCACGCGGCCTTGACGGCCTCGCAGATCTCGAGGACGAAGGCGGGCTCGGTGTCGGAGAAGGTCTCCGGGCTGAACTCGAAGGCCCACTCGGTGGCCTGCTGGGTCGGGTCGTCCTTGGTGAGGGAGCGGACGAGCTTGGCGCACTGGACGGCGAGGCGGACGCTCTCCTCCTTGGAGAAGCCGAAGACGACGCGGCGGAAGCATTCGCTCGTGGCGAGGTAGATGTGGACGAGACCCTTCTTGGCGCCGCGCAGGGATTCGACGGTGCGACGGATGAGGTCCTCGCGGCAGGGCGAGAGGACCTGCAGCCAGACGTCGTCGGGGACGGCGCCGGGAGTCTCGATGAGGCGGCGGGTGAAGTCGAAGTCGGTCTGGGAGGCGGAGGGGAAAGAGACCTCGATCTCCTTGTAGCCGATGTCGACGAGCATCTTGAAATACCGCCACTTTTCCTCCCCGCTCTAAGGAGTGTTAGCCGCCAAACCCCCTCTATCGTCACTCTTCTCCTCCATTGGGGCCCCCGGAGAGACTCGCCATCGGGTCAACCAGGCTCTGATTCCCATCTCGCAGATCCGTAGACAGCCACCGCGGGGCCTTGACGATCTCCTTGGACGGCCATTGACGATCGGGAAGGTTCAGCGGCGGGAAACGCTTGTACTTCTTCCAGGGTTCCTTGAGCCTTCACAGCATGTTAGAATCGCAACGACAAGGACACAGGCATTCAACAATGTCTCGGAACACTCCATGCCATCCATGTGGCATTGGATCCATTGGCGGGGGGAAAGCACCGCCGGCGCATGCCAGAGGACTCACATGGGCATCTTGGCGGTAGTATGACTCCGTGCTCGTGGTGTGAAACGATATGTATTCTCGATGGAAGGGCTCTCCTCAGGAGGGGTCGGGACCGCGCAATCGCACAAGGGGCGCCAGCTGTGGCATCGGAGGGTATAAGAGTCAGACGCCGGGTGCCGATGGCCGTCAGTGCTCGGCAGTGCTCGACAGTGCTCGTCAATGCCCGGTCACCGAAGTGGGGTGTGGGCTGTGGGTTGTGGGTTGTGGGTTATGGACAAGGACGGTGGACTGTGGACTTGTGGATCGTGGAATCGTGGAATCGTGGAATCGTGGAATCGTCGGTGGACGGCGGACTCCAGTCCACTCGATCCGCTGCGCCGGCAGGAAATTCGGCGCCCGTGAGTCGCTCCTTCCCGCTACCGCTCCGTCCATGGTGGGGCAGACTGGCACCGCGCTAGTCCTGACACGTCCTAGTGCCGGTGCGAGGGACACGAGAGCGCGCCTCCAACCTCCAAGGCCTCTCTTCTGGTTGAAGCCAGAATATAGCATTGGGACCTCCAGGGCTGTCTGTCATCGATGCCTCGCCGCCACCGCGATCAGGCATGCAGCCTCAACAGCCTCAGCAGCCTCAGCATCCACTGCCAGAGGGCGTCGCCTCGTCATCTCGCGCAAGATCCATGCGCATGCACGTCCGGCCCGGCCGCATCGGATCTCACGCGCAGAGGAGTCACAGATGACAGCAGTCACAGTTGCATGGTTCCGTGCGAGTAGCACTACGGGGCACTCCTCTGCGTACTCGTACGAGTACTCCGTACTCCGTACTCCGTACTCACAACTTGAACTGGAACTTCCACTTGAACTCTGCTCGTACTCCGTACTCGTACTCGAACTTGATCTTGGACATCATGCATATGTTGCCGGTCCCGAGCCAAGGCCGGATTACTTCAACTTCGTCATCAATCGAGACCTGGAAGTTTGTACGGAGTACGGCGTACGACGTCGTCCGTACCCTGTGCGGAAGTCAGCGGTAGCACGTGAGCACGATGACTTCAGACCTCCGAATCCACGACACACCATCACCATCTGACTCCATTCAACCTCTGAATCACACAAACACGAAGTGTACGTGTATTCTAGGTAAGAAAAGAACCCCCGGGAAAGGACACTTCTCCCTTGAGACGAGGAGACGGCCAAAGATAGAGACCGGGCGGAGAAACAGGAAGACAGGGAGCAGCACCCGGAGCTAGACGTCTCCCGTCCTCGACGTGGAAGCACGTGATTATCCCATCTTTATCCCACCTAGACGAAATCGACTCCATCACAATGTTCAACGTTCTTCGATCCGTCCCAGAACGTAGACGCACACTTACATCCATACTACCTTACTGATACTACTAGTACTACGGAGTACTACGGAGTAGTAATAAATGTACTCCGTAACTCGTACCTCTAACCCCTCTATGTAAACCCCCTCCTGTCCCAGTCAAACTCAAAGTGATCCATCCCTTTCGCCCATGTTCCCATCACACGGTTAAAATCATCTCACATCCCGCCCTCCAGCCAGGGGGTCACTCGGTCTTGTACGGAGTATGAATACTCCTTCACGGATGGTTCTTCGTTCTCGCATACGGAGTAGATCACTCCGTGCTCGCCAGACACATCTACGGACTACGGGGTACGAAGCACCATACTCCGTAGTAGTACCTATAGTACTCGTAGTCATCAACCCGGAACCAAATTCATCACAGCCCTCTAGTCCTTCTCCTTCAACCCCCTCCGATATCGTCCCCGTGCCCCACGCATTGCCGTAGCCACAACCCCATAAGTGTGGTGCGTGAAGTATAGGGCACAGTCTACGGAGTCACGGCATGTGATTCATCCCTCCCCGGTGCCGTCCAAACTCCCTAGAGCCTGTTCTCACAATCATCTGATTACAATCACCTACCACGAGCCAGAGGCCTCGGCACAGCAAGTCTGGATGATATACGGAGTACCTGTTGATCTCATCGTCATTCATGTATACGCGGTACAAAAATATCATCATGATCCAAAGAAAGAGGAACAAGAAGGAGACAAATAGCAGCGCAGAGCAAGATCGTGGAGCTCATCCTGTGGTATATGCAACGAGCATCCTCCTCTTTCTCTCCCTTTCCCTTTCCCTCTCTTTCTCTCCTCCCTCTTCTCCCACGCATCCCTTTTCTCGTATATGTCCATCCCGTCGGCAGCGTATATCCATCCCATCACCGGCAAATATGCACCCTCATCGGCAACATATATTCATCTCACCATCGCGGAAACAACTCCTTCTGTCGGCAAATCCCCTCACCCATCGTCGACAGGCCCTGCACATCGGCACCACACACCCTCCCGTCATCGCCAAGCTGAGTAGATGAAAAGACCTCGTAGTTGGTATCCACACAATCTTCATGCGATTACTTCGGTCGAGACGAGCGCAGACGACCTTCTTATCGGTAGGATCGGCTGGGGCGAGAGTCGTAGATGACCTCCGTTTCGCGGATCCGCTCGTGGGCGCCCTCATCGCGCTCCCGCCTGTACGACGGCTGCGGCTGCCGCCTGCCACTGGCCGGCGCGTCGTAGTATTTCCGGTCCTCCTCGTAATAGTCGCGCTGCTCGTATCGGAGGTCGTGGCCGCGGGACCGCTTGGATCGTCGAATCTCATCAGACAGGTCCGTCAGATGCAGGACGTCATCCTAGGAGGCAAGTTAGCATCACCATGTCTGATTCTTTCTCTTCTCTTGCTTCTTCTGCTTCCCCTTCTGGCCTCCAGTCCATTGAGGGCCACTCACGTATCGCAGGTACTCCATCACGTAGAAGAAGTAGTCGGTCTCCTCGTACTCGTAGCCAAGCTCCTCGATCGCCTCCCGGACGACGAGGTCCTTGGTGATCTCGGTCCACATCTCCTTGGGGGGCGGCACGGGCGAGCGGGTCATCCTGCGGTCGTTGACCTTGTCGATCTCGACCTCCCTCTCGCGGTCGTAGACGGAGATGTTCAGGCGGTGGTCCTTGCGCGAGGAGGTCGGGCCGTCCACGACCGAGCCTTCCCGCTCCCTGTCCCGGTCCGGGATGAAGGTCGTCCTGCGCACTCCGCTGTACTTGGAGAAGGTCGTGTCGGTGCTTCCTCCGCCGACGCCGTCCATGCGGATGCGCTCGGTCCCAGGGGGCACGTCGACGATGGTCCAGCCCTTGGTGGCGCCGCCGTGGGCCTCGCCCATATGGCCGCGGCCATCCAGCCGGGACGTGATGTACTCGGCGTCCTCGTCCTGGGCACCGACGGAGTGAGCCCTTCGTCGGCTGGCGGTCTCCTCGACCTTGAGGTCGCGGTGGACGACGAGCTCGTCGTCGAAGAAGCGAGAGGAACGCCTGTCGCGGCTCTTGGAACGGGCTCGGCTGGCCGAGCGGTGGATGTCTACCTCTGCGCGGCCCTTGGAAAGAGAAATGTCGATGTCGGTCTCCCGAGTCTCGCGGGTCTCGCGGATGTCCCGGATCTCCGAGTCACGCTCCCTCTCCCTTCGGCGGACAGAGGCAGCCGGGCTACGAGTGCGGGCAGAGACAACGCCTGATTGGATGAGGGTCAGCTTGGGCCGGGAACAGGCTGATCGCCGAAGGGCGGGCTAGAGGAATAGAAAAAGAAAGGATCCTTTCACGCACCATGGTCGACGTCTGTGTAGTGAGTGATGACCTCGCGCTCGATGACGGGCCCGCGGATGACGGGAGGAGCAGGCGGTGGAGAAGGCGAGCGAGAGGGGAGCCTCTCGCGCTCCCTCTCCCTCTCAACGATGCGGGTGTGAATGTGCTCCTCACCCGAGTCGTAGTACCGGGATGGGGATCGGCGGCGAGAAGGAGATCGGTGGCGTGAAGGAGAGCGGCGGCGAGTGGAGGGAGATCGGCGGCGGACGACAGAGGGGCTGCGGAAGGTGTCTCTCTCCCTCTCGATGACTCTGGTGCGCTCGAGCTCATGCTCGTGCGGGGGAGATACGCTCTTGCCGCGACGGATGGAGCGGTCGTCTCGGAACCGCATCCCCGGAGGACTGCGCTCTCTCTCTCTGGCATGGTGGTCGATGGGCTCGGGCTCGCGGGGACGGAGGACCATGGGGCCAGCCTCCTGGCGCCGCCCAAGGAAGCTGAGGCCGTCCGAGTCTCTCTCCCTTTCGCGAACGCGGACATCTACCTCAAAATCCTCCCTGCCGCGCCTTGAGGGCGCAGGGCTGCGAGCGGGAACATGGCGATGGTCGTCAAACTCGACCGCCGTTCGGCGGTATTCTCGGTCTCGGTCCTGGTAGGCCATTCTGGAGCAGGGTGGGATCAGCTCAAGTCCTTGGCCCTTGTTTACGGTGATGTGATGAGGAGAAACGCTTGAAAATTGTTGTTTCTTTGTGAGGGTTGTCGATGTTGCTTCGAGGGCAAGCCCAAAACCCCCGCTCTTCTGTATGAGATATAGGGGAGTCTCTTGACGGGACCAGAAAAGCCTCGCTAAGAAAAGCAGGATGGAGGAGAGAATGCAGAGAGGGGAGAAGAGCGGGAGGGAGGAAAAGGCAGGCAAGAGATGAACAGGATGTGGGCGGCACCTTTGTATACACGAGTAATTCTACTCCGTATGGTTCTGGACCTATCCGGGATGATGGACGCGGCCTGCTGGAGCGGGGTTGAAGCGGAGACGTCACCGGGGCTGGGGTGTGAAGTCGAGAAAAGAAGGCGTTTTCTTTGTCACAGGTCGGCGGGGTATCAGGCAGGAAACCGGTCGGATCAGATGGAACCTTTGGCCGGAGATTTCCTCGCAAGGCAGAACAATGAAAAAGATCACGCCGCTGATGAGGTCGGTCGGTCGAGTCAACGAGTCGTGAGCAGAAAGGGAAAGAGAGAAAGAGAAGGGGAGAGAAGAAGAAGGAAGAGGAGAATGAGAAGGAAGAGGAGGAGGGAGGGGAAGGGCGGGCAATAAGAAGAGGCGGCAGAGCCCTGGCAATGAGGCTTCCCTCCTGGCTGGCTGGCTGGCTGGCTGGTGGGATCTCATCCCAGTGAAGGCTGCAGGGCTCGTCTATGGCTCATGACAGCCCGAGGAGACGAAACATCCAGGCCAGAGGCGGCACCCAGGCAGAGAGGATGGATGGAGCACGGAGTCCTCGTCCCGGAACCACTGCAGGCGGGCTGTCAGCTGCGAGGCCGTGATGACAGGGGTGACTGGATCAACGTCACCGTCAGGTACTCGTACCAGCTCGTGGCTTGTAGGCCCGGGCGATCCCAAGTCGATGATCGCTACCTCCGAGTCGTGCTCGCCGAGGCGGTTGGCGCAGGTATGTACTCCGTACTCTGTACATATCACGATACTTTCTGGCGCCCACACGCTGGCCGGCGAGCCCGGTCGGCACGAGCGCTCCGGATTCAGGACATCCAACCTTCCATCATCGCACGCATTGGCAGGCTCTCAAGCGGCAGAGAGCCGCCGATGGGCGGCAAGCCGGCGGCCTCCACTGGCAGCAGCACCGCGCGAGCGAGGACGGTGTTCTGAAACCCGAGTCTCAGGACTGCGTACATGTATGTTGCCTGTGCTTCTGCTTCATGACCCATGCGGGATACCTACGAGTACAGGTACGGAGTACTCGGACTCGTGCTTGTGCTCGTACCGATCGTCTCCCCGGGCGTGCGCGAGGATGTGTGTGTGTGTCTTGTTGAGGGGTTCTTGACGCCTGAGCGGGGTGCCCATTCCCATTAGTCTGCTCCAGCATGATGCGAGGCGGCGCGACGACCAATCCTCGCTCCTAGTACTCTGTAGATGCAGGACTTGGATCAGCATGTGGATATCCTGCTTCCGTTCTCTCGTTCGATCCTCCTCTCTTTCCCCCCTCGCTGTCTCTCGCACGCACGAGAGAGCCACCCGTGGCCGGGTTCCTGTCGTAGCGGGATCCTGCAGGCCCACGAAGAATCAGAATCTGCCAATCTCGCTCGTCATCCCAAGAAGCAAGAGACGACCCTCTGAATCCAGGCAGTCATCGCCGACGAATGGATCCGGAAGCGCTGCGGTTCGGTGCCAAAGGGGCGGGGGTAGAGGGTGTTGGGGGGGGGCGTGCATCCAACGTGCAAGGCCATGAGGAGGAGGTGGAACAGGAGAGGGACTGCATTAGTACGGAGTAGAGGGGGAGAGACTGGAGGGGGCAGAGTCGGAGCCAAAAAGCAGGGCAGGGCAGGGCAGGGCGGCTGCGGCTGCGGCTGCGGCTGTTGCGCTGTTCGATGTGGCTGTGGTCGGGGGGCCCTTGCTGGCCATCAATTGATAGATCCAAGATGAAAACATATGATGGATGGGCGTCCATCCACCTCCATGGCCTGCCTCTCCTGGAAGGGGAGAGAATTGACGAGGAAGAGACGGACGACGGCACGAATTCGGGCTGGATGATGCCGTTGAGGTCTCCATGATCCACGAATCATGCGGCCAGCCAGCCCTGGCTCTGCTGGCGTGGGATGATGTCGTCGTGGTTCCGAGCTCCCTCCAGCCTCTGGTGCCTTTAGTGCCTCTAGCGCCCCGTGGCGGGCCGTCGAGCACTAAAGCTCCTCGCTCATGCGCTGGACCTGCCATCCTGGTGGGGTGGCTGAGTCGGGACGGCACCAGCCACTGCTTCCATCCACAATGCAACCCCCATATCATGGATGCACTGGATGTGCGCATCTCAAGCTTGATGCATCATCATGTTGATGGATCCATCATTCGAATGCATCACCACCAGCAAATGGATCAATGATAGATCGCCCCTCATCGTTGCGGGATCCTCGCATCGATCGCAGATCATCGTGGTCGTCTCTGCCTCCATGCATCGCAGGGCGAGCAGCAGAAACGCACCTCCAAGGCACGGAGCGCTCCCGAAGATCACCGCCACCGCGATCCAGCACCTTGATGCATGCACCGCATCCAGGACACTTCATCATCACAAGCACAGCACAGCCTCTGCGAGAATCTCAAGTCATGCACAATGATGGACGACCATCAACGGCTTCACCAGGCAGGCATCGCCTTCTTCGTCTGCCGGAGATCCAACATTCATCCATAGATGGATGTCTTCACAAAACACCCAACGTGATACACCACAGACTGCGACAAGACGGCAAAGAGGCAGACATACGGAGTACATGTCGATCATGTCCAACGAGTCAGACATCAAAGACTCCCACCGTCCACGTCAACATCTCTACGGCAAGAAGAAGAAAGCAGCCTCTAGCTGGCTTCTCGAATCTTCTTGGACCAGAACCTTCTCAGACCAGAATCCATCGTCCATCCACCCAGATCCAATCCGATCCAAAGGCCCCCCCGAAACTCAAGAGACACGCATCGCCTGACGTCGCCGTCGACCCGCATCGTCCCACCATCCGCCACCGAACATCACCGCCAAAAAAACTACCACAACCATCATCACACACCCCCTCCGTCCGCGACTCGAAAATCTGGATCCAGAATCTTTGCCTTCTACTCGTACGAGTACGAACCCTCCGCCTCTGCCATCGGCAACCACATGGGTACGAGCACTTGATGCCCACCCTCGCAGAAACCTCCCCCCATCACGTCACAGCCCCCCTCGGACGCACCTCTGCACCGCCCGCCCCCCCTCCATGCACCACATCCTCGCCTACAGGAACTGATCCGTGCTCCAGCATGATGCCCACGACAAGACCAAGCACTCTTCCTGCGGCCCGAGTCCCCGTACGAGTACGAGTACGAGTACGAGTACATCACGGAGTACTCGTAACCGATGCCCACGCGATCCGACTCCTGCAATTGAACCTTCCCTCCTCCATGCTCGTGCTCCTCCTCGTACCGTGCGAGCGTCACATGCGTCATCCACCACCGCCCTCCCGGATGCGTGACCCTTCTCCCCCCCCCCCCCCCCCCCCCCCCCCCCTCCTCTCTCCCCCCCCCCCCCCCCCCGCGCCGTGCCCCACGTCCCCCCCCCCCCCCCCCTTCGCCCGGTCGAATCACGCCCACCACGCCTGGGCCCTTCCCTGGAACCTTTGCCCTCTGTGCACGCTCTTTGTCTGTCTGTCTGCTGCTGCTGCCTGCGAACATCGTCCCGTGGTCCTTTGTGAGTGCTGTGCAAAGGTACAAGCGACGAGACACTCCTCAAGTGTTCATCCCGAGCGAAAGCTTCGAGTCATCCTATCGAAGCTGTCCCGGTTCAAGCTTCGAGTCATCCGATCGACACCGTCCCGGTTCAAGCCACAAGTCACGCCCATCGACGCCGCGCTGCGTTCGGCCCTCGACTCTCGCCCGTGAGCCTCAAAGCGAGGCGAAGAGTCATCCATGCCCTTGAACACCATCTGGGCTGTGGTTCTCGACTACGTGATCTGTGACTCTCAACATGGGTAAGAATCCAAAGGAGTGACTGGAGCCAAGCCGACCAAGAAGCCTTCCATGGATGTCATGCCCGTGAGCCTCCGAGCGAAGCACACCTGCTGAAGCCTGTACCATGAGCCGAGTTCACCACCTGCTTCTTCACAGACCCTCCCCCGTTCACAAAGCACCCAACAGAACCCAACTCCGGAGCATCTCGAGTCAAACGCTCATGCCCTTGGAAACGAGCATCTCTCGCTCTGGACGGCAGTGTTCGCTCGAGAAGGCAGCATCCGCTCTCGACGGCAGCTCTCGCTCTTGACAGCGACAAACCTGATACTCCATATTCTCGTTCTTCCGCAGATTCATAACACCGTCGCCTCGACAAATTCGAGCCCCCAAGCTAGCCTCCACACGCCTCCCCCCCACCACTGCCCAGTCAACTCCAACTCCCCTCTCCCTGGCAGATGGATTCAGCCAACATCCATTGCAGACGCATTCGTTCCCAGCCTGCCTGCCTTCTTCTTGAATACTCAGCGGCGTCACAACCTACCTAGTACCTACCTTCACCCGTGCTCATGGCGGAACACAAGTCCTCGGTGGGAAACTCACGCCAGCATCATGTATGCGTTCAACAAAAAGCATAGATGCAGGGAACAAAAAGCACAGACGACCCAGCATCATCCTCGTCCTCGTGTATACCAGGCAGCCGAGGATCTCTCCAGCATCTCACGAATAGACGTCCTCTCCTCGTAGTCCTCCAGACCCGCATGTACGAGTAGATCCCCCACCCCAACTTCACCTGAGCGCCCATCCCCTCCCACCATGCGTCATCCGACGCCGCCAAACATACCCAACCCGTGATTCCCATCCCGCCTCCTCCCTCCTGACGCGTGCTCCTCCATCTATCTGCTCGAGAACCCCAGCGTCTGTGCGACTTGGGGGCCAAAGCAGCCAGTCCAGCCAGCCAGTCTAGCCACTCGCATGTAAGTCGAACCCCAGCCGTTTCATCCAGTCCTGTCCGTCGTGGGGGCATCATATGGACTGACGGCTGAACCTGTGTTTGTTTCTGCTTCATTCACATCACTCGGATGGTCATCCTCCGAAATCACACGGATGGGTGTTATCAGATCAAAAGCTTGTCTTCCTGCTCCTTTCCAATCACCCGGATGGCCGGACCTGAAGATTGGGTGCTTTGAACAATGGGCTACAAGCCCGGGGTCTCAAATCGTCCTGATTCTTCTTCTTTCAAAGATGGGGTATTTTTCTTTCTCTGTCGAGGAGGAGTACGGGCCTCTTCTCTTTTCCAATGACGGTGTATTGACCTTGGTATGCTTTTATTCTTCTTCGAGGATTGATTCTAGGACACCCATGCTTTGTATAAGAATTGGCCCCTCTCCCTTTTTTCTCTTCCTCTTTCCTGCTTTTCTACTGACCAGAGCTCTCTCACCTTTTACCCCCCACGCCCGGAACAAAACACGTGGCAGCCCGCATATCGGAGAAAGAAGAGAAAGAGGGTGGAAAGCCTAGGAGGAAAACAACAAAGAAGGAAACAGCGTGGAGAAAACAGTCGAGGGCGCGTATTCAGGAAACTGTCTAACCCGTGGAAACCTCCGGCCCATGAAACCAACTTCGCCTGTTCCTTTTTTTTTTGGTAAACACCGAGACACACACAGAGGATTGCTGTAGGTGAGCATGTAAGAACGAAAAAGAGAAACACCATGAAACCCAAAATATCGGTACTCCGTGAACAGTAGCAGCTCTACTCCGTCGTAGCCGTGTAGATCCCCCTCTTCGTGTCCTTGGCAATCAGGCCCGTCAAGCTCCTCTCCGGCTTCGGGTACGCGGGCCTCCCGCCGAGGATGTCCACGACGGCCCGCATGTCGAGCCAGTGCGCGAACTTGGGCCTCCTGTTCGGCCAGTCCGTCTCGTTCTCCTCGAGCTCCTTGATCGGCGTGAAGACGACCTCGGACCCCTGGATGCCGATGACGCTCGCGCTGTCCGGGTCCTTCTTGACGCGGTTGTGCGCGTTGCGCCCGAAGCGCTCGAGGTGCTGGATGCACTTGATCGCGAGGCGCACGGCGCGGCACCTGTCCATGGGGGAGGGCACGCCGCCCTGCTGGACGTGGCCCGGGATGCTCTCGCGGGACTCGAAGCGGTCGTGGGCCTCGTCGCGGATGATGCTGGCGATGAGCTTGGCGTCGTAGACGCGGCTGGCCTTCTCGTTGACGAGGATGAGGCGGCCCGCGCGGGATTGGCCCTTGTCGCGCTTGAAGACCTCCTTGAGGTGGGTGACGTCGGCGTTGAGCATCTCGAGGGAGATGCCTTCCTCGGGGATGTACACGGCGGAGGCGCCGACGGAGAGGCCGCTCAGGGTGGCGATGTAACCCGAGCGCCCGCCCTGGGTCTCGATGACGAAGACGCGCCGGCGGGTGGCGGACGCGGACTGCTTGATCTTGTCGCAGTAGTTGACGAGCTCGTTGAGGCAGGTGTCGGAGCCGAGGGAGTACTCGGTGCCGGGGACGTTGTTGGAGATGGTGGCGGGGAGGAGCGTGATGGGGATGCAGAGCGAGGGGAACTCGTCGCGGGCCTTGCGCAGCTGCGAGACGGAGTGGAAGGCCTCGAAGCCGCCGACGATGAAGAGCGCGTCGAAGCGGTACTGCTCGATCAGGTTCGCGATCAGCTCCATCCCGGACTCGGACGGGAGCTCGCGGTTCGTCCCGATCTCGGACCCGCCCTTGCTCGCCCAGCTGTCCACCTCGAGCCAGTCGAAGGGCCGCACGGCGCCCAGCGGCGAGTCGCCGTGGTGCCGCGCGAAACCCGCGAACCCGTTGTGGATCCCGAGGGGCTCGTGGCCTCGGGACAGGCAGTACGCGACGGCGGCACGGACAGCCGCGTTCATGCCGCCCGCGGGGGCGCCGACGTTGATGAAGCCGATCCTCATGCGCTGTGGAGGTTAGCTACTAGTGCTCAAAAGACATCTACTTCTGCTCTTCGGGAAAACTGTCACCATGAGATGACAGCCCTTCATCGGATCCTTTTGACATACGCTATTTTCCGGCAGCTTGTTGTCACCGAGCATGACATTGGTGGTGGTCATGTACGACTTGTACTGGTCGTAGAATTCGGCGTCGCGCAGGCTCATGGCGCGGTCAAAGTCCTTGGCTTCGACGGCCTGCGCGACCTCCTTGGTCTCCTGCACGGCCTTCATCAGGGGCTTCCGGACGATCTTGTTCTCGTTGATAGCGATGAAGCAAGTCTCCGTGTCCGGGGTCGCCTCGAGCACGGCCTTGACGGCCTCGACGCCCTGCAGGGTGGCGAGGACCCGGTCGTAGGCGACGGCCGTGCCGCCGCGCTGGACGTGGCCGAGGGTCGTGATGCGCGTGTCGAGGCCGAGCCCGCCCTCCTTCTTGTCGGCGAGGAGGTCCTTGATTTCGATGGGCGTGATCTTGTTGCCGTCCTTGTCGCGGGCGCCCTCGGCGACGATGACGATGGTCTTTCTCTTGCCAAGTTTTCGGTGCTGCCGAAATATTAGCATCATTCAACCGCTTGCCCTCATCCCTTTCTCTCTCTTTTCTCTTCTTCTGACTGTCCCTGTCCATTTTTTTTCTGTCTCTCTTTCTCTCCCTGTCTCTCTCTTTCCCTGTCTGCCTCCCTCTCTTTTTTTTTTCCCCTCCTTTTTTCCTCTTTCTTCTCTTTCTCTTACTATCCCTCTCTTTCTCTATCCCCCCCCCCCCTCTCTCTCCCT
>NIGD01000008.1:765788-818514 GCA_003055185.1 Escovopsis sp. TC
CCCCCAAATCTCTCCCCTTCTTTTCTTCGCTTGCAAACCCCATCTCCCCGTCCCGTGACACCACCTGGCAAACAAGACTCACCCTGTGAACGACGTCGCGCATGTCCTCCCTCCAGTCCTGGTCCCTAGGCCTCTCCGGAATGAAGACAAAGTCGGCGCCGGTGGCGACGCCCGCTAGCAGGGCCAGCCAGCCGCAATGCCTCCCCATGACCTCGATGACGAAGGCCCGCGAGTGGGACGAGGCGGTGGCCTCGATGTAGTCGACCATCTCGCAGATGCGGGAGAGGGCGGAGTAGCAGCCGATGGTGGCGTCGGTGCCGGAGAGGTCGTTGTCGATGGAGCCGACGAGGCCGACGATGTTGAGGTGCTGATAGGGCCGAACCTGGTCGAGGGTCAGCTCGCCGTTCGCGACGAGCTCCTGGAGCAGGGAGGGCCACTCCGCGCGGAACCTGTCTGCGCCGGTGAGGGAGCCGTCGCCTCCGCAGATGATGAGGGCGTCGATGCCGTTGAGGACCATGTTCTTGGCGGCGGTGAGGCGGCCGGGGCGCTCGTAGAAGGCCATGCAGCGGGCGGTGCCGATGAGGGTGCCGCCCTCGGAGAGCCAGCCGCGGACGTCCTCCCAGCCCATCTGGCGGATGAAGTCGCCGCCCTGGACCAGGCCCTCGTAGCCCTCGTAGACGCAGAAGGCGTCGCAGCCCATGTGGATGGCCATGCGGACGCAGGCGCGGACGACGCCGTTCATTCCGGGGGAGTCACCCCCGGAGGTCATGATGGCGATCTTTTTCCTGGGAGCCATTTTCGCTGAAGTGTTAGGAGGGGAGGGGAGGGAGAGGGGAGAAGAGAGGAGAGGGAGGAGGAGGAGGGAAAACGAGGGGATCGGTGGCGGCTCGATGGCGAAGGTGAAGAGGGATCTCCAGAAGAGGGCGAGGATATGACGAAAGGGACGCAGGATCACGTCAACGGGCCGTGCTAGGGATCTTAGTGGGGTCGGCTGGCGAGGCATCCAGGGACGGCGATGCCCTCGGGGCTGGTGTCGTTGGGAAGGGCGACGAGAGGGAGATATGGACGACTAGGAGGTCATAGGAATGCTTTGTATTCGATGCCGGGGCCTCACGAGGCAAAGGATTCGGCGGGTGTGGAGATGAATCTGGGCGGGAGAGCAAGAGGGCGAGGACGAGGAGGAGGGCATATGTAGGAGGGGACTGGAGTTGGAGCTTCTTATCGCGGATGCCACTATCGAGAGCGGTTGAGCCCGCCTTTATCGGCCTTTTTTGGCGGAGGCTCGGAGGGAATGCATGGGCGTTATCGCCAGGAATGACGGAATACATGAGGAATACATGGTGGATTTCATGATGGATTTCATGATGGACCCAATGCAGGTGCTGGATGAATGGATCGAGATACATGATGGAATACATGATGGAATACATGATGATACATTGATGATGGATGGAGTCCGCATCCATCCCGCGACATCCTATATCCCTACCCTGGAGCGCGGGGCTGGCTCCAGCTGGATCCTGTGCCCATCGATACATGCATGTGATTGATGTTCAGACTACATAATTACATGTACGGAGGGCGCGGCCAAAAGTTATGCACTACCTCCACTTTTCAGCTACACTACTAAAAAGGGAAAAGAAAGAACTCTACTCTGTACTTCGTTAACTATATAGAATACGTACATTACTTAGTAAAGGGGTTTCTAATTTGTTCTTTTTGTAAAAACCTCTTTTATATACCTTTCTTATACTTATATAACATTATGTTACGGTATCATCACCAACAGGTCTAAGCTAATAGCTCTGCACCGGATCAATCGGTCAGCTAGCTAACCGGTTAACCGGTTAACTAGCTAACAGATAGATAACCTTAATAAAGGTATATAATAAGACGTAGGACTTATATTCTAGCTTAAAGGAATTAAGCTCTTTTACACCTACGTTTACTTACTATATAGTAGCAACACTTAGTCCCTTAAATAGCTTATTCTAATCTTAAAACAACTTTAACTTTATTGTTATACTGCTAACTTATCTTTAATAAGTTTATTAAGTATGCCTTTAATGCTATAGGACTAAGCATAAGATCGTCTACTACTAGCCTACTGTTAAGCAGATATATTACTATAACTATCCTTACCCTTATTAATAGTTTAATAATCTTTATTAATTATATACTTAACATATCTTTAGACATTAAACTAGTCTTTAATAACCTTATCCTTTTATCTTAAAACATTTCTTGTTTTTAGCGTACCTTTTACCCTTTTTTAACTAGCAGCATATTTAATAGTAAAATTACTTTCTTTTACTAGTTTACTTACCTTAAGCTGTAAGTTTATCTACGTTGTAATATTATTACTAAGCTATACCTTATCCTTTAGCTTAAACAATAGTCTTCTTTTTTTTAAGCAGTAGATAAGTAGTAAACATACGTTTAATAAAAAAGCTAATCTTTAAATAACATTTTTAGCTATAACGTTAACGATCTTAGTAACTTTAGCTTTATAGGCTAGTTAACTAACTTTACAATTAATCTAGCTAATAATACTACCCCTTTAGTAACCCCCTTATTATACGCTCCTGCTATGCTAAGCACGCTTAAAGTTAATAATAACTAAAAGGAGCTCTTTTTTATACTTTCCTTTAATATTTCTTTCTTTTTAACTAATAATAAAAGGTTAAGCCCTGCCTTACTATAGCCTATAAAACTTACCTTGCTAATTAACTAAACCCCCTTATCTTCTTCTTCTTTTATCTCTTAAGCTAGCTTAGCATAAGAAAGCAACTCTATAATAGCATAGCTATAGCTTAATCTTAATAGTAAAATAGCTATCCTAGCTATTCCCTTAGCTACTTATAACATTACTTTTACTAATAAACAATTCTATAAAATACTTTTTAATCTTGCTGTTAAAACAGCTATAGTCTTATCCTTAAATAAGTTATTTAATAGCTAAAAGCTAACTAAGATTAAATATTTTAACTTTAATCTTAATAAGAGCTTTAGCAAAGGTAACTATAGCTACATTAGCGTAAACATCTGTTTCTAGAACGTTAACCTTTTTATTAACAGCATCTATAATAACGCTACTACTCTTAAAAGGACTAAACTTATCTATACTAACCTTAATTAGCTGCTTTATAAGAAAGCCTTTTACTAGTAGATTAATATCTTTTCCTTAAAAAAACGTAACTAAGTTAATTTATTTATTAAGAAATAGATTAAGGAGCTTTATGCTTATTTTTGTATAGATAGAATCTAGGCTAGCGCTATTCTTGCTACTATAGTTTACTTAAACAACAATTACTATAATAGCAAAAACATTAAAGAATAGGCTATATCTTTCCTCTAGGTTACAAAAGCAGTAGGTTTTACGTTAAAAAAATAACGCTTTAACTAGCTTTATATCTATCTTAACCTAAACCTTTAGGAGATTATTAATAAGCTAATCTAAGAGATTTCTATGTATAAGTATCTTAATTATTTAAAGGAAAAGCAAAAGGCTTACTCTACTGCTTTTAATAAAGTATCCCTTAATGCTTCTCTTATCTATTGCAGCGTCGCTAACCTTACAGCTAGCCTTAAGCAAACAATAGACCCTCTTAAGAATAATAACTCTTACTATAGTTTCTATAGCAGCTTTTGCTATAGCAATAGCAGTAGCTATAGTTGTTTTAATAACTAAAGAGGATAAGGCTTATTCTATAGCTTTTAGTACCTTGTTTAAAGAAGCTTTAAGCGCGTAAGCATCTTTAATAACTAATAGTCTTTTAACAATAACAACGCCCTTAGCCCTTCTATTACTTTACGCCTTTTATAAAAAGTTTAGCGTAGCAGCTGCTACTATATCTGTCTTAACTGCGCCTTACGTACTTACTATTGCTAAGTCCTAATAACTAGCCTTTTATAAAACTAAGCTTTCTATATGTTATACAGTTATAGATTACATAGGCTAGACTTAGGGACTTAAATAACGTAGGGGTAAGTGTGTGTATTGTGTAGACTCTACTCTCTCTTCTTTCTTTCGAGAGTAGGCAACCTCTAGTATACCCTTTAGACTTTGTCTCTGTACGTTAGTGCTTATAGTAACGCTACTTTTATACTTAGACCTTCTAATCCTTAAGTGCCTTATATAGCTGTTAGCAATACTTATCTAAAGGTCTAGAAGAGGTTCTACGATCTATACCTTCTTATATACCCCCTTAGTTAATAAAGGTATTTATACTCTATTAACTGCTTATATACTCTAAATCGCTAGTATTAAGGTTCCCTTCCTTTTAAGACCTTAATTTTCTATATGTTAAGGCTTACTCTTCGGTATAATTTACCTCCTTTAAGATCCTTTTCTCTTAATTAGTTAGTTTAACCTCCTTTTAAGGGCTCTCCTTAAACAACTCTCCTTTTAGCTTTAATTAAGTAAATTAATCCTTTTATATATATAAGCATATACCTTTAGCCTGTTTAAGCGTTTAAGTGTTATTGTTATAAGGCTTTCTTTAGCCCTTTCTTTTCCTTTGTTCTTTATTATCTCTAAGGGTACCTTTATACTTATCTTTAAGCTTATTCGTATAACTATGCCTTACCTTGTTTATTATCTTATTAATTAAAGTAAGTCTTATAGTAATGTTTAATTAAGGGGTTATATCGCTGTTTAATTTAGTAAGTTATTAGCTAATTCTTATATTTTAAGCCTCTTCCTTATTATAAGTCCTTTGCTTTTGTTTAAAAAGCAAAGGGGTTTATAGTTTCTTCCTTTTAAGATTTATAAAGCTTTATATTTGTCCCTTTCTTAAGTAGTCTATAAAACCCCTTAGCTGTTTCTTTCTTATATTCGTTAAAGGTTAAGCGTACTAGCTTAAGACGCTCTTTCTTCTTTCTTACAATTTATCTCTTTACTTACTTTTAAAGGGAAGTTTTATAAGGCTATATAGCGTTCTATAGCTTTAAAAGATCTTATTTCTCTTTCTTTAGTATAGCTTACTTAACGCTTTAAATCGCTAGATCTAGCTAGCTTTAATTTTAGTAATTAGGTTTATTTTAATATTAAATCTTTATAGAACAATTGTTTTTCTTTTCTTTATCCTTCCTTTAAATAAGTTTAAGATTAAGATATTATAGACTTAGTTAATAACTATATTAAGAGTCTAGCCCTTAAAGCTAAAAACAAGATCCTTAAGTTATATAAGGATAAAGAAATAAAAGATAAAAAAGAAAAAGAAGAAGAAAGTAAGGCAAAGGCTTCTTCTTCTTTAAGTAAAGAGTCTAATAAGGACAGTAATAGTGTTAGTAAAGGCTTTATACCCCTTAAGTCTTTTTTTTAAGTATATCCTTTTTTTTTTTATTCTTCTTTCTTGTTTTACTAAGTGTTTCCTTTAAGCAAAAGGATTCTTATATAGCTAGAAAGCTAGTAAAGCAAGTGCTTTACCCCTTTAATTCCTACTTTTGTAGGTCCTTTTGTTTAAGGTTACTACTTGCTAAGAAATTAAATTATCCTTTAAGCTAGATCTATAATTATGCTTATAAAGAGCTAGATTTACGCCCCTTTGCCTTATAGCCTTCTCCTAAAGGTAAAGCCTTTGCTTAAACTAAGGCTTATAACGTAAGCAATAAGAGCTTTGTTCCTTTTAGCGTAAAAGAAATAGAAGATATATAAGCTTAGATCGTAGAACGTATTAATAAATTAAAAGGGAACTGTATAAGTACTAAGGTATATTTCTTTTTTCTTTATGTTTAAGAGTTTATAAACTAATTTTAAACTAAACTAAGGATAAGGAATGCTTCTTTATTTAGTAGTATAAATATTTTAAATAAACAATATTAAAAGCTTTGCTTTTTAGCGTTCCTTAGGTAGTTACTTATTTAAACAGTTTCTCTTTTTTTCTTTAACTTTAGCAATTTTTTACGTTATTTAATCCCTTAGTCTTAAACGCTACTTAGGTTAAGTTCTTGCTTAAGCTAAAAGCTACGTTAAAACTTAAGGCTAAGGAGCGTACTTTTACTCTTTAAAAATTGCTGCTAACTTAAATAAAAAAGAATACCTTTTTTAAGCTAGTTTTAAAAACAACTCCTTTAAAGCGTCTAGCCTCCTTAGCTACTCTATAATCTTTTTATAAGCGCTAAGCCTTAGGAAGTTAAGGTTCTGTTTCTTAAGTTTGCTATTCTCCTTTAATCTTAGTTTTTAAGGAATCTATAGATAAAATGCCTTTTTAGTTTATTAATAATTAAAAGAACTTTATATATAATAAAAAGAAAGCTACTAAGTAGGATAAGTAAGCAGTTAGTAACGCCTTTTAATACTTTTACATTAGCTATGTTTAGGCTCTTGCTGCTAACTAAAAATTTAACTTTTTTTATTACTATGTCTTAAGCGTTAGCTTGCTTTGCTGCTATAACTATGCCTTAAGCAACTCTTGCTATAATATATATATATATTCTTTCTTTGCTTTGCTATATATTAAGCGTTAACCTTATTCTTAGTCCTTTAATATACTACTTTATTTTTAATATAGTAGTTAAGAAGCTTAGCAATAACAATCTCTTAGTAAGCTTTTTATCCTTTTGCTTTATATAAAGATAAGTTTAACTTTATTTTTTAAAGGATAAAAGCTTTTATAGGTTAGCTTAAGGACATCGTTTAGTTTAAGATTAATAATTTAGTGCTCCTTAGTCCTCTTAATTATAAGGATCCTAAGGCTAAAGATCTTGCTATAGCTAAGGGCTATGCTACTTATACTAAAGGTATATAAGAGAAGATTATAAAGTATTATACTACTAGTAAGATAAAGTAAAAGATACGCTCTTTTGTTTCTTTAATAAGCTTTCTATTGCTCTTTTACTAAGCTATATTACTTTATTTTTTTTATTTTTAAGGTTAAGATTAGCTATATATAACCTCTGTCTTATATAATCTCCTGCTTTTAAGCTAGCTTAAGCCTTTCTTTTTAATACATTCTTGCTTAGCAATTCTCTTATGTTTAAGAGTGCTTAGAAATGCTTAAACCTCTGCTTTATAAGTAGCTTCGTAAGCTTATCTACTAGCATATCTTACGATAGCATAAACTAAATGTCTATAGCATTCCTTTTATACTTTTACTAAGCTTATATTGCTTAGATTTCTATATACCTTAATCTTATATTTACTCTTTTAAAGTCTTTAATAATAAGGCGTATAGTCTAAAGATTATTATACGTAATAGTAAACCTTTCTTATAGGTTAAATCTTATCTTATTAAAGAAACGCTTAATTGTATAGGTTTCTTTTATAACTTAGTTTAAAGTAAGTAACTTAGCCTTAGTGCTTAATGTTATTACTATCTTTTAATAAGTAGCATTTTAAAGTATTAAGCCTTTATAAAAGGTTATAATATATCTTTGTAAAGACTTTTTAGTCTTTTTATTATTAGTAAAGGAGGCATTACTGCTTACTATAAAGACTTTTATATCTCTAATCCCTTTATAAACAAGTAAGGTTTTCTTTTACGTATAGAGGTATTTAATTGTTTAATTAGCTGCTTTATAATGCTTATTTCTTAGATTAATAAGAAAGCGTAACAACAATAAGGCTATGTATAAGATATCTAGTCTTATTATAATAGTAGTATAAAGGATAGACCTTATTTTCTTTTAATAGAGCTTAACTAACTCTTTTATAGCTTTAACTTTTATCTTTTTAAGTGTTAAAGATAATAGGATTAGTACAAAAGGTTAATGTTTCCTATCTATAAGGTTAAACCTTATAGCTACCTTCTTAATGTATAAGTTAAGTAAGAGGTAAATCTTCTGCTCTTTTTATACTCTTATAAGCTTAATTCTAAGGAACTATTCTACGTTTCCTTTATTATGTATCTTATATTTAGCTTAAAGACCTTTAATTTTTTCTTAATAAAAAGTTTTATTATTTTTATAATACGTAACTATAATATTATTTACGTAAAAGATAATAAAGAGATCTTGTTCTAAAGTAAAGAAAAAGTATAGTTCTTCCTTGCTTCCCTTTAGTCTAAGGCTCTTAAGTGTCCTAAAGAACTCCTTAAACTATAGCTTAGGTAAGTCTTTAAGCTTATAAAAGGCTTTAATAAGCTTTAAGTACTTTCTATTTTTATAATATCCCTTAGGAAGGTTATATGTAACTAGAATTGTATTTTTATTTCTTTTTACGTTTAGAAACACGTTTTTAACGTTAAACTTCTTTAACTTATAGTTAAACCTTACTATAATTGCTACTAGCACGTAAAATAATTATATAGTAAGAGTTATAGCGTACGTTCCTTTAATAATTAAAGCATCTTAGAGGTTTCTCTTAACGATAAAACAAGCTTTATATCTTTTAAAGTTTCTATCTTAATTAAGCTTATAGGTAAATACCTATCTTGTTAATAAAGGTTTAACTAAAGCATTAGCTTAGTTTATTTCCTTTTACGTTCTTTTCTTTTAAAAGGATCTAAACTCCTTATTAGCTGCTACCTTAAATAAGTCCTTAAATTTATGTTTTTTAAGCTTTCTTTAGTTATTTAGTAGCCTTAAGAAGTCCTTAAAGCTCTCTATAAAAGCTAAAAGAACTGCGCCTTGCTTTAATGCTAAGTTTAGCTAAAGCGAATTTATTACTACTATAAAGAAGGTCTTAAAGTACTTTATGTCCTTTGTCTTTAAGGGTTAAATATAATAGAAATGTTTAAACGTAGCTATGCTTATCCTTAAGATTATTAAGTATATTTATTGCTTATAAATCTTATTACTTCTTCTTAGTTAAGGTGTTAGACTTAGTACTTCTTATGTTTAGTTTATATCCTTTTAAGCTTAGTTAGAACTCTTTATTAGACTTATTGTAGTTTTTATATAAGTATTTAATCTAGCTCTTGCTTTAATTCTTAGAGTTTTTTAAGGTGTTTAAAGTCCTATAAAAGCTCTTTTTTTACGTACTAAAGTATAGTCTTAAGAATCCTTTGTTTTATTATTATTTTATAATAATTTACTTTCTTTTAAGAGTTCTTTGTTTAAGGCTAAAACCTTTATTTCTGCTTCTTTTGCTCCCTTAGGTATAGCTTGCTATACCTAGATCTTAAACAAGAGCCTTCTTAGCTGCTCTTAAAAAAAGGTTTTATACTATATATAGTCTTTTACCTTATCTTCTTTAACCTTATATCTTTTTTAATTAAGTTTAAAGATCTTAGGTTTTAGCTTATTTTTATTATATAAGTTAAAGAAATAGCGTTTATTAAACCTTATATTCTTTAATTCTATAACTTACTTTTTATCTAAGAGCTATACTTAATATATATTTAAGGAAACATAGCTTATAAGGTAGCTTATATACGCTCTTAGGCTTGTTTTAAAGAACCTTTAGTTCTTTTTTACTTTATAATCTCTATTAAAGCAATATACTTTATAGCTATAGGCGTAAATGCTATCTTAGCTAAGCCTTAAGTCTATAAAGTAATTATAAATTAAGTTTAAAGTGTTATCTTAAAACTACTGTTTAAGCTTATTAATTAAGGCTTTTATTTTGTTGCTTTAAGAAGGACTAATGTTATAAAGATAAGCAGCTGCTTTTATAGTCTTAAGCTATAGCTCTTTAGGCAGATAGGCTCTTTTTTGTATTTTAATCTGCTTAAGTGTAATCTCTTACCTTGCTTACTCTATTATACTATTTAGTTTATATATATATAGTAGTATAAGCTTAAGATTAATACCTTTTAAGTTTGCTTATTCTTAGTATTAAGTAAGCCCTTTAATTACAATTACTACCTTTTTATTATCTTAATAGATCTTATAAATTATAAGTTTATATTGCCTCTTAACCTTCCTCTTAAATTAGAAAAGTAAGTTAAAGACTATATTATAGGTCTTATTAAAGAGTAGTTTTACGTTAATTATTCTACTATACTTATCTTTAATTGTTATAAGCTATTAAGCATTATTATACCCCTTCTTATACTCTTAAAGGTCTTAGTAGATCCTTTAGTAAAGCCTTATACTTTGCCTTTCTAAGGCCCTTTAGAATACTACTTAAGTAGCATAAGTCTTTATATAAATCTTATACTTAAGGCGTTTAGTGCCTTTAATTTTAACGTTATAAGCGTTTTAAATAAGTACTTTTAGCGCCTTAAGGCTAAGGTATCTTAAGCGTAAATACTAAAGCTCTTCTTTATCTTCCCTTAGGGTTACTAAGTCCTTTAATAGTTTTCTTTAAACTATAAAAATGCTTAATCTAAGCTTAAAAGCTATATATTTATTAAAATAAGGATTATAGGGATACTAAAGATAAAAGGAATAAGGCTTATATTTAATAAAAACAAGGCTATAGGCGTAAGTAAGCTAAGCGACTACTATACTTACTTCTAGGTCTTTAAAGCGTAGAGTATAGTTAAAGCTATTATACTATACTTTAGCCTTAGATAGCTTAGCTTCTAAGACAATATTTACATAGAAGCCTTTTATAACTATAATGTTCTTAAGTTTAAGATCCTTAGTCTTTTCTTTATAGTTTCTATTTAGTACCCCTTAAAGTACTTATTTCTTTCTTTTAAGGACAAGGAAATCGGTTAAGCTTACTTAAACAACCTTATCTAAGTTACATAAGACAAAAGAGTTAAGTAATAGTAAGGCTTAATCGTTAATAAGGTAAGTTATACTATAATTATTAAAAACAGTGCTCTCTAAGAGTAGGTAATAAGGGCGCTTTCCTATAGTTATAAATATACCTATGTTAAGTAGACAAAGGAGATCTATAAGGTTAATAAGGGTTACTATAAGCGATCTAAGGAGCTTTACTTTCTTCCTTTTTAAGTTAAAAGCTTCTATCCTTTTTATATCTTAGTTTACTTTCTTAAGGGTTACTTAAAGGTTAGCTTACTTATCTCCTTTAATGTTCTTAAGTACTATACTTATACGCTTAGAGTTCTTTAGATAAAGTACTTTTTTAAAGGCGTACTTAACGTTTCTATACTCCTTAAGCTTTTACTAATATAAGATTCTATAAGGGTACGTATAATAGAAACTTTCTATTGCTCTAGCTAAGTATAAGCTTCTTTGTCCTTTTCTATAAGCCCTTCTTCCCCTTTTGCCTTAGTCTCTTTTATAGCCTTAAAAGTTACTATAGCTTAATTTTCCTTTTCTTTGCTAAAGGGATAAAAACTAAGCTTTTTTTTCTTTCTTAACCTAAGGTTAAAGGGTTAATATAGTTATAGATAAAGTAGCAGTCTCTTTGCTTTTCTTACTAATAATAGCTATTAAGATTTAAGAACGCTTCCTTTTTACTTAAATCTTAGCTTTAAAGAACTTAATATACTTATTAAGCTTTAGAATGCTTAAGACATTGTTTTTTATAATTGCTTTATTAAGTTTAAAAAGCTTTCTTATTAACTAGTTAAGCTTAAATTTCTATTTAGCAGCATAAAAGAAGTTCTTAATTACTATAAGCTCTTTAGCTTTAAGCAGATTAAGTATAAGCATTACGCTATATTTATGCTAAAATTTCTTAATCTACTTTTCTACGTTGTTTCTTACTTTTAAGCCTTTAGCAAGCACCTCCTTATACTTATCTTAAGCTATCTTCTTTTATATGTACTTACTTAAGGCAAATGCTACTATTAACTCTTTAGTTATTATCTAAGTTATAACTATAGTTTTGCCTTTAGTAAGTCTTTATATAATGTTATTATATATATTATTATTAACTATCTTTGTTATCTATAGCTTAAGTTAGCTATAAGCTTATAGCTTGCTTTTTTATTTTTTAAGTTTAGTATTATATTTACTTATATAAAGATAGTATATAATCTTAAGAGCTCTTAGGTTTATATTATTAAGATCTATAGTAGTTAAAGAGTAGTTTATCTCTTCTTCTTTATCCTAAAAGCTTAAACCTCCCCTTAAACAAGTATTTTTACGCTGCTAAAGTTAGATTTAAGTAAAGGTAGCTATAGCAGCTATTTAATAATAAGTATTATTAATAGTTAGTATCTTTAGAGCTTTATAAGGGTTATATTTAAGTAGGTTTACTCTTAGATTAACTTTAGACTAGATTTTAAGCGTAGAAGCAGTGTTTTTAAGTACTTAGATTTACTAGAACTAGTCCTTATTAAACTTTAAGTAAAGCTTTTTTAAGTTCTTTTAAGGAGCTATTATAATCTTTTTTTCGTTAAATATAAGTTTTTAACGTTATAATTATATTGCTTAGTTTATTAGAAGTTTTTAGTTTCTTTTTAAACTATATAAGCTTATAACTATTATATAGTTATAGATTATATAAGCTAGACTTAAGGACTTAAATAACGTAGGAGTAAGTGTATATATTGTATAAACTTTACTTTCTTTTCCTTCTTTTAAAAGTAAGTAACCTTTAGTATACCTTTTAGACTTTATCTCTATATATTAGTGCTTACAGTAACGCTACCTCTATACTTAGACCTTCCGATCCTTAAGTACCTTATACAGCCGTTAGCAACACTTATCCGGAGGTCTAGAAGAGGTCCTGCGATCCGTACCTTCTTACACTATACTAATAATAGCTCTAAAGTCTACGTAGATACCTTTAACTTTAACGTAGTAGCAATAGAAAAGTAGTTAGCAGTAAATAGCTATGTTTATATTAAGTAGTTTAAAATAAATAATAATTTAGTAAATTATACCTTAAATACTACTACTAATAAAACTTAGTTTTCTTTTTACTTTGTAAGCGCCTTAGTACCTAAGCCTCTACTTTATAGAATCCTTCTTTTTAACCTTACTATCCCTTTCCCTTAGGTTTTACTTAGCTAGCCCTTAGACAAAAAGATAAACTGCTTTAAGTATAGTATGTATTTTAATAGCTGCTTTTACCTTATAAAGCACATCTTTGCTAACTCCTACGTTATCCCTTAAACCTTTAGCAAGTACCCCTCTAATACCCTTATAGCTTAGATTAAAGTAAATACTACTATTAAAGCTAGATAGGTTATTAAGTCCTACTAACTTTATAGTTTACCTATCTTTTCGCGCTACTACTATGCTAAGATTAAGATCTGCTTTAACCTTAAAAAAGACAATACTTACGCTACTATTAATACTAGCTATTTAGATATAATTATAGACTATAACTAGCTAGTTGCTTACTTACTAAACGTTACATTTTATACCTTAAAGTTACTAAAGCAAATTAATAGTATTGCTAATACTATTATAATAATAAAAATAGCTTGTTTTAATATATATATTTAAAGAACTTATAGCAATACTACTGTTTTTGCTTACTTTTAGGTTAAGGCTTAGGTTATAAAAAACCTATGCTTTAATATACTTCTTAGGTTTAGTTTCCTTTTTAAATATAAGATTAATATCTTTAATTGCTTTAAATACTTAATAGTTTACTTAGCCTTAGAGATATAAGTGCCCTTTAAAATCCTTACTAAGCTAGCCTTAGTTTACGCGTAAGCAATAGTAGTATAATTAACCTTTATTCCCTTTTACTTTATTGTTTATGTCTTAATCTAATATTAGAAACTTAATACTTACAACGCTTATAGCGTTGCAAAAACTTACTATTTCTCTTTAGCAACCTTTAGCCTTCTTAACTACGTCTTAACACCTAAATCTAATAGCTTTTTATAAAACTTAAGTTTTACCTTTGCTATTAATAACTTTGTAACAGGAAAGATAGGACGTACCCGGCAAGGCAAGAGACATAGCAGGTTGCTAATGCAATAGGATAAGTAGACTAGATAAAAGAGACAAGCCTTTATCTTAGAAACAAAGAATTAAACTCTTTTATATATATAATTGTACCCCTATGTTACGCATTTGCTATAACATATAGTAGTAATACTTAGGTTCTTTATCTAAAGACCTATAAGCCTTATTCAATAAAGCAACTAAATTGCTACTAAGTCCTTAACATCGTTAAGCAAACTAACATATAGTTTATTTACACGTCCTATCCCTTTAACGTATAACATTAATATAGTAAGCCCTTTA
Organism: Escovopsis sp. TC; assembly: GCA_003055185.1. Taxonomy (NCBI): domain Eukaryota; kingdom Fungi; phylum Ascomycota; class Sordariomycetes; order Hypocreales; family Hypocreaceae; genus Escovopsis; species Escovopsis sp. TC. The sequence goes on from NIGD01000008.1 coordinate 779,745, forward strand.
TTTAATAAGCTTATGCTACTATCCTAAGAACTAGCTAGATTTATATAAACTAGTTATCTATACTTTTATAAGTTATCTATAGATAAAGTTAACATTGTTTTATATATCTTAACTTAACCTATAAAATATAAATATAAATTAGCTACTAATTTATATCTATCTTAATAGATTAATAATAAACGTTTACTTTTAGTAGCTTTACGTAAATAAAAGAAGCTCTTTAACTAAGAAGCTTATAACCTTATAAAGCTTAAGAAACGCTTAGCAAACCTTTCTTTAGCAACATTAAAACAAAGAGTACGCTGCTAATTTAATATAAGATAACTAAGAAGCGCCTTAGTAAGACTAAAAAACAAAAAACGCGCTTTATTTTAAGAACTAAAAAAAGAAACTATTTAGTACCTTCTTAAACATTTTCCTTTGCTAGCGCTCTATCTTAGGCTATAGTAACTAAACTTAGAAAGCTGCTTAGCAAAAACTAGTTTTTTAGTAAATAAAGGCAGATAAGGCGCTAGCCTTAAGCCCTATAGCACATTAGTCTCCCTTATTGCCTAGCTGCTTACTTAACCTTTTCCTTCTTATATTTTCCTTTTATAGTTAAATTCCTTAAAGATAAGCAATTAAGATCCCTTTAGACGCTAGATTGCCTTAAGCACTTTATAGCAATTAATTGTTTAGATTGCTTTAAGTACTTTATAGCAATTATTGCTTTTTAGCTTATCTATAACCCCTTTGTTATCCTTTTCTTCCTTACTAAATCCTTTTCTTTTTAATTCTACGTTTAACGTTATACTAAAGAGAGCTAACGCTTCTTATACCTTTCCCTAGAGTTTATCTTTAGCAAAATCTAAAGTTTCTGCTCCTTTAAGCAAGAACAAAGGCTTACGTAAAACATAAACAATTATATCCCTTAGCTTAAACAAAGGCAAGTAAATAGCCTTAAGCTTAGGGTCGTTAAGCTCTAGAAGGTAAGGCAAAAACTTAAGCTTTAGGTAGCATTTTATATTAAACAATAAGATTAACTGTTTACTAAAAGGTTTAGTAAGATTCTTAAATATATTTACTACTACTTTAGCTTAAGCTATAGCTACTATTGCTTAGTTTTAGCAGTAGTAGTAGCATTTAATGCTTATCTAGGTTATATATAGTCCTTATAATAACTAGCAATTATCTTAAGTTAGGTTTTTTTACCTTAACGCTATAAATAGTATTAATACTAAGCGTAGTAATCTAATCTAAACTTATATTAACTTATTTATTAAAAGCATTTATAATTAAGCTACTACGCTTAAGAAACATAAGGCTATTTATACTAGACTTTAGGGCTAGCTACGTAGTTAAGCGTTGCGTTAGTAGATTAACGTCTTTACTTAAGAGTAGTAGTAAAGTATTAAACTTTTTATTAATACTTAGATTATAGCCCTTTAGGCTAAATTCTATCTTAACTAAGTATAAGCTAGTAGTAAGTTAGCCTTTAAATAACTTCTATATAGCGCTAAAGACTATTGTATAAAATAAGACGTTTATAAATAGGCCTTTAAGCTTTTCTATACCTTATACGTAGCTAGTTTTAATAAAACTAACTAATAAGTCGCTTATCTATATACTTACCTTAACCCTTTAATCTAAGAACTAATTATAAAGCTAGTAAATAGTATATTAGTATTTAATTTTATTACAATAATAGCTAAAAAGTAGAAGGCTTATTAAGCCTCTATAGCAGTAGTCCCGTTTAATACTATACTAGTCTAGGCTTAGTAGACTAGTTAAGCATTTGCGTTAATTAGCTAGCCTTAGCAGCTATAGCTTAATTAAAAAGATAAATAGGTATTTTAGTAGAACTATACCTATAGCTATAATAATTAAAACAATAATTATAATAACTCTTAATATAAAAAGCATAATAACTTTTGCTATAATAACTATAATAATTCCTAATATAACAATTATAATAATTATAATAATTCTTATACTAATTACTTATATAGCAACTATTATAGCAACTATTGCTAATCTTATAGTAGTTATAGTAGCAATTAGTATAGCGCCCTTTCTTATGTTATATAAGGTAGTAAGTTTTATTATAGGACTAGCTAAGGGTAACTAAAGAAGCGTTATTATCGTTAAAGCTTTGCTTAAGGCAGCTAAGCTATGTTTATAGGTAATAAGAAGGACGTTTATATTAATCTTAATTATAAGGATGCTATAAAGATAGAGCGTTAGCTATAGGTAGAAGGGTATATGCCTTAAGAAACTTTTACTACTAAAGATAACATAAAGTACATAGTAAATACTAAGAATACTATTACTTCCTTTTACTTTACTAAGTTACTAAAGATACTAATATTACTATTTAAGCTTACTAAGCTAGTTGCTAGCCTTCTTGCCCCTTTAGTTAAGCAAGCCTATTAGTCTTATAGCTTTACTTTAAAGTCTTAGTCTATGCTATTAATGCACTAGCTAGATAAGTATAGCGATACGTCTATAGAACTAGGCGTAGTTATACTAACGTTTAGCTATAACTAAGTTATTAAGGTATAACGCGTTAAGTCTTTACTTACTTTTACTAAATACTACTACGCTAAGCTACGCTTATGCTTTAATTTAAACTAACTTAAGCTTACTATAGTAGTAGATACTAGATGTTTAGATATCTTAGTAGATTATTATTAGTTAAAAGCATATTTGCTAAACGTTAAGTTCTTTAAGTCTAAGAAGCTATACTATATTACTAGTATTATAAAGTACCTTATCTTAATAGAAAAGGTAGACTTTAATTTCTACCTTTATAGCTAGGTAAACAGCGCTAAGGTATTTATATACTTCTACTTAAAGGCTTAGGTAATAAATAACTTATACCTTAACTTACTACTAAGCACGCTGTTCTTTTTTAAATATAGCATTAATATTCTCTACTTTAATTAGCTGCTAGTTATTAGCGCTTATTTTAGCGTAATAGTAAAATTTAATGTCTTTAGTAAGCTAAATAGTACTAAGCTTAACTATTTAAATAGCGCTAAATCTAAAGTCTTCCTTGCCTTTAATAAGTATATTCTACCTTTTATAACTTACTAAGTTTAAGTCTTTTATAACTACCTTCTATAAACTTTACGCTTTAGCATTATACGTACCTACTACTTTACCTCTAATAATCTTTATGTTATTAACTAAGTCTTTACGCTTAATATAAATAGTATATATTTAAAGAGCAGCTAAGTTACTATAGTTAATAAATTAGCTTATTTAATATAACTATAGCAAAAGCAGCGCTTAGGTATAGTAGCTAACTATAATATTAATAAGTCTAAAAGTATATTACTAAGCTAAGCTAAAGTACTTTTTACTTTACGTAGCAAATATATAGATAAGTTTGCTTAGGACGATCTACTAGTAAGGCGTATTATAGATATAAGTAATATAAAGGCGCAAACTAGATTAGTAAACGTTCTAAAAATAAAGTTAAGCAAAAGAAGATCTATAGCTAAACTTAGCAACGTTCTTAAAGTAGCTACTAAAAATAGTATTTAGGTCTATGTAGTAGTTAAAGATAAGGTAGCGTGCTTAGTTAACCTACTTAAATCTTTTAACGTTTAGAAAAACAAAGGCGTACTACTAATACCTAAGGACAAAAAGATACGCGTTAACCTAGTTAAAGGATAGTAAAATTAAGTGCTAACTATTAAGGCGTATCTAATAAGTATTAAAGATAAGAAGTTCTTTAACTTAAAGATAAACCTTTTATATTCTTAAGGTTACGTTAGCTAGATAAAAGACCCTTATCTATTCGTAAGCTTAATGTTTATAGTCTAAAGAATAGTAAGCAATAAAAAAAAAAGGCATATAGTTATAGATCTACGTAAGCTTAACTATATTACTATCTTTAACATTTATCTACTTTCTTTATAAAAGGATATTATTAGTTAAGTTAAAGGAAAGAAATATATCTTTGTCCTAGATATAAGCTAGTTCTTTTATTAGCTACTAGTCTAAGAAGAATATAAAAATCGTATAAGCCTTATTAGTTTACGTAAGCTAGAACAGTCCTACGTAGTAATTATAGGATTTTATAATAGCTTTACTATTACGTAAAGGTTTATAGACTAGTAACTCTTTAATATTTGCTACTTTATTTACGCTTATATTAATAATATAGTTATCTTTAGTAATACCTTTAAAGAGTACTATTAGTACTTTACTAAGTTACTAGCTTGCTTTTAGAAATAGCGTTTTACTATAAACCTAGTTAAATCTTTTTATAAGTTTAGCTTTATTAAGCTCCTTAGGTTTTAGGTTAACGCTTTTAGCTTAGCAACTATAAAAGATAGAATAGCTACTTTACGTAAAATTAAGCTGCCTATAATATTAAGTAATCTTAAAACGTACTTAAGGATAGCTACTTTTCTTTAACGCTTTATATATAAATTCGTAGAAAAAGCAGCGCCCCTTAAGAAATAAAAAGTAGAATTATTAACTTAGCTTTATTAAGCTAGTTAAACTATTAAAGGTAATTAACGCACTTACTAAATAAAAGTAGCTAAAGTAAACTTTACTTTAATGCCCTTAGAATTAGAATCTTTTAGTATACTTTAAGATAAGCTAATAAAACTAAAAATACTATATTACTATAACCTAAACTAGCCCTTATTTATTAAGATAGACGCTAGTAGCAAGGGCATAGGAGTATTTGTCTTCTACCTAAAAGGCAATACCTAGAACAGCTCTAAGATACCTTAGACAAAGGTATAGCTAGTTATGTTCCTTAGCTAGACTACCTTAAACGCTAAAAAGCGTTATTGTTTAACTAAATTAAAGGTTACTTATCTAGTCTAAGCTATCTAGAAGTTATACGTTATAATTTAATTAAACGCTTATCCTATGTTTATCCTTATAGACTATACTACTATAAAAAGCATTATAAGCTATTTGTTTATAACTACCTTTAACGTTATTAAAATAAATATTAGATTAATAAACTCTTTAATATTCTTTAATTAATTTACGCTTAATGTTTACTATATCTTTAGTAAAATAAACCTTATTCTTAACGCCTTATTAAGGTTACTAACTATAAACAACAATAACGCTAGCGCTATGCTAGCTATTAGCAGTAAACTAGATTAAATTTAAGATAATATAGCAAACCTTGCTGTATTTAAGGTTGTTCTTAATAAGGACCTTTACTAAAAGTTTATTAAGGGTTATAATATAAACTATATATAGGTAAACTTACGTAGAAACCTATAGCTATTACTAAACATTTAGCTACCCTTTAAGGTAAACAATAGCTTAGTATATTATTGCTTATAGAAAGGAAAGCGTTGCTTTTGCGTACTAATAATATACGTAAAGCAGCTGTTCTATGTAGTTTATAATAAGAACTTTTACATAGGGATAGCAAAGATGCTTATAAACCTAAATAACTTTGCTTTTAAAGGCAAAGGTTAGCTAGTAAAAAAGTATATCTATAACTGTTAAGTCTACTTCTAAAATAAGACTAACTGTTAGCGTCTACTTAGTAAGTTATAGCTAATTCGCTTACCTTTAGCTCCTTTCTATACCGTTGCTATAGATTTTATTGCTAAGCTTTTATCCTTACCTACTAATTGCTTATTTTAAAAGCTAATAAACTAACTTAGCAACTTAAACGCCTTCTTAATAGTAATATATAAGTTTTCGCAATAAACACTTCTTATCCTTAGCAGTATCTAATACTTAGTAAGAGATTAAGCTATAATGCTTCTATAGATGTGTAACGACCAACACCAGATTAACCCGAGGTTACGTGTACAGTACAGCATATATCTTAGACCGATTATATCTAACGTAATTAAGCTAAGTCTTAGTTCTTGTATATAAAGACCCCTACCTTTTTATATAATTATTGTATAATAACCTTATAACTGTCTTACTTAACAACCTAGTATATTACTATTATTGTTATAAATCCTAAGACTTTTACTATTATTACCTAAGAAGTTATAATAGTAAATATACAATTATATTAAGAAACCTTAGTAATATTAACTAATCTAATTGCTATAGAAAAAGGTAGCGAATCTTTTTTTAGTAGCAAATTTCGTTTACGAACCTACTAAGACTCCTTGTCTTATACTAACAAAAGATAAAAAGAGTTTTGCGACCTAAAGAATTCCTTACGTAACTAGATACGCTAATTAAAAGAGCAAATTTAAAATCTTTATAAGCAGTTAGTATAAATAACTTAAGGAAATTAAAGGGATTTTAAGGATAAATTAGATAATAATAAGATTAAAGTAGAAAAATTTACTAAGTTTACTTTAAATACTTTATTTTATAAGTAAGATAATTAGCTTAACGATCTATAAAAAGCATTTAAAGGGGCTAAGAAAAGATATTAAAAAGATTCTTAAAAGATCTTATTAGCTTTAGATTATATAGATGCTAATTGTTAAGCAAGATAAGATTGTTTCTTTAATAAATAACCTAAGGAAGAAGCACGCTTTATATTAAAGAATAATTAGATCTAGTTTAAAGCATAAACTACTATACTACTTTAAGATATAAAGATTTAAAAGCTATTAATTATAAGCTAAATTAAAAGTATAAAACAGTAAAACAATTAATCTTTAAGGGATTTTTATATTTACTTAAACTCTTTAAAAAAGAACTTTTTTTAAAAGAATAAAAAAGAAAAAGCTTTTTTTTTCTTTACTAAACTATAACCTAAGCTTAAAAATTAAATGTTAACCTAAGGTCTATACCTACTAGTAAAAAGGAAAGAAATAGTTGCTTTTGCTACTTAATTCTAGGATACTATAGTAAGAAAGAGAAAGGACTTAAATCCTTATAAAAGGCAATTAAAAAGGCTATAAAGAGGATATAGATCTAGAGGAAAAGGTTAAGCATAAGGCGCTTATTAGTAAGTATAGTTAAGCAATAAGGATACTAAGACAACTCTTTAATAAAATCTAGTTAAACTAGATAAGAAGGTTTTAACTTACTATACTTATAAAAGCAAATTTTACTTTTAACCTTAATGTCCTTAAAAATCTAAGATTAATAACTTAAAGGGAAAAGGGAAGAAGTTAAACTAATAACCTTTAGTTTAGCTTAATCCCTTAAGGTTACTTTACAATTTTTCGTGCCTATTTCTATACATAGGATAAAAGATATAAGAATAACTACTAACTTTAATAGTAGAGCTAAATTAGACGCAATTAGTATTTAATTTGCGTAAGAACAAGGATTAAAAAAATTAAATAAAATAGTACCTTATATTAATAACGTATTATAAAAAAAAATTAATACTTTTAGAGTATAAAGTATACTAATAACCTTAATAGATTTAAAAGGAATATCTTATACTATTACGTAAAAATGTATAGGTATTAAAAAAAGAAAAAATTTAAGTTTTATTTTGCTTTTAATAGAGATAATAAAAGATAAATTTATTTATTTATATCTATATAATAAAAGTTAGTAGTTTAAATAAGATTTTATAAAGACTACTTTAATTTTAGTTTAATAATTTAAAAAAGAAAAAAGAAAATCGTAAGCAACTATAGCAGTAATTATAGTAGATCTAAACTTAATTTTACTTCTAAACAAAGAAAAGGTTAATACTAATAAACAAGGAAAACTTAAAGAATTAAAGGTATTTAACGATGTCTTTTTAATAAAGAATTCTCGTTTCTTACTATATATTAAAGGAATAGATTATATAATCGATCTTATAGAAGGAGAAAATCTACTATATAAACCTATCTATCCCTTATTACTAGCTAAACTAGAGTTACTCTAAAAATACTTAGACAAAAACCTTACGAACTAACGCATTAGACTATCTAAGAGTCCTACTAAAGTACCTATTCTTTTTATACTAAAGAAAGATAGGAGCTTATGCTTAGTAGTTAATTATTAAGGATTAAACAAGGTTATAATTAAGAATTAATATCTATTACTACTTATTGCTAAATTAATAGATTAAATCTAAGGATACTAATAGTTTACTAAAATTAATATTAAGGATATATATTACTAAATACGTATAAAAGAAGGCGATGAATAAAAGACTACGTTTTATATATAATATAGTTACTACGAATTTATAGTTCTTTTTATAGGATTAACTAATACGCCTATAACGTTCTAAAATTATATTTATTTAGTACTTAGTAATTTACTTAATACTATTTACATTGCTTACTTAAATAATATTTTAATATTTTCTAAGACTTAAAAAGAATATATAAACTATATATAATAAGTACTTTAGAAGCTCTAAGAAAGTAAGCTTTACGCTTATCTAAACAAATACTTATTTTTTAAGAAAGAAGTTACTTTTTTAGGCTTTATTATTTTAAACAAAGGACTAAGAATAATATAAAAAAATGTTAAAGAAATCTAAAATTAAAAAGAACCTATATTATATTATAACATCTAAGTATTTTTAGGATTCTATAACTTTTACTATAGGTTTATTATAGGATATACTAAATTAGTAAGACCTTTATATATGTTGCTTTAAGGATTAGTAGGTAGCAAGAAACTAAGATAAGTATATTTAAATAATAAAGAAAAATAAGCGTTTTATGCCCTTATTAATACCTTTTAATATATACCTTTACTTTAATACTATAAACTAGATTAGCTAATATAAATTAAGATAAACGCGTTAAGGTTTATATTAGCAGCTGTTTTATCTTAACTAGATTTATAGGGGAAATAGCATCTAGTTATATTCTTTTTAAAAGCATTTTATAGTTTAGAATTAAACTATAGTACTCTTAATTAAGAGATGTTAGCTATAATAGAAGCATTTAAATATTAAAGACATTATATTAAAGGAGCTTATAAATTAGTAAAGGTTCTTAGTAACTACTAAAATCTTTAAAGCTTTATAAAGTAATTTAAGCTTAGTAGTTAATAAGCTTATTAATATATATTTTTAATACTATACAATTTTACTATTAAACATTAATCTAGAAAAACAAATCTAGTAAATAGTTTATTAAGATAACTTAACTATAAGTTAGATCGTCCTAATGTAGTAGAATTTTCTATAGAACTGCAAAAATAACTTTAAGTAGTATTAGAAAGGAGATAGAAAGGTTACGATTCCTTTACGTTTCTATATAGTTAATGCATAGATATATATAATAAGATGTTTAATTAAGGACCTAGATGTATATAAGCAATTACCTAGAACAAAGCAAAAGAATCGCTAGCTTATTAAAGCGTATATAAACTAGTATAAAACTCCTTGCTTTAGCTTATTAAAGACAGTTAATATATAGATTCTAAGATTAAGCAATTAAAGCAAAAAGCTTTAAATAAGTAAAGCATTAATTATAATCTATTATTATTTAAAGGTAAAATAATAATTTTAAACAAGAATTGCCTTTAAAACAAGCTATTATAGCTATACTATAATAATCTATTAGTAGGTTATTTTATAGAAGTAAAAACAAATAAGCTTTTATCTAAAAGATTCTTTTAGAAAAATATATAGCGAAATGTTAAGGAATACATTAAGTATTGCTAAGTTTGCTAAGGATAGACAGTAAAAAGGCATTAACCTTTTAGTAAACTTAAATCGCTGCTAATTCTATTATAACCTATAAAAGAATTAATAATAGATTTTATTATAGGACTACTAAAAGTTATTTTTTAAAATAAAAAGGTTAATAAAATTTTAGTTATTATTAACTGTTTTATAAAATTTGCTTTATATTTTATAATTTTATTATATATTACTACTATTAAATTAGCAAAGCTTTTTTATAATAAGGTAGAACTTTAATATATAGGTTTACTAGATAGTATAGTAATAGATAAAGGATCTTTGTTTACTAGTAGATTTTAGTTATCTTTTTGTTACTATTTAAGGGTATAAAGACGTCTTTCGATAGCTTTTTATCCTTAAACTAATAAATAAACAGAGAGAATAAACTAAACTATAGAACAGTACTTAAGATGCTTTATAGATAAAAATTAGAAAAACTAGCTAAGACTATTAAGAATAGCACAATTTGCTACTAATAATGCTAAATTAAAGATAATAAAGATCTTTCTTTTTAAAGCCCTTATAAGGTATTTACTAGATTTTTATGTTAACGTTAAGGACAACGTTCTTTAGGAAGGGGTCCTAGATATAAAAATCTATATTAAAAGACTTTAAGAAACCTAAGAAAAAATAAAAAAGAATTAAAAGATTATATATAAAAAGTAAGCAAAATACTTTAATTAATAGCATTAAGAAATAGAATTTAATATAAGAAATCTTATATTATTATCTATAAAGAACTTTTAATTCCTTAAAGAATCTATAAAGCTTATACTAAAACGTATTAGGCCTTTAAGGATAATAGAGAAGATTAGAAAGTAAGCGTATTGTTTTGTAATACTAATACTATATAAGGATATATATAATATGTTTTATATAAGCTTACTAGAATTATAGAATAAGACTATAGATAAAAAAGATAAATTATTACTAATGCTTTTACTAAAAAAGAATAATAAATAGTAGGAAATTAAATTTATTAAAGATTATAAAAAGCAAAAGAAGTAAACGCTTTATTTAGTTAAATAAAAAGAATAGCCTGCTAAGTATAATAAGTAAGTATCTAAAAGCAATATAAATATACCTTAAATCTTTAACAAATATGCTAAGTAAAATAATGTTTAAAAGCAAAAAAGCAAAGCAAAAAGAAAATCTTAATAAGCAATAGAAGATAAGCAAAAATACTATAAATACTATAAAACTAAAATCTTTTAACTAATAGGATAACTATGTATTATATTATTATAAAAGGCTTGCTATAATAAAGTAGCTTAGGTTATGTTGTTAGCGTTAAGGGGGCTTGTACCTTAAGGCTTATTAACTAATGCCTTTAAAAAGGTAGCGTAAAATAAAAAAAACGCGCTAAATAAGGCAACGAAATTCTTATTAAAAGAGTTAAGATAAAGAACTATTAGAGATTACTAATAAGCAATCTAAGCAGTAGTCTACTAAAAAGTTAGCGAATATATTATAAAAAGGATCTAAATATATACTATAGAAGGCAAGAGTAGCTTTAATAAGGCATTCTATAGCATCTTCTTAAACGTAACATAAGCTAAATATATATCTATTTTCTAGGACTAGAAGTTAGTAAGTATTAATGCAGAGGAAAGAACGATTTACTTACGTTACGTAAACGATAAGGACCTATTTACTGCTAATAAGAGGTATACTACTTATATACTTACTTAAAGCACTTTATTAGATTACTAAGCGCTTTAAACTAAATTAATAAAGTAGTAGCATTAAAAAAACAAAGATCTATAGCAATGTTATAGGTTTAAGTAAATCTATAAACGTTAATAAGCAGATTCGTAGTATTAACGCTTATATTAAACAACGTATATATAAATAAAATATAATTAGTTAAATTATTATAGTTGCTATATATTATAGCTATAATCTAAAGAAGTTAGCATAAAAACGTAAAAGAAACGTAGACATATACCTAGTTGTATAGATACTTTTTGCGCTAGTAAAATATATATTATATATATCTTTTATTAAAACATTTAATACTAAGAGGAGTAGTCTAAGCAGCAAAACTTTATAGATTCCTTTAATAAGCATAACTTATATATTTATAATACTAAAGGAGATTAAGAATACCTTCTTTGCTAAGCTTAATATTAAAAAATAGCATAAGAAGCAGAAAAGGACTTAGAGGAAGAGGTAGTAAAGGACTAAGAGGTAAAGGTAGAGGTAAAGGTATAAGGGAAAAGGAAAAAGAAAAGGATAAACCCTTATTGTTTCTATTAAGTAAAGGAAGTACTATAAAAGGGGGTATACTATTGTTTAGATTAATAAGAAGAAGAGTATTAATAGGTAGGACAATAATAAGGGGATTAGTAGCTAAACTAGTACTGTTTTTATTAGCAAACCCTAAAACACTAAGAAAGGAAGTTAAGTCTATTACCTTATTATTATTGTTATTATTGTTATCCTTATTATTAATGTTTATAAGGAAATTATTAAGATTATAAGATAATTCTCTTATAGGTTTTAAACGTTAAGTATTTACTATTTATAAAGGAAAAAGCTAACGCTGCTTTTTTAAAGCAAGAAGAGAACGTATAAATAAGGTTATACGCTTATTTTAGGTAAAACTTAGCTAATCTTTTATAAAAGGGATAGCAATATTTAATAAAATAATATATAAAGCTGTTTAATATAATTAGAGACATTCTATGTATAAAAAGGATACGAAAATATACTAAAGTATATAAAAAAGGTAACAGCTATAGCAAAGGCAAAACATAGTATAAGATAGTACTTGCCTACGAAAGAAGATAAGCATTTAGCTTTAATAAGGAAGAAAAAAGAGCAAGATTCCTTAACTGCTTAAGTGTTTTAGCTATAAGCTAAGGAGGTATTAATATAATAATAATAAAGTATTTATAAAACGCTTAAATAAATATTATAAAAGAATTATAATAAAAAATAAAAATAAAAAGGATATAAACAAAAATATTAATAATAAAAAGAAAAAAAACAAAAATAAAAAGCAATAAAAGGTAACTTAATTTATGCTATAAAGCTAATTAGTAAATAAAGCGCAATTACCTAAGAAACGCAATTAGTAACGCATAGAAATAAGTATATACTAATTACTACTTATTTTCTTTGTTTAATCTAAAAAGGAAGGAATAACCTATCCTAAGGAAGGAGCATTGTAATAGAAACTACGTTATAGATAACGCGCTTAAGGAGGGGATAGCTATAACGACTAACACTAGATTAACCTAAGGTTACGTATATAGTATAGCATATATCTTAGACCGATTATATCTAACGTAATCGGGCTAAGTCTTAGTTCTTGCATATAAAGACCCCTACCTTTTTATACAATTATTATACAATAACCTTACGACTATCTTACCTAACAACCTAGTGCATTACCGTTATTGTTATAAGATGCTATACCTTTATAATTAAAGTATTCTAAAAAAGATTATTTTTAACTAAGATAGTAAGTTTATGTTTAATTTTTAGTAGTCCTTTTTTAACTTAACTAAGACTAAACTATTGTTTAGTACTAGCTACTACTTATAATCTAATAAGCTGTTAAAACGTAAGAACTAAATAGTAAAGATTACTATTTGCTATTATACTATAACCTTTAATATTCCTTAGGTTTAGATTATACTATCCCTTTAGTTCTATTTAAACAATAGCGTTAGCTTACTAATTAGCGTCTTTTTTAATAAACTAGTCTATAGTTTTAAGCCTATAAAGCTTTTTAACTATTTAACCTTAAATATAGTTAAATTAGATTAAGACGCCTTAAATACTTTATAAAGGATACTTTGCAAAAACGCTTAAATATTATTAGATCTAGCCTTTATATAAGCAAAACGCTAGTATAACTCTAAACATTAGTAATAGTAATTTAAGCTTAGCAACTTAGCGTACCTTTGTTTATACTATAGCTACTACCTTCTTAGTAAGCTACTATAAAAGTAGTTATAGCAACGCGTAGGGCCCTTTTACGTAATTAAGAAGGTAAGTAGCTTAGCATATTGCCTTAACCTGCTAACAGCTTAGAAAATTTATAACGTTATATTAATCGCTTATCTATTCTTTGCTTTAGATAGCTTTAACCCTTTTAGCTAAGAAACTATACCCTTTAAGCTAGTAATAGTTAATAACTAAGAATAATAAGAAATTAAAAAGATTATTAAAGCTTACGTTAACTACTGCTTACGCTAACCTATAATAAAATACTTAGTATGCTAAAAGAGATTTAGTACTAAAAACAACTAGTAAGTATATTATAGAGAGCTAGTACTTACTATAGTAAACGTACTATATAATTTTAAAGCTACCTATCTAAAGAATAAGCTTAATAAGAAAGGTATTATAAGTAAGTTACTACTACTACTATTGCTACTTACGCTACCTTTAACGCCTACGCTACCTTTAACGTTGCTTACCTCTTAAGGGAAGATAAAGTTAGGTATTGTTATTAAGGTACTACTACGCTAGTTATATAGTAAGCTAGTAGTTTAACCCCCTTTAGGTAACAAGTACGTACGCTAGCGTCTATCCTACGCCCTTTTACTTTTAGCTTACGTACCGCGACCGCGTTTACTACCTACTAGCGTAGCTTTAAACTGCTTCCTTTAGCCCTTTTTATTGCTTTTCTTATTTTATTATCTTTCTTTTATTTACCTTTTTTACGCTACTATTCTTAGCTAACTTACTGCTTAGCTAAAATGCTAATAAAGCAAGCCTTATTGCTAAAGCTATTTAATTAGCTAAAGGTACCCTTTAGCAGCTAGGTACATAGAATTGCTATTTTTAATACTATTTAAGACCTACTAGCGTACTTTAATTAGAACGCTCTCTGCTATAATAGCTAAGATATACTTACTATAGCTAATAATAATTAATAAGCCTATAAGAAGGTAGTAGCTACGTTTTTTTATACCTATAGCGTAGAACTTAACGAAGTGCTATCTTACTATAAGGCTAGCGTAAAAGCTGCTTTCTTTAGCAACGTCCTTATAGTTAAAACAGCCTTAAGCTAAAAGAACTACCGTAACCTATGCTATAAGCTAGAAGCTACGTAAAACGCCTTTATTTATATAGGCTATGTTTATTGCTTAGTAGCCCTAGAATTAGTTATAGTTAGTATCCTACTATATTATTGTTAAATACTATACTATAGCGTAAACAAAGTTACTAAATTTATATTAAAATTAAGCATATTAAAATACGTTTTTACTACGATCTACTACTATAAAGCTAGCAATATATACGTCTTTTATATTACTTATAACTTTAATGCTAACGTTGCTAAGTTTAACTAAGCTTCTTCTAAGAGTAATACTAAGTATAGTAACAAAGCTACTATTAACTTATTTATTAATAAAAATAAATCTAAGTATACCCTTTTAAAAGCAAAATTAGCGCTTCTTGCTTACTTAAAGAAATATAAAAGGACTTAAAGCTATTATATACGCTATACCCCTTTAGTAAAGCAAACTATTAAAAGCTACTATATAATTATAAGGGCTAAGGTAATTAATAAATATAAAGGTACTATTAATAAGATAAGGGACGCCTAAACTAACAACAAGGGCTTAGTAATAGATATGTTTATACTAGAAACAGTAGCTATACTGCTACTAAATATAAAAGCTTGCTTAAGAATATAAGCTTGCTTCTAGAATAGAACGAAGCTAGTAGAACTAGTAGATATAGTAAAAAAAGATAAAGACTTACTGTCTTAGATTATAAAGGAGATATAGGTAGAAGGTTAAAGCTAGAGCTTATTAGATCTAATAAAGACAGTTATTAGTAAGCTAAAGGTGCTTATTATAAGCATAGTTAATAAGGAATATAAGATAGCTCTATAAGTTATTATAGCTTAGATCTATAAATGCTTTTATAACTAAAGGGCAAAGCTCTTTAACGACGCTAAGATATACGCAAAAGGCTATAAAGTATTTACTAAGATCGTAACTTAACTAAAGACAATAGCTACAATAAAGGTATAACAGCTAAATAAGAAGTATAGATAAGTAGAATAGGATATAAGGAACGTAAGGTAATTAAAACGATTACGTCTCTTTTAAAGGTAGTATATATAACAAGAAAGATAAGATGTACTTAGTAAGGCAAAAGATATAGTAGGTTGCTAATACAATAAGACAAGTAGACTAGATAAAAGAGACAAGCCCTTGTCTTAGAGACAGAGAATTAGACTCTTTTACATATACGATCGTACCCCTACGTTACGCATTCGCTATAACAAACTTTAACGATGTTATATACTTCTACTACTGCTAGCTTATTAGCTATATTATAGACTACAATAGTAAGCAATACGTAATAGTATTAGACAATAAAGCTATAGCCCTTTCTGCCTTCTTTACTAATAACTTTAACCTTAATATATTAAACTTAGTAGTAAAAGAGGTAGTTAATATACTAAACAATACTATTCGTAAGCGCTTTGCTAGTATTTTTAAAGCTACTATAGTAAAGAAAGGCTTTACTAGTAAACTAAACAATATCCTTAAGAGATTAACAACTGCTAAAGTATAAGTTTATGCTAATAATAAAGTAAAGTTTTCTTAGCTTGTTAATATCTTTAACTCCTTTAACATTTAAAAGGATAAGAGCGTTTTACTGCTCTTAGATAATAAGAAAATACGTATAAATTTAGTCTAAGACTAGTAGAGTTAGATTACCTTTACTAAAGTATACCTTTTTAGCATTAAGGACTATAAATTTATTAACTATAAGATAGAAAAGATATACGCTTAAGGGAAAGCAAGTTAGATAAAGGTACTATACCTTTTCGTAAGCTTAATGTTTATAGTTTAGCGTACTCCTAATAAAAGCTATATAGTCGTTAATATATATAAGTTAAATAAAATTATAGTACTAAACGTTTACCCTTTACCTTTACAAAAAGACATTATTTCCTAGGTCTATAGCAAGCACTATATAATAGTCCTTAACGCTAGTTAATTCTTTTATTAACTGCTAGTTTATAAAAACTATAAGAACTATATAGTTATTATAAGCTACTAAGGACTTAAGATACTTTACATTGTTATTATAGGTTTTAAAAATAGCCTTGCTTTTGCTTAACGATTTATAGACTAGCGTTTATATAAAATGCGCTACTTTATACGCGCTTATATTAATAATGTTATTATTTTCTTTAATAACTTTAATAACTACTATTACTACTTTTACGCTATGCTTAAACGTTTTAAGAAACTCTAATTAGCTATAAACCTTATAAAGTTATTCTATAAATACTGCTTAGTATAACTCTTAAGATTTTACGTTAATGCCCTTAGCCTTACTATAATAACTAACTAGATCGCTGCTTTATTAAATGTAAGGGTTAGTAAGGAAGAGAGTAACAGAGTACTGCACGAAGACGACCTGTATTACAACGTAAAGGTAGAATTGTATTGTTATTAATCGCTAGCCTTTTCTCCTTCTTTAGCTAGCTCTCCTCTCTCTTATAGCCCCTTCTACCTTATATTAGCCCTGCCTTTAGGCCCTTTTCGGTGCTTCCTTGTCCTTAACCTAAGTATAGAACCTGCCTTAAGCTGCCCTTGTCCTTAACCTTGCTGCTGCCCCCCTTTAGCCTAGCTGCCCCTTTAGCTCCTTATTAGCCTCCCTTCCTTATTGCCTTGCTTAATAGGCCCCTTATTAGCAGCAACCCTTATTGTTTAGGCCTGCTTTGTTATTGTTACTTAATAGGTTGCTTCTTTTTCTATAGCGTCGTTTTAACGCTTATTCTACCCTTTGTTAATCCTTCCCTTTTGCTACGCTACTTACGCTTTATGCCTTATATATAGTTCCCTTATATGTCTTAGGCTGCTTTACGATTTCCTTAGTTAAGCTGCATTTGTTTTACCCTTATTACTACTCCTTTTTTTTTTCCTTTCTATACGTTCCTATTGTTAGCTATATAGTTATCTTCTTCTTAATCGTTACGTTGCTTCTTCCTTTAGATTTGCTTCTTGTTTAGGTTAGTATTAGCGCGTTGCGTCCCTTTCTTTGTTATATAGAGCCTAGGCTACCTACGTATATACGCGCTGCTTTATCCTATGCTACTAGCGTTGCGTTCTTTATTTTTTAGCTTTTTTTTACGTTTATTTGCTTATTATACTTTAGCTAATTATAAATCGTTCCTTTTATTAGCTGCTAATTGCTTATTTTCTACGGCGTACTATTATTTGTCCTACCTTTATAGCTACTTAATTAGTAGTCCTTTGTTTAACGCGTAATTACTTCTTTTTAGTATATATATTTCCTTTTTATCCTTTTTTCCTTTTGTTTTTCTTTTTTTCCTTTTTTTATTATTAACCTTCTATCTTTTACCTTTATCTTTTCTTTTTATTCTTTTTTTGTCTTATCTTTATCCTTTCCTCTTTGCTTTATTATAGCTTCCTTTACTAACAAAAGCAAGGCCTTTGTTTACTATTCTTTCTACTTATACCTTAACAATAATAAGGGTAAGGTTGCTATAGACCTTATACCCTCTTGCCCTATTAAACGTACTAAGCTCTTATATATTCTTATCCTATGTTAGCACGTCTTAGGTTAAGGTAGTTACGTACCTAAGCTGCCTTTAAGCAAGGTTTAGGTCTAGGTGCTATTGTTAACTTTCCCTTTTTTAGTAGTAAGATTAAGTCTACTACTAAGCGCCTTTGTTTTTCCTATCCTTTTCCCCTTTTACTTTTACTTCCTTTTAACGTTAAAGAAGATACTTTTAAAGACGTTCTTAAGGAAGACGCTAAGCTTAACAATAACAACAACAACAATAATACTGCTAAGTATAAGGCGTAGAAGGACAAGTTTAGCTAAGAGCTAGCTTGTTTATAGACTTCTCCCTTTGCTTTATGCCCTTTGTCTAAGAAGGCTATAACCTTAAAGGCTACTGCTACCCCTAAGGCCCCTTATAAGAAGCTAATCTTATTTATCTTTTTTTTGTTCTTATATCTTTTTTTCTATAAGCTAACCTTAGGCTACGATATAGCTATAACTATATCTATACTATATATATTAACTACCTTTGTACATAGACTCTTAGGTCTGCCCTCCTTAAGCTCTATAAGTCTAACGCTAGTTAGTGTTTCCTTTTTCTTTGTTTTTTTTTCTTTCCTTTGTTTTAACCCTTTCCCTTTGCTAAGCGCTACTATAAAGTACTAGCTGTATACCTATAGTAAGAACCTCTACGTCCCTATAAACAATAACATTGCCTTAGCCTACGCTGCCCTTTAAGCCTGCTTTTAGGCTATCTCTTTTAACGAAGACAAAGCTATCTATTGCTAACGCGCCTTTAATAAATACTTTGCTTCCTGCTATAAAAATATATAGCTTGCTAAGTCTAAAAGCAGCAAGACTACGCGCTAACTATCCCTTAAGCGCAAGCTAACCTTGCCTTACACTAACGCTGCCTCCTCTTAGTCTTAGCCCTAGCCTTAGCCCTAGCCCTAGCCCTAGCCTTAGCCCTTTCCCTTAATAGTCCCTTACCCCCTCGCTAACCGCTAGCTTTAGACCTAATATAAGGTCTAAAAGGAGTTACATCTAACTCTTAAGCTTAAGAAGAACAACCTACTATACTACTTACTACTTATAGTAGCTTTAAAGATAGTACATAACCTAATCCTTAGCAGTAAGTTAAGTAACCCTATTAATAACTTAACTCTAGGACTATAAAGTTTTAGCAGCCTTTTAAAATCTAGTAATTCTAACCTTTTATGCTTATCTTTAGTACAAAGAAGAAGAGGTAGTAAGGCAGTTAAGGACCCCCCCCCCCCTCCTCCTTATAGTTAGATTTACCTTTAGCAAGAGAAGAAGAGGTAGCGTAAAAGGTAGTGTAAAAGGCCCTTAAACCCTTACTATAGTTAGGGGTAGTTTTAGCGTTAAAGTTAATTTGCTTCTTTTTTGTTTATATACCTACATTTTAAGCTATGTATTTTACGTATAAAGATAGGTCCTAATGTTAAGTATTACTATACTAAGACTTTGTCTTATATTTGCCTCTAAGCTTTGCTTTATACTCTTTAACTACCCCTTAATCTATAAAATCTAACTTCTTTGCTTAAGAGTTCTTGCTGTTTAGGTACCCTTCTTACTTTATAAGGTAGAGCTATTTTTAGCTTATGTACTTATACCTTATAATTTTCTTAACCTTAAACGTTTCTTTTACTATAAAGGGGTAGTCTATTAGCTCTATTAGCTGCTTATTATAGCTAGTATATAGTTTAAGGATTAATGTATAAAAAACATTATAAATATAGACTAACGTTAAGAAGTAAAGGCAGTATACTAAGCTGCTAGTACTAACAATGTCTTTAACTTAATAGGGGCTAGCGTATTTCTCTATAAGCTTTTACGTAGGTTAGCAAAGGTTAAGGTTACGCGTTAAGATTAGTACCTAGTTGCTAACTTTAAACGTTTTCTTTTCCTACTTTTTGTTATAATACTCCTTCTAGTCCTTTTATGCCCTTTAAAGCAACGTTGCTATAACCTTTTTCGTAGCTAATATCTCCTTTACCTGCTCTGCTGTGTTATTGTTTAAACCTTATATTGCTATACTGTTTATCCTTAGCATCTCTAGCTAGTACCTTATTAAAAGGAACGCAAAGGATTCGCTAGTACTGCTATGCTAGGCGGTGTTATAGGCGAACTTTACTAAAGGTAGCTTATTTACTTAGTTAAGCTATTCCTTGCTATAGAAGGCGTAGAGGTAGTGTTTAACGAGCTAATTTTAGCGCTTTATCTACCTATTTATCTATAGGTAAAATGCTATACTAAGTTGCCTTAAGCACCCTAAGAGGTAGTAAAAACTTCTCTAAAACTTGCTTATAAATACTAATCCTTTGTTTATAACTATCCCTTAAGGAATACTATATCTTTTATATACGTGCTTAAGCATTAGGTTCGCTAGCCTATTGCTTATAATTCTTTTATAGGTTAAAACGTAGAAGGTATACTTTATAAAGCAGTTAATAATAACTAAGATTAAGTTAAAGGTTTTACTTTAGCTTTACATTAAAGGTAAGTTTATAATAAAGTTTATTAATATTTCTTAGAAAGGTGCTTTAAAGACTAAGAGCAGCGTAAGTTCGCTGTAGGGTTAGTAATGCCTTAGCTTTATAGTTTAGCAGCTATTGTAGGTCTAGACGTATTCTTATATATCCTACGTTAAACCCCTTTAGAAGTAGTTATAAGCTACCTTCTGCAACGTATAGTATACGCCTTAATAACTAGCTAAAAGGTTATTATATAGTAATATTAGTATCTTTGTTCTTATGCTATTTAGTACGTAGACCTAGCCTTAGAACCGTACTAGCTTGTTAATACCCTTCTCTTACCCTTTCCTTCTCTTACTATTATTATCCTTTACTAGTCCTACCCTTCCTTTCTATAAAGTACATAAAAAGGCATCCCTTCCTTAAGTATTCTATAGAGCTTTAAGGAAGGTTATAGCTTCTTTAGGCAACGCTTTAGCTGTACTTTAAGGGGGGTTTAGCGTGCTCGTTGCTTCCCCTTAGGTTGTAAGCTCTAGGCAAACCTCTATCCTTTTTATAAGTAAGACAGCGTTAAGCGTAACCTAAATTACCTTTGCTTTACCTTTAGTATTACTTTAAGCTAAAGGGTCTTTTCCTTTTACCTTACTTCTATAAGCTACTGTTAGCCTTTTGTCTTCCTCTCTAAACCTCTTTAAGAACTTTAAGAAGTACGTCCTTTGCTCCTTTTCTTTCTTTTCTTTATTATAAAGGTCCTTTTGCTATAATAGGCTATTTACTAGATTCTTCTGCCTTAGCTAGTATTCGATCTAAAAGTTAAACGGGCTTAGGTAGTTTAAAGCTTTAGCTTAGTAGCTAGATAACTTTGTTTTCTTAGTAAAGTAGCTATAGTTAAGGTAGTCTATAATAACTTAGATCTTATATACTACGTATATAAGGTAGTAGCGCTAAGCTATAAAAGCTTTAATAATTACTAGTATCTTAGCGTTTAGTATAGCGTATTAGAGTTTAGCCTTTTTTAGCTTTTTTAATAAGTAAGCTATAGGGTACTATTATCCTTTATGTTATTACAAAAGGATTGCTTTTATTATAAAGTTAAAGGCGTCTATCTTAACTTTTGTAGAGCGCTTAAGGTTAAAGTAACATAGCACTAGCTCTTTAGTAAATTTCTTTTTAAAAGCGCTAAAGGCATTAAGCTCTTTTGCCTTAAGTTTAACAGGACCTTGCTATACGCTTTTAGTTAAGTTAGTAAAAGGCATAGTAATCTTACTATATCCTTTAATAAAGCAGCAGTAGAATCTAGCAAAGCTTAAGAACGCCTAAATATTTTAAATACTAGCTAGTACTAGCTACTCCTCTATAGCCTAAACTTATTCTAGCTTTATATAGACCCCTTAGGGGCTAACGATAAACCTTAGGTAGGATATAGTCTAAACTTAGAATTTATATTTTATAAAGTTTATAAAGAAGCTTTTTTTCTAGAGGCGTTTAAGGACTTGCTAAACGTACTACGTATATTCCTTAGGGTTACTACTATAGATTAGAATATTATTTAAGTAGACGATGTAAAACTAGTTTACGTAGCTAGCTAAGACGTTATTAATGTATTCCTAGAACGTAGCTAAGGCGTTAGTAAGCTTAAATAGTATTACTAAGTATTTAAAGTGTCTATATTAGCACTAGAAAGCCGTCTTCTACTTGTCTTTAGCCTTAATATAGATCTAGTAGTATACATCCTTAAGGTTAAGCTTTATAAAGACTTTAGCGCCTTATAGTTAGTCTAGAATTTTATAAATTAGTAGTAATAAGGCAATATTCTTTTAGGTTACCTTATTTAACGCCTTATAGTCTACGTAGAGCTAGAGCTTTCCCCTTTTCTTTAGGATAAAGAGTACTAGAGCCTTAATTAGACTAGTTAAGCGTCTAATCTATCCCTTTTTTAATAAGCTTTTAAGGTATTACTATAGTACTTTAAGCTCTTTTAAGGTAAAAGAGTAGATAGGTCTTTATAAAAGGAGCTTTCTTTTAGCTAGTTTAATAGCATACGTTTATCCTATAAGCAAAGCAAGCTTTACTACTTCCTTGTTTAAAAACACTTAGTTAAAGTCTTAATATTTAAAAGGGAGCGTTAGTATAGGTTTATTATTAGCTTGTTTATTCTTTAGAGGAGGGTTAAAGGAGTTAAGTAGCTTAAGGAGGATAATAACTTAGTGTAGCATTTAGCTAGCTATAAGCGCTTGTTAAGCCTCCTTTAGCGTGTCTACGAAAGTTATACTATTGTACCTTAAGGGGAAGTTCTAGGTATTATTTTTTTAATTAATCTATAGGTTAGCTTCCTAGAACTAAGGTTAGCTAAGGATTATATCTTCTAGTATCTTAACAACAATATACTAAAGTTAGCCCTTCTTCTTTACCTCTTAGTTATCTTTAATTTTAAGGAGCAGTAAAGCTTAGCTATATACCTATACTAAGGGTCCTTTAGCTATTGTATAGACCTTAGGTATAAGGGACAGCGCTAGTAAGTTGTTTAGTATTTAGGAGCTAATAAGCGTAGCGTTGCTGCTAAGGTTAAAAATTGCATTAAAGGTAGTCTAGGTCCCCTTTGTTTAGAGGCGTACCTTCCTTATTATAATAAGGTCTAGACTAGCGAGTTCTTAGATACGTTAAACGGCTAGCTCTACGTTGCTGCTAGTAGCAGCTAAGGGTTAAGATAAGGTACTATTACTGTTTAGGGGGGCATAGGTATATTATTAAGTTGTATAAGTCTTACTAAAGCACTAAGTATAGTCTAAGGCTTAGCAGTTAGCAATAATATATAGGCCGTTGTATTTAAAGTATCTGTTGTTTAGGTACTATAGCTAAGGTTGCTAAGGCTTCTATAGGCATTTAGTTCCTTTAATAACCTTGCTATAAGTTAGCTTTATCTTAGCTTCTATAGGTGCTATGCTAAGTTTTAGCGTCTTATAGCTAAGGATTAAGTCTACCTTTACTCCTTATACTTATATTTTATGCTAATTCTAAGGGATGCTGCCTTAAAGGATCTTGTCTACTAATTCTAAGTAAAGTTTTACAATAAGGCTACTAATTTAGAAGCTTATTAAGAAGGGGTTAGCTAGTTCTTATTCTATACTTTTAAAGAGGTTAAAGAACGTCTAAAAGCTCTGCTTATTAGTCTATGTTATCCCTATAAGCTTAGTTATAGCGTAGTAGCTCTAGGTATATTTGTTTTTAAACCTAGATTTAAGCTAGGCTTAGAAGTTAGCTTAAGTAATGCGTTAGTAATTACCTTAGTATTTATTTTAAAGGAAAATAGTAAAGTACTTAAAAGGCTTAAGGTTTAGTCCTTTAACTGTAAAAGCTACTTAAGCTATATCTGTTTTAAAGTCTAGGGGGTAGGTTGCGAATCGTAGGGAAAGGCTAGTAAAGAAGCCCTAGAGGTTAGCCTATAATTTTCCTTTATACTTTAGGGAGGTCTGCTACTACGTTAAGCAAAACTTACTGTTGTTTTAGGTACGCTTTAGCTCTTATAGTTTAGTTATAGCTATTATAGAGGCAAAGAGTTTATATCCGGTTAGGTCTAAGGTTATAGGTTATCTGTTCTAGACTACTACTTAGTATTTACGCTTCCTTTAGAGCTATTGCTATTATATCTTATCTTAGATTAGTTAGTTAAGCTTTACCTTTAAAGCTTAGGCAACGTTTACGCAAAGTATAAACAATTGCTACACAGCTATTAAGTTAATAAAGCTTAGGTTACCTATAATAAAGTTTAGTTGTTAAGCGCTAGTAAGCATTTTAGCAAAAGCTTAGTGCTTATTTACGCTAAATTTATAGCATAGTAGATCGTTTAAGGAAGGCGTATTAGCTGCTACGTAGCTACTACGTTAAGTAGAGTTTAATACCGTTAAGGTAGCTAATCGTTAAGTAGGGTTAGCTATAGCTTTACTATAAGTAGTTATTATCTTTAGACTGCTGTTAGTTGTTCTTTGTCTTAGAAGGAGAAAGCAATTAAACTATAAAGGTTAGTAAAGAAAAGAGTAATAGAGTACTATATAAAGATAACTTATATTATAACGTAAAGGTAGAATTATATTATTATTAATTGCTAGCTTTCTTTCCTTTTTTAGCTAGCTCTTTTCTCTCTTATAGCCCCTTCTACCTTATATTAGCCCTGCCTTTAGGCCCCTTTTAGTGCTTCCTTGTCCTTAACCTAAGTATAGAACCTGCCCTAAGCTGCCCTTGTCCTTAACCTTGCTGCTGCCCCCTTCTAGCCTAGCTGCCCCTTTAGCTCCTTATTAGCCTCCCTTCCTTATCGCCCTGCCTAACAGGCCCCTTATCGGCGGCGACCCTTATCGTTCAGGCCTGCTTCGTTATCGTTACTTAACATTAAAACTAAAGATGCTTTATACCTTTAGCAACCTTAAGACCTATTTAAGTATAGTAACATTTCTTTAATAGTCTGTTTACTGCTTTATAACAAAGGCTAAACCTCTTAAACAATAAAAAAAAGAAATGCTTATTAGTATATAATAGAAAAGATAGAAACTAAACAGCAATAAATAGGTACGCTAAGCTAAAGTATTAAAAGTAACCTTTGTTTTAACTAAGAAAAAAAAGAAAGCTTTTATAAAGCTTTAGTACTATCTAACTAAAGAAATATAACTTTTTTACTATAACCTTAACTATACTTTATTCGTTAAAATAAACGTAAGCAGTAAAGGTCTAAGGGTCTTTGTTTTCTACGTTAAAGGTAATACCTAAGACAAGTTAATCTATACTATCCTTATATTAAAAGTATAACCTATTATATTCTTAAGCTGCTAGCTAACGAAATTAAAGACCTTTTACTAACCTATAGAAATAAAAGTTACTTACCTTGTCTAAGCTATTTAAAAACTCTACGTCTTAATCTAGTTAAACAAGGCCCTTATTAAAGTCCTTATAAACTACTTAGCAATAAAAGGCATCGTTGCCTACTTTAGCATAATAATATTAGATACAGTTAAATTAAATACCTACTTAATAAACGCTTTTATCTACTTAAGTTAATTTAGCTTTAACGTACTTTATATCCTAAGCAAGTTAAATTTCGTCTTAGACGCCTTCTCTTAACTATTAATAACTAACGCTACCTTACTAAACTCTAATTCTTTTAATAAATTAAATAATATCTAAGAAAGATACGTATACCTCTTAGCTAGTAAAGTTATAGTTAATAACAAGTAGCGCGTAAAGCTCTTTAAGGGCTATAAAGTAGATAAGCGCTAAGCTAAGTGTATTAAGATAGTAAAAGCTTATAATAAGGCTGCTACTAATAAAGCTGCTTAAGGTACCTTAAAAAGGAGTAGGATTAAATTACTTTTTATACTTATTAATAGACTATTATACTAACTACGCTAAACACTACCTAAGAGACTTTATATCTTTAACAATTACGTTAAAGACCTACTTAAGATAGCTTATAACTAAGAATTCTACGCTAAAGTTACTAAGGTTACTAAGACCTTAGACTGCTTTAAATTCTATAGTAAGATAAAGAAAATTAAAGTATACGTTGCTTACTACTAAATATACCTTAAAAACTAAACTAATTGTATAAAACTACTAAGTAAGCTTTAACTAATCTAGTCTAAACCTTAACCTTTTTATACTATTGCTATAGACTTTATAGTTAGCCTCCTAAAGGTTCCTATAGCCTAGTCCTTTTAAAAGCAGTTTTTATAATAAAGAAACCTTAACGCCCTTATAACAGTTACGTATAAATTCTTTTATAAGTTAATCCTTATCTTTAGTAGCATAAAATACTTAGCCTTAGATTAAGCCTAGATGTTCCTTTAGATAGTAATAATCTATAATTAAAGCATACTTAAAAATATTATTAGTAATAAAGATAGCAAATTCCTTTTAGAGTTCTAGAGGGTACTGTTTAAGTCCTTAAGGATGCTGTAAGAAGAGCACTCGAGGACCGGAAGGTCTAAGTATGGAGGTAGTATTGCTGTAAGCACTAACGTATAGAGACAGAGTCTAAAGGGTATACTAAAGGATGCCTACTCTTAAAAGGAAAAAGGAAGAGTAAAGTTTATATAATATATATACTTACCCCTACGTTATTTAAGTCCCTAAGTCTAGCTTATATAATCTATAACTATATAATAGTTATAAGCTTATATAGTTTAAAAAAGAAACTAAAAACTTTTAATAAACTAAGCTTTATAATTACTAATTTAAAAACTTATATTTAACAAAAAAGAGATTATAATAGCTCTTTAAAAGAACTTAGAAAAGCTTTACTTAAAGTTTAATAAGGACTAGTTCTAATAGATTTAAGTACTTAAAAATACTACTTTTACGCTTAAGATCTAGTTTAAAGTTAATCTAAGAGTAAACCTACTTAAATATAACCCTTATAAAGCTTTAGAAATGCTAACTATTAATAACACTTACTATTAGATAGCTACTATAGCTACCTTTGCTTAAATTTAACCTTAAAGGCATAGAAACCTTCGTTTAAAGGGAGGATTAAGCTTTTAAGATAAAAAGGAAGAGATAAACTACTCTTTAACTACTATAGATCTTAATAATATAAACCTAAGAGCTCTTAAGATTATATACTATCTTTATATAAGTAAATATAATGCTAAACTTAAAAAACAAAAAAGCAAGCTATAAGCTTATAGCTAACTTAAGCTATAAATAACAAAGACAGTTAATAATAATATATATAATAATATTATACAAAGACTTACTAAAAGTAAAATTATAGTTATAACTTAGATAATAACTAAGGAGTTAATAGTAGCATTTGCCTTAAGTAAGTACGCTTAAAAGAAGATAGCTTAAGACAAGTATAAAAAGGTGCTTGCTAAAGGCTTAAAAGTAAGAAATAACATAAAAAAGTAAATTAAGAAATTTTAGTATAAATATAGCATAATACTTACACTTAATCTACCTAAAGCTAAGGAGCTTATAGCAATTAAGAACTTCTTTTATACTGCTAAACAGAAATTTAAGCTTAACTAGTTAATAAGAAAGCTTTTTAAACTTAATAAAGCAATTATAAAAGATAACGTCTTAAGCATTTTAAAGCTTAATAAGTACATTAAGTTCTTTAAGGCTAAGATTTAAGTAAAAAAGAAGCATTTTTAAATCTTAATAGCTATTATTAGTAAGAAAAGCAAAGAAACTACTACTTTATCTATAACTATATTAACCCCTTAACCTTAAGTTAAAAAAGAAAAGAAAGCTTAGTCCTTATCTCTTTAGTAAAGAAAAAAAGAATTAAGCTATAATAACTTTTAAGGTTATAGAAGAGACTAAGGTAAAAAAGAAAGAAAGGCTTATAAAAAAAGACGTAAAAGCTTATACTTAGCTAAAGCAATAGAAAGTTTTTACTATACGTACTTCTATAGAATCTTATATTAGTAGAAGCTTAAGGGGTATAGAAACGTTAAGTATACCTTTAAAAGAGTACTTTATTTAAAGAACTTTAAGCGTATAAGTATAGTACTTAAGAACATTAAAGGAAATAAGTAAGCTAACCTTTAAGTAACCCTTAAGAAAGCAAATTAAGATATAAAAGGAATAGAAGCTTTTAACTTAAAAGGAAAAAAAGTAAAGCTCTTTAAATTGCTTATAGTAACTCTTATTAACCTTATAGATTTCCTTTGTTTACTTAATATAAGTATATTTATAACTATAAGAAAGCGCTTTTATTACTTACTCTTAAAGAGTACTATCTTTAATAATTATAGTATAATTTACTTTATTAACGATTAAGCCTTACTAATGCTTAACTCCTTTGTTTTATATAACTTAGATAAGGTTATTTAAGCAAGCTTAAGCAATTTCTTTGTCTTTAAAAGAAGGAAACAAGTACTTTAAAGGGTACTAAATAGAAACTATAGGAAGAAGACTAAGGATCTTTAACTTAAGAACGTTATAGTTATAAAAAGCTTTTATATAAATATTATCTTAAAAGCTAAGCTGTTTAAGGCTAAAGTATAGTATAATAGCTTTAACTATACTCTACGCTTTAAAGATCTAGAAGTAAGTATAGTCGTTGCCTAGCTTACCTATGCCTATAGCTTTGTTTTTATTAAATATAAGCCTTATTCTTTTTATCTTTAATATCCTTATAATCTTTATCTTAACAAATATATAGCTTTTAAGCTTAGATTAAGCATTCTTATAGTTTAAAGGAAACTATTAAAAGACTTAGTAACCTTAAGGGAGGATAAAGAAAAGGTTTAGTATCTATGCTTAAGATACCTTAGCCTTAAGGCGCTAAAAGTACTTATTTAAAACGCTTATAACGTTAAAATTAAAAGCACTAAACGCCTTAAGTATAAGATTTATACAAAGACTTACGCTACTTAAGTAGTATTTTAAAGGACTTTAGAAAGGTAAAGTATAAAACCTTACTAAAGGATCTACTAAGACCTTTAAGAGTATAAGGAAAGGTATAATAATGCTTAATAGCTTATAACGATTAAAAACAAGTATAGTAAAATAATTAACGTAAAACTACTCTTTAATAAGACTTATAATATAGTCTTTAACTTACTTTTTTAATTTAAAAGGAAAGTTAAAAGGTAATATAAACTTATAATTTATAAGATCTATTAAAACAATAAGAAGGTAGTAATTATAATTAAAGGACTTACCTAATACTAAGAATAAGTAAACTTAAAGGGCATTAATTTTAAGCTTATACCCTTATATACGTATAAACTAAATAGTATAGTAAAGCAAGTAAAGCAAAAGATTATACTTAAGTAGATTAAAATATAAAAGGGAGCTTATTTGCTTAAGGAGCTATAGCCTAAGACTATAAAGGCAGCTACTTATCTCTATAACATTAGTCCTTCTTAAAGTAACAGAATAAAAGCCTTAATTAATAAGCTTAAACAGTAGTTCTAAGATAATGCTTTAAACTTAATTTATAATTACTTTATAGACTTAAGGCTTAGCTAAGATAGCATTTACGCCTATAGCTATAAAGTATATTGCTTTAATAAAGATTATAAAGCAAAAAGGAATTAAAGGTTCTTTAAGATAAGCTTAAGAGCGTATATTAGCTATCTTATAAGCTACGTTTCCTTAAATATATATTAAGTATAGCTCCTTAATAAGGAATAAGTTATAGAATTAAAGAATATAAGGTTTAATAAACGTTACTTCTTTAACTTATATAACAAAGATAAGCTAAAGCCTAAGATTTCTAAACTTAATTAAGAAAGATATAAGATTAAAGAAGATAAAGAAAAAGACTATATATAGTATAAAACCTTTCTTTAAAAGTAGCTAAGGAAGCTTTTGTTTAAGATCTAGGTACAGTAGGCTATACCTAAGGGGGCAAAAGAAGTAAAAACAAAGGTTTCTGCCTTAAACAAAGAACTCTTAGAAAAAGGTAAATTATTATAAAATAATAATAAAACAAAAGATTCTTAAAACTATACTTTAGTATATAAAAAAGGAGCTTTTATAGGACTTTAAATACCTTAAGAGACTTTAAGAATTAAAGTAAAAGCTAGATTAAATACTTATATAGAAACTATAATAAGTTTAGTAAAGAGTTCTAACTAAGCTTAAGAAGATATAGACTAAACATAAGAAGTACTAAGCTTAATACCTTAGCTAAGAAGAAGTAATAGGATTTATAAGTAATATATATACTTAATAATCTTAAGGATAAGTATAGCTACGTTTAAACATTTCTGTTATATATAACCTTTAAAAACAAAGGATATAAAGCACTTTAAGACCTTTTTTATAATAGTAATAAATTTGCTTTAGCTAAACTTAGCATTAAGGTAAAGCATAGTTCCTTTAGCCTTTACAGAGAGCTTTAAGGACCTTTTAAGGCTACTAAACAACTAAAGAAAGCTTAAAAAACATAAATATAAGGACTTATTTAAGGTAGTAGCTAATAAAAAGTTTAGATCTTTTTAAAATAAAAGAACGTAAAAAAAAATAAACTAAGCTAATGCTTTAGTTAAACCTTTACTAACGAGATAAGTATTTACCTATAAGCTTAATTAAGATAGAAATCTTAAGAGATATAAAGCTTAATTTATTATTAAAGGAGATCTCTAAGATGCCTTAACTATTAAGGGGATATATACTATAACCTTTGCTATATAATTATTTTAAGTACTAGTAGTAATTGTAGTAAGGTTTAACTATAAGTTAAAGAAATTTAATATTAAGAATACGTTTTTAAACGTAAAAAGAAATAAAGATATAATTTTAGTTATATATAACCTTCTTAAAAGATATTAGAAAAATAGAAAGTGCCTAAAGCTTATTAAAGCCTTCTATAGACTTAAGGACTTACTTAGACTATAGTTTAAGGAGTTCTTTAAGATACTTAAAAGCCTTAGACTAAAAGGAAGTAAAGAAGAGCTATACCTCTTCTTTACCTTAGAATAAGATCTCTTTATTGTCTTTTATATAAATAATATTATAGTTATATACTATAAAGACAATAAGACTTTTTATTAAGAGAAAATTAAAGGTCTTTAAGCTAAATATAAGATATATAATAAGGGAGACATAGAATAGTTCCTTAAAATTAAGCTTATAAAAGTAAGGGAAAAGTAAAAGATTTACCTCTTGCTTAACTTTTATATTAAGAAAGTAGCTATAAGGTTTAACCTTATAAACAAAAGGCGTTAACCCTCTGTGCTAATCCTATTATCTTTAATACTTAAAAAGGTAAAGGTTAAGGCTATAAAAGAGTTAGTTAAGCTCTATTAAAAGAAAA
This sequence comes from Escovopsis sp. TC, assembly GCA_003055185.1. Taxonomy (NCBI): domain Eukaryota; kingdom Fungi; phylum Ascomycota; class Sordariomycetes; order Hypocreales; family Hypocreaceae; genus Escovopsis; species Escovopsis sp. TC. Next base: position 811,066 of record NIGD01000008.1, read on the forward strand.
TAAGGTCTATCCTTTATACTACTATTATAGCAAGACTAGATATCTTATACGTAGCCTTATTGTTGTTACGCTTTCTTATTAATCTAAGAGATAAGTATTATAAAGCAGCTAATTAGATAATTAAATACTTCTATGCATAGAAGAGAACCTTACTTGTTTATAAAGGGATTAAAGATATAAGAGTCCTTATAGTAAGCAGTAATACTTCCTTTGCTAATAATAAAGAGACTAAGAAGTCTTTATAAAGATATATTATAACCTTTTATAAAGGTTTAATACTTTAAAATACTACTTATTAAAAAACAGTAATAACATTAAGCACTAAGGCTAAGTTACTTGCTTTAAACTAAGTTATAAAGAAGACTTATACTATTAAGCGTTTCTTTAATAAGATAAGATTTAACCTATAAGAAAGATTTACTATTGCGTATAATAACCTTTAGACTATATGCCTTATTGTTAAAGACTTAAGAAAAGTAAATATAAGATTAAGGCATATAGAAATCTAAGCTATATAAGCTTAGTAAGAGTATAGAAGGGATACTATAAACATTTAGTTTATGCTATTGTAAGATATGCTAGCGGATAGGCTTATAAAGCTACTTATAAAGCAAAGGTTTAAGCATTTTTAAGCACTCTTAAACATAAAAGAATTACTAAAAAAGAATATATTAAAAAAAAAGGCTTAAGCTAGCTTAAACGCAAAAACATATTATATAAAACAAAGGTTATATATAGCTAATCTTAACCTTAAAAATAAAAAAAATAAAGTAATATAGCTTAGTAGAAAAGCAATAAAAGGCTTATTAAGGAAACAAAAGAGCGTATCCTTTACTTTATCTTACTAGTAGTATAATACTTTATAATCTTCTTTTATATACCCTTAGTATAAGCAGCGTAGCCCTTAGCTATAGTAAGATCTTTAGCTTTAAGATCCTTATAATTAAAAAGACTAAAGAGCACTAGATTATTAATCTTAAACTAAACAATGTCTTTAAGCTAACCTATAAAAGCTTTTGCCCCTTAAAAAATAAAGTTAAACTTATTTTTATATAAAGCAAAAGGATAAAAAGCTTACTAAGAGATTGTTATTGCTAAGCTTTTTAACTACTATATTAAGGATAAAGTAGTATATTAAAGGACTAAGAATAAGGTTAACGCTTAATATATAGCAAAGCAAAGAAAAGATATATATATATATTATAGTAAGAGTTGCCTAAGGTATAGTTATAGTAGCAAAGCAAGCTAACGCTTAAGACATAGTAATAAAAGAAGTTAAATTTTTAGTTAGTAGCAAGAGCCTAAACGTAGCTAATATAAAAGTATTAAAAAGCGTTACTAACTGCTTACTTAGCTTGCTTTATAGCTTTTTTTTTATTATATATAAAGTTCTTTTAATTATTAATAGGCTAAGGAAGTATCTTATTTATAGATTCCTTAAAAACTAAAACTAAAAGAGAACAATAAACCTAAAAAATAAAACCTTAACTTCCTAAGGCTTAGCGCTTATAAGAAGATTATAAAGTAGCTAAGGGGGCTAGACGCTTTAAAGGAGTTGTTTTTAAAACTAGCTTAAAGGGGGTATTCTTTTTTATTTAAGTTAGTAGTAATTTTTAAAGAGTAAAGGTAGGACCTTTAGCCTTAGGTTTTAACGTAGTTTTTAGCTTAGGTAAGGACTTAACCTAAGCAGCGTTTAAGACTAAAGGATTAAATAATATAAAAAATCGCTAAAGTTAAAGAAGAAAAGAAAAACTGTTTAGATAAGTAACTACTTAAGGAACGCTAAAAAGTAAGGCTTTTAATATTGCTTATTTAAGATATTTATGCTACTAAATAAGAAAGCTTTCCTTATCTTTAGTTTAGTTTAAAATTAGTTTATAAACTCTTAAACATAAAGAATAAAAAAACATACTTTAATGCTTATACGATTCCTTTTTAATTTATTAATACGTTTTATAATCTAAACTTTTATATCCTTTATCTCTTCCTTGCTAAGAAGAATAAAGCTCTTATTATATATATTATAAGCCTTAGCTTAAATAAAGGCTTTACTTTTAAGAAAAGGCTATAAAGCAAAGGGGCGTAAATCTAGCTCTTTATAAGCATAATTATAGATCTAGCTTAAAGGATAATTTAATTTCTTAGCAAGTAGTAACCTTAAACAAAGGAACCTATAAGAATAAGAATTAAGGGGGTAAAGCACTTGCTTTACTAGCTTTTTAGCTATATAAGAATCCCTTTGCTTAAAGGAAACACTTAGTAAAATAAGAAAAAAGAATAAAGGAAGAAAGGATATACCTAAAGAGGAGACTTAAAGGGTATAAGGCCTTTACTAGCACTGTTACTGTTCTTATTAAACTCTTTACTTAAGGAGGAAGAAGCCTTTGCCTTACTTTCTTTTTCCTTTTCTTCTTCTTTATCTTTTATTTCCTTATCCTTATATAACTTAAGGATCTTGTTTTTAGCTTTAAAGGCTAAACTCTTAATATAGTTATTAACTAAGTTTATAATATTTTAATCTTAAACTTATTTAAAAAAGGAATAGAAAAAAGAAGAATAATTGTTTTATAAAGATTTAATATTAAAATAAACTTAATCGCTAAAATTAAAGCTAGCTAGATTTAGCGATTTAAAGCGTTAAGTAAGCTATACTAAAGAAAAAAAAATAAGATCTCTTAAAGCTATAGAACGCTATATAGCTTTATAAAACCTTCTTTTAAAAGCAAGTAAAGAAATAAATTATAAAAAAGAAGAAAAAGCGTCTTAAGCTAGTACGCTTAACCTTTAACGAATATAAAAAAGAGATAGCTAAGAGGTTTTATAAACTACTTAAGAAAGGAATAAATATAAAGCTTTATAAATCTTAAGAAGAAGAAGGTATAAACCCCTTTGCTTTTTAGATAAAGGCAAAGGACTTATAATAAAAAAGAAGCCTAGAATATAAGAATTAGCTAACAACCTACTAAATTAAACAGTAATATAACCCTTTAATTAAATACTACTATAAGACTTACTTTAATTAACGAGATAATAGACAAGGCAAGGTATAGTTATACAAATAAGCTTAAAGACAAGTGTAAAGGTACCCTTAGAGATAATAAAAAATAAAAGAAAAGGAAAAGCTAAAGAGAGCTTTATAATAATAACACTTAAACGCTTAAATAGGCTAAGGGCATATGCTTATACGCATAAGAAGATTAATTTACTTAATTAAGGCTAAAAGGAGAGTTGTTTAAGGAAAGCCTTTAAAAGGAAGTTAAACTAACTAATTAAAAGAAAGGGATCTTAAAAGAAGTAAATTACACTAAAGAGTAAGCCTTAATATATAAAAAATTAAGGTCCTAAAAGGAAGGGAACCTTAACACTAGCGAATTAGAGTATATAAGCAGTCGACAGAGTGCGAATACCCTTATCGACTAAGGGGGTGTGTAAGAAGAGCACTCGAGGACCGGAAGGTCCGAGTACGGAGGTAGTGTTGCCGTAAGCACCGACGTACAGAGACAGAGTCCGAAGGGTATACTAGAGGATACCTACTCTTAAAAGAAGAAAGGGAGAGTAGAGTCTATACAATATACACACTTACCCCTACGTTATTCGAGTCCCTAAGTCTAGCCTATGTGATCTATAACTGTATGATAGATGCGTTTATCTTTTAGTACTAGCTACTACCTTTAGATAGATAGGTTATTTAAACGAAAAAACTAAATAGTTAAGATTGCTTTAAGATACTATACTACTACGTTAAAAATCCTTTAGCTAGAAATTATTCCTGCACTCTAATTTAGCTTTAATAATAGCCTTAGTACCTTTATTAAACGCTCGCTTAATAAACTAGTCTATAGCTTTAAGCTAGCTAAGGCCTTTAAATACGTTGCTAGCGTAGTAACAATAAAGGCTAATCGCCTAGCCTTAGACATACTCTGCTAACTATATTTAAGCAAAGCTAAGAGGCTGTTTAACTTAGTAGTAATATAAGCTAAGAGATAGTATAACATAAAGCGCTACCTTTAGTCCTTTGCTAAAGGTAATAAAGTATACCTTAAGCTTTACTATAGGTATTATTTGCTAAGTAAGCCCTTAAAGAAATAGTTACAATAAAAAGCAAGCCCTTTTAAGGTTCTAAAGAAAGTTAGACCTTTAGCTTATAAACTTAAGCTTTTAGCTAAGTAGAACGTCTATAACGTTATCTTTATTATATATTTATACTTAGCACTAATAAATCTTAACCCTTATAACTAAACGACTAACCCTTTTAGCTTTGTTATAGTAAACAATTAAAAAGAGTAAGAGATTAAGAAGATTATTAAAGCAAAGCTAGTTAAGCAAGGAAAAAACACCTAGATAGAATATCTAGTATAGTAGAAAGGTTTTAAAGCAAAGAAGGATTAATAGATTAAGAAGAAAGAACTACTACTAACTATAGCTAATATCTTATATAAGTATAAAGCAGAGAACTATCCTTAGGAAATGCTAGCAAAGGATAAGACAATAAAGGAAGTAACTAAGATCCTAAAGACAACGCTGTTTATAATTAAAATACTATAAGTAAACAAATAATTAAAATAATTAATTTTCTTTTTAAAAGGTAGTATATATTATAGTATTATTACTAATAGGTCTAAGCTAATAGCTCTGTACTAGATTAATCGGTTAGCTAGCTAACCGGTTAACCGGTTAACTAGCTAATAGACAGATAACCTTAATAAAGGTATATAATAAGACGTAGGACCTATATTCTAGCTTAGAGGAATCAAGCTCTTTTACACCTACGTTCGCCTACTACATTAATTGTAAAGATAAAATTAAAGGTAAATATAGATATTATAACCTAGGCTTTAGTAGTTAGTCTTAAGGCGCTATAAGCTAATAAGACTAACGCTAAGATTACTACCTTTACTAGCCTCTTAAAGAACCTTATTAACTATATCTACTTAAAAGCTTTGTTTTATAGCTTTAATCTAAAGGCATAACCTTTTTGTCTTTGTTTAAAGTATCTTAAAGATGCTTTATAGTTAAGCTAGCTACTAAAGAAGTAAGAGTTAAAGGAAGAGGTATAGAAAATAGTTACTTATAACTGCTATAGTTAAGAGAAGTTAATAGTAAAGATTTTTAAGGACCTAAGAAAAGCAAGAATTAGTATCTTTCTTTATATAGTTTATTAGATCCTTTAGGCTGCTAAATTTTATAAGATAAAGCTTACTAAGAAGCTAAGCTTTATAAAGACTATAAGAAAGGACTAACTTTAGTAGTATTTTATATACGTAGACTAAACCTTTAACGACTAAAAGAACGTTATTTAAACTAATAAAACGTCTATTATCCTAAGGTATTGCTATAGTAGCTACTAGGTTTAAAGGAAGTTATTTAAATAGTATAATTAATCTTATATTTAGCTTTATTAAAAAAAGGCTTATAAATTTATATTTTAAGGGTTATTCTTATATAATTATAAAAGGCTATGCTATTACTAAGGCCTAAAGAGCGTAGCTAAGAAGTAGGCTATAAATAAAGCTATTATAGAGATAAATAAAGAGTTAGAGCTAATTCTAAAGGAGCAGTAGGAGATTATTAACGGTATACGTTGCCTAGCTCTTTATAACCTTCCTAAGAAAAAGCTATAGTAAAAGTAGACTATAAAGAATAAGAAGCTATTAAAGAACTAATATAGTTATAGTAAGGTTAACTAGTAGTAGTATTAGTAAACTATAATACTACTAAAGTTAATTCTATTTATAAAAGAATATTATAAAGTACGCTTAAGCATATTAGTTTAAGAAGATAAAGCTTTAGTATACTATTACTAGTACTAATAACGTATATATAACCTCTATAACGTCTCTTAGCTTATATAGTATAAGAATTCTTTAGATCTAAATATAATTAAGCTAGCTTAGTAGTATCTTAAGAAGTTAATAATAGCTAAAGGGGCCTTAGAACGTTATAAAGATATAATTAAAATATAAGTTAACGCATAGAAAGAGATGCCTTAAGAGAAGATATAAGCTTAAATTAAAAAGATACTAATTTATATAAAAAAAATTATTAAACTAAAAGGCAGCAATAAATATAAGGAAAGAAAAAGGAAAGAAAAGAGTAATAACCTTAATAGAGAAGGTAAAGGAGGGTCTAAAGGAGGTCTTAGGCCTATAGGCTTGTAAAGGAAGGTCGGGTTAGGTCTAGAGGAGGTCTTAGGCCTAGGGGCTCGTAAGGGAAGGTAGGGTTGGGTCTAGAGGAGGTCTTAGGCCCGTAGGCTCGTAAGGGAAGGTCTAGAGGAGGTCTTAGGCCTAGGGGCTCGTAAGGGAAGGTCTAGAGGAGGTCTTAGGCCCGGGGGCTCGTAAGGGAAGGTCTAGAGGAGGTCTTAGGCCTAGGGGCTTGTAAGGGAAGGTCTAGAGAAGGAAAGAAGGAAGGAAGGAAAAGGGATAGGAGGGGCCTTAATTAAGGAGATAAAGAAGGAAAAAAGAGACTTAACTAAAGAGATAAAGAAGAGGAAAAGAAGCTTTTATTAAGAGATAAAGAAAAGGAAAAGAAAAAGCTAGAAAGCCCCTTAATTAAAGAGATAAAAAAGAAGAAAAAAAGCCTTAATTTAAGAGATAAAAAAGAAGATAAAAAGAGCCTTAATTAGAGAGATTAGGAAGAGGAAAAGAAGCTTTAATTTAAGAAAAAAAGAGGATAAAAAGAGCCTTAATTAAAGAGATAAAGAAGCTTTAATTAAAGAGATAAAAAAGAGGATAAAAAGAGCCTTAATTAAAGAGATAAAAAAGAGGAAAAGAAAAAGCTAGAAAGGGCCTTAATTAAAGAGATAAAGGAGGGAAAATAAAGGTTTTCGCGATTTCTAGATTTGTAGAGCTATTTAGAGGCTGTGTGTAGCTGTGTGTGTGTGTGTGTGTGGCTAGGGCCGGTGCAAAATTTTTGGCCGCGCCCTCCGTATATGTGCATGTGGATTCAAGTGTTCAACATGCATGTGATGTCTCCAGATGTCTATAGCCGAGTTCACGCCTTGTCCGCTGTCTCCGCCTCGAGCTCCACCGTCTCTGGACATCAGCTCAACGAATCCTCCGATGCCATCCTCCGAACATTCAACAAGCGACTCCGTCAGGTCGAGGCGGCTCTCGAGCATCTCAAGGCTAAGCCTGATACGGATACATGTATATTCACTAGCCACAGATGCAGCACAAGCCACAAGCCACTCATCCCACCTCAGCACGCGCCACACTCCCGCCGTCGACAGCTCCTTATCGATAAGACGAGCCTTCCCGTCGACTGGACATGAAATTGAAGTCGCGCTCCATCGCCTTCGATTGTACGGAGTAGTAGAGCCTCCATCTGGTGACGGCTTCACTTCAAAGTTCCCTCCATCTTCCCTTCCTCGAGCACGAGCCCCCACGACTCACTCTCACGCCCACAAGATCGTCATCCTCCATCCTCCATTGCTCGACGCGCCCCCCCCCC
>NIGD01000008.1:834507-847265 GCA_003055185.1 Escovopsis sp. TC
CCCCCCCCCCCCCCCCCCCGGGAGATATAGCTTGAGATCTCACCCACAGCCGAGGATCCCTCAGCTGAGCCTTCCACGGTGAGCGGTCCACGGCGGGCGTCGTGTGGCGTGCGGAGCTCGGACAGATCTGTGGCAATGGAGCATGTATGAAGGAGGCTGTACGGAGTACTGCGTGTGGAGGATGTTGATATGACATGGAGGATATGCGAGGTGGAAGGATGGACGAGTACGGCTGTATGTACTCGGTACGGCTGCCAACAATCTCTATCCCCAACAGAGCGTCAGTCGATCGCCAGGGTTCGTGCTCGTGTTGCATCCATGGGGCATTGGACAACGGACTGGAGCACTGGAAACCTCGTATTCCCCCATGCAGCGACCAACAGCCCGGCCTCCTCCTCCGGGTACTCCATACCCCGAACTCCGTACTCCTCCTGCACATCCCCACCCGGCGGAACTCCGACATCGCCCGACGCCGACCCCGAGACAAAGTACTTCCCTCATCCTGCCGTCCTGCTCTGCTCGTGTCCGTCACCGGCGGGTCGCCTTGGGGGGCATCGCCCGTCCCGAGTCCGGGTACCTCCGCATATCCCGACTCCCGCGGGTCCGCCCCGGCCGCCGGCTCGCCCGGCCTCACCGTCGCGGCATCGCCGGCTTGGGACTCACCACTCGTAGAAGTGCCTCCTAGTACTACTCTACTAGTTCCCATCCCATTCCTTCGTATCGGCCAGGTGTGCAAGGGAGATCAAGTATCTGAAGACATGTACGAAGTACGGAGAGGTACTGGTGCTGAGCTGGGCACATGCACCTAGAGCACATGGCAATCCTGCCAAGGACGAGTTGCCCTCACTCAGCCATGGCCGCACAGAATGCAGATGCGAGCCTGACCCCGAGCCATCATCAAGGAACATGCTTCGCTCCCCTCTCTATATATATCTTACCCCCCTCCTCCAAATGCAACGCCATACAATGGTATACGTGAAGCTCGAATTCATAGCCCAGAAAGAAAACGTAAAAGAGACATCGCCATGTCATCATGCATTACATCATACTTCATTTGCCTCACATCCCACCCAGCCATCGCCCGCCAACCTCACCATCGCTATGGCCGTAGCTCGCTTTTGATGGCTTGTGTCAGTGACGAGACGTCCCCTTGGCTGGTAAGGGGAAGGGTGGAGCCCGAGCGGAGTGGCTCTGCGCCGGCATTGCTGATGACGCTGCTCCTCATCGATGGGTCCTCGAGCCACGCGGACGGCGTGTCCGAGATCCGCTTCGCGCCCAGGTCGTCTCCGTGGCCGACCCCCGAGACCCCGGCCCGGGCGCCGTCGTTTGTTGCACCTTGAGTCTTCTCCCCCATGGCCGGTTGGCCGTTGGTTCCCTTCTTGGCCGGGCTGGCACCCGCGAGCGCAGCCACGGCCGCCGTGGCCGATGACGGGAACCCCCGGAGCTGCTGCATCGTCGTCTTGTCCGTCATCTCGTCGAAGAAGATCCAGACCAGGCCCCCCATCATCGTGAGCAGGACGACGACCGTCATCATCGCCGCCCCGACCCTGTCGCCCGTCGTGAGCTTCTTGTAGTGCGGCTCCGGGCTGACCCGTCCAATGTCGGCTCCGCCACCGCCCGGGTCGCCCTTGCTCGTCCCTCCGGTCGAGTCCGTCACCGGCGCGCGTCGGTCCTTAATCATGAGCGACAGGGTGACTTCCATCGCGGCCATCTGCTGCCCGACGCCGATCGTGCCGTCGTACTTCCCCGTGTTCCACGACAGGCCGCACATTCGTCCGTTGGCCCCGCCCGTGCATTGCTTGGCCGCTGCCACGGCAGACGCTCGCAGGAGCGGCATGACGGTGTCGTAGGTGTAGGGGGCCCACTTGGTGATGTTGGCGAGCCAGCGGCTCAGGTACGCCTTGAAGGATTGCTGGTCCAGGTTGCAGAGGTTGACGGGCTCGCACGCGACCTCCGTCATGATGTTGTTGTCGGGACCGGTGAAGAAGACCTTGACGCCCTCGAGCAGGTTGTCCAGCCGATTCTTCCACTTGATGTCCTCGGTGAAGTTGTACATGGCGGCGGCCCCGAGAATAAACCCGCCCGCGTTGTAGGACCACTGATAGGGGACGATGTCTTTGCAATCCTTCTCGATCGTCGCGCCGTCGTAGACATACCAGTAATCCGTGTTGATGAACTCGACGTCCACCATCCAGTCCCATGTTCTCGAGGCCCAGTCGGCGTAGGAGCTGTTGCCGGTGTACAGCGCCAATCGCGCGCCGAGGGCGAAGAAGCAAGCCTGGGAGATCGAGTTCTGGGAAAAGTCAGCCGCCTTGGCCCCCCTGACACGTCCTGCGTACCTGTAGGACTAGAGTCCCCCGAAGCGCCCACCTTGTAGTCGTAGCCCTTGTTCCAGGTGAAGATCTGCCAGCGCAAACCCCCGTTGCAGTGTTGCGTGTCCCATCGAGCGGCCTGGGTGTTGAAGACTGCCTGGGCCAGGGCCAGCCATTGGGGTTGATGCGGGTCGGGGTTGGGAAAGTTGTATTCGGCGGCTGACATGACGGAGAGGCCCCAGAACCCCTGATCATCGTTTCCTTCGGTCCTCGTCTGGTTCCTCGGCATGTAGTCGTTCGTCTCTCCGACTTGGAACAGGAAGGCCTGCTTCGTGAGGTCCACGAACGTATCATCTTGGAGGTAGTACCAGTAATCGACCAGAGCTCCCATCATAGCACCAGCCTCCCACCCTTTTCGAGAAGATCAGCGCCGGGCGACGTAAATGCGTGTAAGTGATCGAGGACTCGACCGACGGGGGCCCTGCACGGGCAAGGGCAGGTCTCGACATACAGTAATACGGCTCGGGAAGCAGCCCTGGGGTGCCTCCAGGTTGATTGCCGTTGTAGAAAGACAGCATATCCTGGGCCATCTGCTTCGCAACCGAGGCGATCGACTCTATACGGGGCCCGCAGGGATCAGCGAGACTGCACTTCGGAGGAGCAGGATTTGGAGCTTCTTCACAGCCACCACCACGTCATACCGGTGGAGTCAGGATCAAGAGTGTACGCCGTTGCACAGTGGCCGGCGGCCAGCAACAAGGCCTGGAGCAGGCCGCGGCGACGTGATGGACCCATGGCCGCTCGCCGCTCGCCGCTCGCAGCTCGCAGCTCGCAAGTGCCAGACGTCCCTGAAGGACTCTCGGAGAAATGTCAAGGCGCAGAATGTCCCATGAGACTGATCAGCCGTCGTCGAAAATGCAGCCGATCGCAGCCGAATATAAGAGTTCGCGGAATCTCGAGGAGAGGGCCGAGGGCGGCAAGACAATGTTTCGGCGGTAGCGAGGGGTGGTGGAAGGGAGTGTGAGAGGGGGCCTCGGGTTCGCTTCGATATTGGAGCCGTCAACGGGGATAGGAGGGCGTCCAGATATTGAGGTCGAGGCCAGGGTCATCAGGAGAAGGAGGGGAAGGTCGAAGAGAGGGGGGGCGGGAAAGAGGAAGAGAAAGGGGAAGAAGACGAGGAAGACAACTTCAAGTGGATGAGGAGGAGGGGCAAGGGGGAGGAGGGGAGGAGGGGGAGGAGGAGGAGGAGGGGAGAGGAGGTGGAAGAGAGAAAAGGAGATGGGGATGGCATTTTGAATTCAGTCACAAGACAGCACACCGAGGAGAAGCGAAGTTGGGTCGATGCGTGTGGAGATGGCAAGGAAGTGGCGAGCGGTCGATCTGGGAGAAGACCCATCCACATGCGAGTGCTCGTAGATGGAGATGGATCTATCCATTCCATCCATCTCCATCCACGGCAGCCGCGCGGCGCTCTCGTGGCATTGCCATTGCCAGGACTGAGTGCTACCAGCCTGAGAGGGGGTAGATGCGGTTGAGCCGGGACCCTGCACAGCTGTCTGGCCCGTGAGTCCGTGAGCCCGCCAGTGTCTCCCACCCCGGCGGTGTTGACGCTTTTGTGACGTTCCGGCCACGACGCACGCATGATGCGTGCATTGATGCATCGCGGTCTTGGCAGATGGTCTGGGTGGAATCGTCCACGTTGAGTCTCGGGCGGTGGATTGAGGCCCTCGACGAGCCTTGGACTCCTCGGTGGAGGATCCATGGGCCTAGAATGTCCCCGAGAGGTTCTATCGAGGGACCTGCGAGATCTGGTGGACAAGGAGATTCCGAGGTAGAGGAGGTCGTCCCCAGTACCTGAGGATCACCCCCTCTCCATCGACCTCGAGAGGTACACCATACTCGTGTCTCTAGCAGGGAGCAGCACCTCGGGGGTCAGTACTAAGTACTCCGTTGATGCTTGTACATCGTACTCCGTACATCGAGTTGGTGTTGCACGAGGCCAGTGACCGCTGGATCGCGCCTTCCTCTCGCACATGAGGTTCTCTGACGTTGGTCCGGGGATTGCAGGAGCTAACGGGAGAGCTGGGGAAGGAGGCGGAGGAGCGACTGCCCGGTCTGGAGGTGGACGTGGAGGAGGGAAGGAGCGAGGGGAGAGCAAGAAGGGAGGATCGGAGGCGAGGGTCGGAGCTTGGCGCGAGGGTTAGAGCGAGGGTTGGCCCACCCCAGAGTGACTACTAGTACTCCGTAGTACTAACCGCTACCGCTATACGGGATAGTACCGCTACCACTACGGAGTAGTACGGAGTACTACTACCTTCTCCCGACGGCAGGGCCCATTGCTGCCGGGAGTTCTCCAGATGCCCCAGACGCCACAATATTGGCAGCGCATTTTTGGCTTCCCGATACCCCGGACATCTGGGAGCCCGCGGGGATTCTTGCTCTTTCTTCATCATCAAATTTTATCATCATCGATGACTCCTTCAATTTGTCAGTTGGGTACTCGTAGGTAAACTGGCAGGAACCTCCATTCAGGTGTCAGGAGGCGACCATCGGTCCTGCGCACCTGCCGAGGATCAAGATTCCCCTGGCATGGTGGCAGGTGCGATCTGGGATCACCTTTTCAGTACGGAGTACGGAGTACGAAGTACTCGTATGTACTCGTACTACGTGCACTCTGCACATGCCCTGAACGAGGCACTCCCGTTAGAACCTGGAGTTTGATCGTCTCGACAGCCCGCGATGAAGTCGCTTGGAATGCACCATTGCACACCCATCGCTGAGCCACCAGAGGAAACAAATTCGATTGCGGGATCAGTACGGAGTACTCCGTACGTGTACTCCGTACTCCGTCTAGCTGTATCGAGCTCCCTCGCATCGCTCGGAGCTTTCCTTTTAGTGCTGACCTCGTACTCGTACAGGCCCGCCCGGCCGGAGGCTGCGGATGCATTGCACCTCGATACGCTCGCGATCGAGATACGAAAGCCGTCCTACGTGTGTACTCGTACGAGCTCTACGGAGTACTAGAGATGCGTTGCAGTGAGGGCTCAATATGGAGTACGCCGTACTCCGTAGAGCTCGCCGACTTTCGAGCTCGCGAGATCTGATTCTCAGAGGCTGCGGCAAAGGGGCTTCACCGGGTCATCACGCTGCTACGAGTACGCCCGAGGCTGCCAAGCTGGGCCAGCCAAGAGTGAAACCCACCTCGATCCTCCCGTAACATGGATTGGGAACCTGTTCCAATCCTCTCGGTCTTTCCCTTTCTCTCCCCTTTGTCGTTTCCTCGAGCGGCGATCCCGCAGAAAGCTGATTTGAGATGCAGCTCGAAGCCCCCAGTCTCGGTCGAGAGCAGAGTCAGGCAAGAGGCCTCGCAGGGAGTTGGCTCTTCGGCCGGCCCATCCATACAAGCTGCAAACCCCTCGGCAGGATGACATCGAGCCAGTGGGGGGGAAAGAAAAGGAATTATCTGGTCACCCTGTTCGCGGCTCGAGTTGGAACAGTCTTTCGGCAAGATCGTCAACGGTGAAGCCCTTCTGGCCCATGCTCTCGCCTAGGAGCGCGTCGAGTCTCTCGCTCAGCCGCTTGCGCCGCCGTCTTGCGGAGGAGCTTGCCTGATGCTCGTACGATATCGTCACCTGCCCGTCAAGCTATCTATTTCTTGTCGAGGCAGACAAGACTAACTAAAGCATACACTCGGCACATTTCAAGACGATGCCCTCAAGGCTCAAGCTTTCCATCCGCGGTTGCAGCGCCCTCCACCCCGATAGATAGTGCCACAAGCTCCTGCTCTTTCTCCCAGCACACCCTTTTAACGTTAAAAACTCAGGTCCCCTCGAACTCCCTTCCAAGACCACCGACGACTTCTAGCACAAGAGGCTATTGCCTTGCTCAGGCCCGAGTCGATCAATAGTACCTGTAGTGCTACTCTGCTCCGTAGATCCTCGACCAGCACTGCAATACAGCGTACCTCCACGACCGTCCCAAGACCGTCATCAGATGTCACGTGCCTGCCAGCCGAGCGGGCGCACTCCGTATTCGTACTCGCATCCATTCATAGGATGCGCGCTTTCGGCCCAGACTAGCACAGCCACGATTTTCCCGATGACCACCGGCTTCCCAAATTGGGACGGCGCGGGTGCGACGCAAGCCTCTCCACGGGGAGAAACGAGTACAGGTACTTGGTTCCCGGAAGTCGAGGTCCTTACCAAGCAGCATCTCCAAGGCCATTTTCCCAGGCCGGGAGTCCAGAACACATTTCAAGCTTCAAGTTCGCAAGAGATCAAGAATGCGTTTGTTGAGCACTGCAAGTTCCATGTGTTGCCTGGCGTGAAGAAATCAGCAGTTGAAAGTGTGGCGGCACCTTGGTTTCATGTATGTACGGAGCCTTCTGTACCTGTACTTGTATGTACTCGTAGCACTCCCCGTCTACCCTAGAGGTTCTTCTACTTCCCTCCCACTGTGGCGCTGCGACGCCCGGCACGTTCCAGCGAAGCTCTGCCTGTCTGGAGTGGGGGTCATTCCGCACAGGTACCTACTATGGAGAAGGAGTACGGAGTACTAGAGATAGCAGTACTTAGTAGTAGTACAGTAGTACCTGTGGTACAGGCAGTTGGGATCGCTTGAACCGCCGGGCCCGTTCTGGACTTGCTGCTGCTGCTGGTGTCGTCAGCCAGCCAGCCCGCCCATCCTGCCGCCGAAACCGAGCGGGCTGGAGAGTGGATGGAAGGGGAGAGCCCGCCGCTTCGAAGCCCGCCCGCCCGTGATTCCAGTCTCTTGCCTCCCCCAAATCCATCCATCCCTCCACCATTCCTCCACCATCCACCATCCACCATCCACCATCCACCATCCTCCATCCACCATCCACCATCCATCATCCATCCATCCTCACTCTTTCCAAACGCCAGCCTCGTAATTCTTCCAACCTCCGTTCCGTCGTCGATCGCGCGCCGATTTTTCCCATCGTCGAACTCCATCTAGATCATTCCCTCGCATCCGAACAGCATCCCCATCTCCGCCTTGGGGGTTTTCCCGCCTTTCCTCTCTACATAGCCTACCGTTCCAACTCGACCGGGCTCCCAGCTGCACGCGGTTTCGACAGTCTCGACTTCGTCGCTTCCCTCGTCACCATGGCGGACGCTCCCTACGACCCGTATGTCCCCAAGGGGGGAAATCCCTCTTACGGCAGCGAACAGTCGCGACCAGAGATGCTGCAGGAAGTATGTCATCCTCTATGATCGTGCGGGCTTCTATCGTCACCACCACCAAGTCTTCCTGGCCTTCCTTTTCTTCGGTGGTGGTGTTGTGCATTGGGGACTCCGCGACGACGTCCCGTCGTGCTGTGACGGACGGCGCTCATGGCCGGGAAGCGGACATGCCTTGCCTGTTCCCGCCTGTTCTCCAAGCCTCATCCCTTGGAGAGTCCTCGCGGCTGTGGGAAAGACCCGTTCTGCGACCGCCGCCGAGATGTCGATGTGACGAGCCATTGCTGACGCCGTCTTTTCCTCCCACAGCAAATCAAAGAAACCGTCAGGGTCATGCAGGACAATGTGAACAAGGTCAAGGACCGTGGCGAGAACCTCGACAAGCTCCACGACAAATCGACGGCATTGGCGGAGTCCGCCCACGACTTCCGCCGCGGCGCCAACAAGGTGCGCAAGCGCATGTGGTGGAAGGACATGAAGATGCGCATCTGCCTCATCGTCGGCATCATCCTCCTCTTGGTTGTCATTATTGTTCCTGCTGGTAAGCTGCTCTCGCCCCCAGCCCCCCTCTCCCCCTCCCCCGCCCTCCCTCTCCCCCCTTCATCCCTTCCTTTCCCCCTTCTCTCCTTCCCCCCGCCATCCCTTCATTGAAAATTCTCCCTTTCTTCCCTTCTTCCCTCCCAGTGCGTCCCGCGCTAACAAGCATCACCACCAGTCGTCACGACTCGTTGATTCTCCCCTCGATGATCCTCTTTTCCGTTCCACTTCATGCCTGAAATGCTATTTGACGACGATGCCACGCTTCGACGGTTTTCGCCAACATGGTCCGGGTCATCTATCAACACCCAAGGAACTGCTCCGTGCTAGTCGTACTAGTTTGATGGCGACTGGGTTGCTTGGTCTGGCCTTGGGCGGCGTGTTGATGTAGATCCCGGCCGATTTCTTTTTCTCTGAGAGATGCGATCCCGATGCTTTCCCGGATGGGTTCACGTGTGTATGATTTTGGAGGCCAGGCGTTTAGACCTTCTACCTATTCGAGATGATTCGTTCTTTGATCATACTGAAAGTTGGGCCATTGCGGAAGGGCGACCTGTGACTTCAAGTTGTCTCGTTATCGACAAGGCGAAGGGACCTGTGACTCTGGCAACCCCATCTCGTCGACAAGGGCTTCCTGGGAAGAGGATCTTTCCGCACCCACCAGGAAGCACGTATTTCTCAAGCCATTTCGAACGAGGCCGCGGCGATGTCGGAAATCACAGTCTGAGTCTTACCATTCCAATTGTTGATGCTTTGCCCAGCGTCCACTTTCCAACAAAAGGGCAATTCAAGGTGTAGGCAGGAGTCATGGGCTAGGATAAAGGCGGGGTCACGGATGCGATCCCAGGAAAAGGCGATTCATGCGGGGATTCATCAGCATCGCCTGCCGTGCTCCAAGTCATGGGAGTACCATTATAACACCTAGTAGTACTCCGTAGAGGCCTCCCAGTTTCAAATATGACGACGACCCGAGTCTCTTCCAGGCTAATCACTCCGTACCAACTCTCTCCCATCGCGAGAGCTGCCATTCAACTTGACCGAGATCATCAAGAGATCCACGGCTCCATGGATTGGACAGACCTGGAGGTACTACTTAGTACTCCGTAGTAGTATACCTTTCGGAGCCTGTACGAGTACCGATACTCGTCCTGAACGAGTCATTCGAGATCCATTGGGTGGTGGACTCCATTCCGCAAGTACATGTACCTGGCAGATCTGATTTAGCGTTGGAGTGCCTGGAAGAGCAGAGGCAGGTGCGACCGGGACTCCCAGCGATTGAGGGGCAGGTGCGACCGGCGTGCTTGCCTAGCCGCGTGAAATCGGCAGGCGCGAGCCAACGGCCCTCTTACCGCCTTCCCTTTTTAGGCTTACACGCGGCCGACGTCGGGGGCGCCCGCCTATCAGGATTTTTCTGCCGCTCCCCCACAACGACCCCAATCCATTCGAAATGTCTCCGTGTCTGCCAGTGCGTCTCTCCATCGGTCTCCATATATCCTCGACGCCAGAGAGGGATCAGAGGACTCACAGGCCTGTCTCGCCTGGAGCAATTGATGTCTCCTCCCCCTTTCCCTGTGACGTCCTCTTCGTGATTCGGTTCGCCCGCTCGAAAGGCCCCTTTCCCCCCCTCCTCTCCTTCTCCTCTCCTTCTCCCCTCCTCGATCCCCCGATCCCTCGATCTCTCTTCGATCCCTCCTCGAGCCCTCCTCGATCCCCTGGATAATGCTCTCTGCCACCTCCGTGGCCCTCAGGGCCGGCACTCGGCGGGTCTTGCCCCGAGCAGCGGCTGTCGCATCCATCGCGTCCACCACGACCTCCACCACCACCACCACCAGTCTCTACCAATCGCCGAGCCTCGCCCATCGCCGCGGTCTGTCATCGACGAGATTCCTGGCCGCGCTGCCGGCGAGGGACCGCACGAGGGAAATTGTCGCCCAGACAGTCAGCAGCATAGGAAGCAGGCGGGAGGGTCAACAGTACCTCAAGCTCTTCACCTCGGTCTCCTCCCAGAAGTTCGCCGTCATCAAGGTCGGCGGCGCCATCCTGACCGACTACCTCGACGAGCTCTGCCGAAGCCTGCTCTTCCTCTACGAGCTCGGCCTCTACCCGGTCATCGTCCACGGCGCCGGCCCGCAGCTCAACAAACTCCTCGAGGAGGCCGGCGTGGAGCCGCAGTTCGAGGAGGGCATCCGGGTCACGGACGCCAAGACGCTCGGCGTCGCCCGTAAGCTCTTCCTCGAGGAGAACCTCAAGCTCATCGACCGGCTCGACGAACTCGGCGTCGCGACTCGATCCCTCAGCGGCGTCTTCATTGCCGACTACCTCGACAAGGAGAAGTGGCAGTACGTCGGCAAGATCACAAAGGTCAACAAGGCGGCCATCGAGAAGTCCATCGAGGCCGGCTACATCCCTATCCTCACCTCGCTGGCCGAATCCGAGGACGGCCGCCTGCTCAATGTCAACGCCGACGTCGCGGCCGCCGAGCTCGCCCGCGCCCTCGAGCCGCTCAAGGTCGTCTACCTCTCGGAGAAGGGTGGCCTGTTCGACGGAGATGCCCAGAAGATCTCGCACATCAACCTGGACGAGGAGTTCGACCACCTCATGTCTCAGCCCTGGTGCCGATACGGAACTCGGCTGAAGATCAAGGAGATCAAGGAGCTGCTCGACACCCTCCCCCGCACCTCCAGCGTCGCCATCATCCACCCCAGCGAGATGCAGAAGGAGCTCTTCACCGACTCCGGGGCCGGGACCCTGATTCGTCGTGGCGATAAGATCCAGGCGGTCTCCTCCCTCTCCGAGTTCGAGGACATCGAGAAGCTCAAGGCCAGCCTGATCCGCGACCGGGAGAGCCTGGACGCCGAGGCCACCGTCGACCGGTTCATCGACTTCTTGAGGGAGAA
This sequence comes from Escovopsis sp. TC, assembly GCA_003055185.1. NCBI lineage: Eukaryota > Fungi > Ascomycota > Sordariomycetes > Hypocreales > Hypocreaceae > Escovopsis > Escovopsis sp. TC. The sequence goes on from NIGD01000008.1 coordinate 845,452, forward strand.
CCCCTTCAAGGCGTACTTTGACGAGGCCATGCAGGGAGTCGCCGTGGTCATCCCGCCCGGCGGCGACCGGCCAATGGCGACGCTTGCGACCCTGGGCATCACCAAGTCCGGATGGTTGACCAATGTCGCCGAGAACATCTTCGCCGCCATCAAGAAGGACTTTCCGGTGCTGGCCTGGACCGTCAGCGAGAACGACGAGAACCTGACGTGGTTCTTCGAGAAGGCGGACGGGAGCTTCAACAACAACGGCAGCGTCCTATTCTACTACGGCTGCGACTTCCGGTCTGCCGCCCTCGACCCCGTCTACCAGAGCTTCATGTCCCATGGGCGCGCCATGCTCGGGGACTCCAACCTCGAGGCCCGGCTCCGCCGAGCTGCGCAGGCGGCCAGCCAGGCCCGCAACCAGCCCAAGGCTTCTCAACAGTCCCGCAGCTTCTCCACCGCGAGACCCCGACGGGCCGTCGGCCAAGCGCCCCTCCCCGGCCAGCGCCGCGGATTCGCCTCGACCACGAACCCGAACCCGCCCTTCGGCAAGAAGAACGCCTCCAACAGCGGGCCCACCCGCGTGGCGCTGATCGGCGCGCGAGGCTACACCGGCCAGGCGCTGATCGACCTCCTCAACGCGCACCAGTTCATGGACCTGCGGCACGTCTCGTCCCGCGAGCTCGCGGGCCAGGAGCTCAAGGGGTACACCAAGCGCCAGCTCATCCACGAGAACCTCAGCCCCGAGGACGTCGGCCGGATGGAGAAAGAAGGCCAGATCGACTGCTGGGTGATGGCCCTCCCCAACGGCGTCTGCAAGCCCTACATCGACGCCATCGACTCCGCCTCGGAGGGCAAGGACCCCCAGCAGCGCAGCGTGGTCGTCGATCTCTCCGCCGACTACCGCTTCGACGACCGCTGGACCTACGGCCTCCCCGAACTCACCAAGCGCTCCGAGATCTACCAGGCCACGCGCATCTCCAACCCGGGCTGCTACGCCACCGCCGCCCAGCTTGGCATCGCCCCGATCCTCGCCCACCTCGGCGGCGAGCCCACCGTCTTCGGCGTCTCGGGCTACTCCGGCGCGGGCACCAAGCCCTCGCCCAAGAACGACGTCGCCCAGCTCAAGGACAACCTGATGCCGTACAGCCTGACGGACCACATCCACGAGCGCGAGATCGGACGGCAGCTCGGCCGGCCCGTCGCGTTCATCCCGCACGTCGCCTCGTGGTTCCGCGGCATCCACCACACCATCAACATCCCGCTCAACAAGACGATGACGTCCCGCGACATCCGGCAGATCTACCAGGAGCGGTACGCGGGCGAGAAGCTCGTCAAAGTGGTCGGGGAGGCGCCCCTTGTAAGGGGCATCATGGAGAAGCATGGCGTCGAGATTGGCGGGTTTGCGGTGCACAGCGGGGGCAAGCGCGTTGTCGTCTGCGCCAACATTGACAACCTGCTCAAGGGTGCCGCCACCCAATGTCTACGTGAGTCCTTTTTCCCCAATGTCGAATCTTTTTTTCCCCTGAACAAGTGAAACCCCGAGAGGCCTTTGTGATGATGATCTCTCTTCGCTTGCGGGACCAGACCGCGATGGAACCCTCTCCCTCGAAGGACTTTCAAACCCCATAATCTTTCTCTCTTGAGTAGACTAACAGCCTCCCAGAAAACATGAACCTCGCCCTCGGATACGCCGAGTACGAGGGCATCCCGACGATCTGACCGCACCTGGTCGAGGAATACGGAGTACAGAAAAGCTGAATAGTCTGTATTTGATGGAGTTGATTCTGGTCATGGGCGGGTTGGCTCGGGAAGGAGGGGGGGGGGGGGGG